>OW388296.1:45531749-45884249 GCA_936450465.1 Gibbula magus | reverse complement strand
CTCCCCTTATCCCAGAGTCGCGGACGACACAGGCGATTCTGATTGGCTTAGCAGTAGCAGTGATCATCTATAACTTGACTAAGAAGAGATATAAATATCCGCCTGGACCAATGGGACTGCCACTTCTTGGAAATCTAATCGGTAATATCTGTCTCCTTAAATGGTCATTGGGACAAGTTAGAAATACTGACTAAGTTATATAAATGTGCTGCAAGAAAAATGCCTATGGAATTATTTCTTCTTTGTGAAACATTTTGGAAAATGGTATGATGAAAGAGAAGTTCTATGGATAGTAAGCTTCTTTATCGACATGAGTGCGACCTTTCAACGCAGATGCTAGTACCATTGTCAAGTCATCACGTACTTCATAACGGTTCTAGTGTCTGCAATGACACTCATGAAATAAATAAAACGTCGCAATCATAGCAATAAAGAATTTAACTATCCATTAAAATTAAACCACTAAAATCCATTTAAATATTGTTTTGATACCAAAAAATCATTTTACATATCAGGGAAACATGTCAAACCATGATTTATCAAATACACCTATACTTTATTAGAATTTATTGTGTAGATATGCTGCATAAATTTAGTACAAATAAGATTAGTTTTCCACTAGATAAAATCATAATTTAGAGTAAAATCTTAATTCGGGATAAGTCTATTTAGATAAATTTACAGTTAATTTAAGTGATTTGTTGTGAAAACATTTTCCAGCCTTAAGAAATTCCAACTTGATGAAGAAGATGCCAGAATGGGAACAGAAATATGGACCAATTGTCACAGTTCATTTAGGTGTGTTGAGATTGAAATTACCCCCTTTAATATTCAATTGTTAAATTGATAAAATGTTATATTGCAACTGTAATTGATATTGAAAACTGCTTCACTGTGATTCTATAATAATATCTGTCCGCCATCCAGTGTTCTTATTGCAAATGTTATTTGAAATTGCTTTGGACCTCAATTGCATTACTGTTAATGCAGTGCATATATGCATGTTAATGTGTACGATAACCCTTTGTTCTTTAGGTGTGCTATTCCTCGCACCTTTGTATCATGCAAATCAACTTTGGAATAACATGTGTGAATCTAATGCGAAAAATAATTACAAATGTATACAACGTATGACTACCCATTGGCGATTTTACAAAGGAAATGGGCAATTTTAAATCACTCTAATCTAGATACCAAATGCTTTGTGGGCATTTGGTATCAGAGAAGTATGATGTATGGCTGTTATATCAGTTCTCTTTGCTTCTTTTAATTACAGTCATCACATATTGCATGATATGTTATGTAAGAAAAACCCGTCGGTGAACAAACTTGTTGGATGCATATGCAAAGCTACAGGTTTAAAATGTTGACTGAGGGAGATGACTGTTTGCAGTGTTGTTGATCGTTACCTCACTTCATTGGTACTAGCGTTTATCACATTCATACATGACATATAACTTATGTTTATTCATATACAAAGAAAGAAATGTTTATGAGATGAACAATATAAATTTTATATCAATACCATTTGGGTGACACTGTGACAAAAAAACATTATTCTTACAGAATGGGTGAAGTATGTACCGGTTTAACAACATGCATTCCTTACCAGTGTAAAAGACAGCTCTTTGATGATTGGTGACTTACATGTGTAGAAACAATACTACGATAATCTAATTTTGTTTGCTTTAACATTCACCATCAGGACCACTAAAGGCCATAGTCTTGAACAGATATGACGTTATTCAAGAAGCATTCGTGAAGAAATCAATTGACTTTGCTGGACGACCTAAAATTTATTCATGTAAGGACCTACATGTATTGTGCTTTCTTTTAATTTTATGATATAGGTAATAATGTAAATGTATAATAGATTTCCTATGAAAAGTGTGAAAACTTATAGTATAATCATGGACATTATTTTATAGTATAAATAATAATGTACACAGCGTTTTCAATAAAAAGTGTCAAAACTTAATATTTATTGTATACAGTGTGATATTGTTTTGGTTCAAAGAAATATATTTTTTTTAAATATATTGCCAGTTGACAAATTTACTGAAGGAGGCAAGGACATTGCTGCCACTGACTATGGACCGACATGGCAGCTTCATAGAAGACTGGCTCTAAGAGCTCTTGGGTAGGATTTTAAATATACCTCTTCTCAAATGTTTCTTTGATATGAACCCTTGTAATTATTCACATACTTAATATTTCAAATCGCAAATTAACAACATGGCTTTTGTATTTCCTTCAGATTACAAAAGCAATCCTCTTCCATCCTGAAAAAGAGTTAATACTCAAACATGTCTTTGATATGAAACTTTGTGATCATTCACCTACTTTCTAGTTCAAATTTCAAATTAACAACATGGATTCTGTATTTTCTTCAGATGACAAATATTAATCCTCTTATATCTTGACAAAAAAAGTTACTTTGAACACATCTCTGATTATATTACTCGTTCCTTAAAATGACTTTTTTCTCCAAATCTGTTACACGATTCACCGGTTTCAGTAGACCAATGTCTGGCATTTCTTTATTTATTTTATTTATTTACCTTTTTTCGAAAAACTCATATAAGGCATAAATACAACAATGAGAATTTTAACTTATGATTGGATCACTTAAAGAGCTAAAATACAAGCGTACCTTTGTTTATCCACATTCTCACTCAGATTAGCATAATAACTTTTGTGTCCTATGGTAACATAATGTGTTTTATGTTCCACTCACTATCTAGTGCTAATATACTATGGTATGTGTTATTTATAAAACAAACTTTTAATGAATGTTCTTATGATTGATTGATTTTTTATGAACCGTTGCATTGCTGAAATTTAATAAACGTGTGGATTTTAACATTTTGGTTAAAAACAAAAATTCATATCAATGCTAAAATATCTCTATTCAAAAACAGAGACTGACTGCTGATCATCTTATAATTATAATTGGATATTTATATTGCGCCTTTTCTACACCCTAAGGTATGCTGAAAGCGCTACAATCATTACCCTGAGGGAATTGTAGTTTAAAAGCTGCTACTAAGCGCTTCGTCAGTACTTCACGTATTCAGGTACCCATTTGTACAGCTGGGTTGACTGAGTGCAATGTGGATGACGTACCACAGTGACTCTTACTATGGAGAGAACTTCCATTTATGTTATCCTTTCAAAAGTTGGTTCCACTAGAGGATGGCCGTTGCTATGCGCTGGTGACTTATACTTTTTATAACTTATTTACATTCAGGCCACATTTTCTACAACCTAATACTAAATTTAGCAATTTCATGGAATTGTGGTATTTGTATCATATCAGCAGTCCAAACATGTATTTATAATAATTCAAGAAAATATAACAATTAATCATTAACATAGCTGTTCATATAGTAAGTGAAGGTAAGTGCAAATGTTATTTTCATGCATGATGAATGTGAAAAAAATATGCAAATAAAGGACTATGGTAAACGTAATCACTAACTGCGAAGAAATGGTATTTGTGGACATAGCCATTCCATGAATATCTAATCATGTAATATCTAAAGCGATCAAGTAAACCTGAACCTTGGGTTGTACTTTTAAATTAGATGACTATTCAATCAAGGTATTTGGTCTTGTTTCAGATCGTACATGAAAGGCAGCAATTTTCAGAACACCATTAGCGAGGTTCTTGAAATGGTATTCCAGGAAATGAGGAAAGAAAAGGGGACCTTCAACATTCAGTCCTACACCGAGTTAATTGTCTTCAACCTATTGAGTAAAATATGCTTTTCAGAAATGTGAGTAAAAAACCAATGCATTTATTAATAAATTTGATTTTGGAAAACTGCAAACAGTGGCCACTGGGTAAACATCGGAATATACATATCATTTTATGTATGATTTTGCTTGCAATGGAATTATTTGCACAAACACCTGGATGACATTGTTTAAAATTCAAACAAAATGATGAGCAATTATATCGTGAGAGTAATATTATTCAAATATTCAAATCTAAGACATTAAACATTCTTAATAGTATGCTACAAATGGGCCATGTTCACACATATCTTGATAACATATCAACACAAACAGTAATATATCTAGGGATGGTGCCCTCGTAAAAAAGTCAATAGATAACTGACATTTTGAACCTTAAAACAGGTAGAAATATGATAGATGATTTATCTATGTTTTTAATTCTTGATTGCTTCTTTTTGTTAGGTTCTCAAAAGATGACAAAGAATTCGTACGAATCTGCGGACTCTTCAACAAAACAAACGAAGAATTTGGCAGCGGGTTTTTGGAAGACGTATTTCCACCATTAAGACTTTTCCCAACTGGGAAATTCCGAAGAGTTATGGGAATGTTTAATGAGATTCTCGAATTCATTTATAAGAGAATTAACAAACATAAAACGACATTTTCCCCAGGTACTTATCTCATTACTATAATTTTAAAGGTGAACATGTCCGTTGAAACCATAACGTCATCAAAACTCTCTGTGGCCAAGCTGATAGTGTGTTTATTTATTACTATAATTTCCAGATATTTCCAGGGCATTGTTCTCTTCCCCAAAACAAATATCGAAATCAGTAAGTGTAATCCAACATTGTATTGGGAAATGTTGTTGATAAAATATGTATTGTTTCCTATAATCTCATCCAACAAAGAAACTCTTAATACCCAAGAGAAAATTGCTGATATGAGTGAAACACTCTTCAATGAGACTAAAGTTAACATATTCGTGTGAAACATATCGTCCCTTTAAATTGATTTCCTTCATCAGATACCCAACGAGACTTCACAGACGCCATGTTGATTGCACAGAAGGAACTTGCTGCTGAAGAAAGTCCAGATCTTCTTGCTGAAATTACTGATACACACTTTGCCCAGACAATAGCCGACATTTTTACTGGTAAATTAGTTTGTATTTAAATGTTTATTATCACAATTCGCCAGCTCTACATATCAGAAAAGTTGTTTTGAGATTCTCGAAGTATTTCATTCAACTGTTTAGATCATTAAAACATCAACGTGTGTGTATCAAATAACATCCATTTGAGGACGACTGATGTACTGTGGATGTACGAAAACAATTTATGGGGATATTCTCTCTTTCAGTCCGTGAGACAAAACTGTATTTAACTATCCCTCACAGTAATGAGAGGGTATACTGATGTCATCAAATTAATTTACATTAACACAATAGAAAGATTTTCTAATATAGATAGTATTGTTGATCAATTGATTTATCAAATTTAGAAGACTGTCGATTTAATACATTTGAATGAAATTATTTTGCATTACTCAGCTGGTATCGACACCTCCAGACAGACGCTCTATTGGACAATCCTATACATAGCAGCTCACCCGGATGTTCAGACGAAAATACATGAAGAGGTCGATTCTGTTTTAGGTGAGCTTATAAATATGTTGAAAAATAGGACAATTTCCAGTTTAGTCAATTGTTGCATAGGCATCATGGTGCTATTCCTTATTATTTTAAAATAACAGGCACTGGACATGGCCATTGAGAAAAACTTACAAACTAAAGAAGGAAATTATAATAAACGTCATGCTAGCAAAACTGAAGTATTAGAAGACAAAAAGTGACAAATGCATTGAAACAACTATAATTATACAGACTCAGATTGAGAAAAATAACTCGATGGAAATGACAAAATGACATATTTGTTATTGTATTCTTAACTTGAACAAGGTGCTGAGCTGCATATCCATATCTTTTCATCCACAAATTCGACCACACACGAGACTAATGTATGAAACATGTATACATTACTTACAAAATAAATTGTTGCAAGAGTGTGACGTTTCGGTTAAGATGCTGGGATTTGCTTAAGGATGGAGAACTTTTGTTGTAAATCCATGAAACTCGTTTCTTATTCATGTAACCAACTTTTGCTTCAGAGAGATCATTTACTTATTGCAAGATATTTGTTAATTTAAATCGTTCATTTTAAAATCATATACCTTTGTTATTTTGATGAACAGTATGGTTACACCCTTTGAGTCGCATTCTAGAAGTTGATATGGTGGTGAAGAATGAAGACACTATTTCTAGATTTACAACTCAGTACATAACAAACTCTACATCACCGTCTACCGCAAACCAACCCACACAGATCAGTACATCCTCCAGCCACCCTATCCAAGTCAAGAGAGGGACCATTGCCGGCTTGACCCAATGTACTAAGAACCTCTGCTTGATACCTGACTCCCTGAATGCTTGACCACCTCAGACACATCATCTGCAAATACAATGATTTCCCCGCCTGCTTCGTTGACCAGACCATCAACAACATCCGTGCCCCCGTCATCAAGCGTTACCAACAACATCTGTTACCCTGTCATCAAGTGTCACCAACAACATCCATAATCCCGTCATCAAGTGTCACCAACAACATCTGTAATTCCGTCATCAAGTGTCACCAACAACATCCATAATCCCGTCATCAAGTGTCACCGACAACATCCATAATCCCGTCATCAAGTGTCACCAACAACATCCATAATCCCGTCATCAAGTGTCACCAACAACATCCGTAACCCCGTCATCAAGCGTCCCCAACAACATCCGTAACCCCGTCATCAAGCGTCACCAACAACATGCAGCCCAATTCACCATCACTCTTCCCTAAATTGGATCAACCAGCCACCACACAAGGAATGTGGAAACAACAGGTCAACATCGATGTCATCTTTCAAAAGGCAAAACTACCAAAAACCTACTGCAGGCCACTGCCAGAACATCAAAGAAGCCAGACCCCTTGGATGTGGTCTATCAGATTGATTATGAATGTGGCGACACCTACGTAGGCAAAACGTCAAGACCACTCAGCCATAGGATCAAAGTGTTAGTCAGAAAAAAACGACAACATATCAGCCATCACCGATCACACGAAATCCAACTCAGAACACAACATCTTCTTTCTTTTGCTGTTCAGTATATAAGCAAAAAACCTGATTTTTTTAATTTTTCAAATCTGTGTCATATGAATCTCTTTGGGTAACGAGCGTACACTGTATGTAGTAAAGAAACGAAATGTTCTTGTTTCTCCAAAATTTTAATCATTATGTTTGAAATCTTGTTACAGGTGCCCGTATAACACCTTTGATGTCAGACCGAGCCAATCTGCCTTATACAGAAGCTGTGTTATATGAAAGTATGAGGATAGCCACCGTAGCACCATTCGGTGTTCCTCGTGCCACCACATGTGAAACATCCATTGGTGCGTTTATATCACAAACACAGTATATTATATTAGAAGAACATTCAATTCGAAATATTCGAAGTTTTAATCAGCGATTATGTAACTGTAACTGTCTCAATTCACTTACCAAAAGCCTAGTCAAATGTTAATGACCATTCATCAGTTTGTAGTTACTTTTGATACTTCAATTGGTATCTTTTCGACTGTTTTAAACCATACCATATTTTCATATAAACGGTACGGAGAAAAATCCTAAATCCGAACAAATAATTATCAAAAATATTATTTGCTTCACATATTAAATTTCATCAATTTTATACACAGGGGGTTATACGATTCCAAAGGGAACGTTCGTCATGCCAAATATCCATGCAGTTCACCATGATCCACAACTTTGGCAAGATCCATGGAAGTTCAAACCAGAGCGATTTCTTAACTCAGATGGCAAATATGTAAGGCCTGAAGGCTGGATGCCATTTTCCATTGGAAAGAGAGCATGTATGGCGGAATCGTTGTCCAAACCGGAACTTCACATGATCCTTGCAGCTCTCTACCGGAACTTTGAAATACGCATGCCCGAAGGCGTGACAGCTGACCTTGAACCCCTTGAAACTGGTTTGGTCTACCTTCCAAAACCTTATAAAGTGGCCATCAAGGATAGATTTGCTTGAAATGTGACTGTAAGCCTCTGATAAGACCACCCTGATTTGTTTAGACATTTAAAACAATTTAACAAACTTTCACACAAATTAATTTTACAAATCGTGCTCACGTTGATACATAAGACATATAAAAGTACTTTTCTAATGCATTTGCATCGAGCAATATCTTTAACCACCTGATGACAGTTGTCACATAGTTAAGAGTTTGTTGTCTATATATCCTGCATGTTACTCTATCCAAAGGCAAGTGTTTATAGGTCTCATTCAGTCTGATTAAAATCAACCGTTTACACTGGAATGACAATAGCCAACCAAAATACGCACTCATATTGTTCGGAGGTTTGATAGCCAAATCGACTAATATCAGCCGGTAAACTCACATGTTCTGATGATATTCAGGTAGTCAATCACAGAATGTCATACAATAGCTTTCGGTACAATGGGCTGGGGACAAGTAAATCACAACAGCCACAATTTCGTCCATTTCCGTAACATGACAAACATGTTAACGAATAATTCAATGCTTTCTGCACTAAACTGGTACAGAACACGCGCCTCAAACCTCAGACACGTTCTCAGACCTTGTGGAGAGAAATCTACAGAACCTGTTGGTATACTGGTTGATGCATTATTTCCAATTCCTCGGAACAAGGTCGATTTTAATCAGACTGAGAATTCATTTAGCTACGGGAAATTTACCATGTGTCGGTTCATATCTCCCTCAGCATTTATGACAGAATTTTGGAATTTATAGAATTTTTTTACTATGTTTCATCATGTATGCTTTTTTTCACAATATGTGTCTTTTTCATTTCAAAGCTTGAGCTGTTTTGTGGTAGACATTTGATATCAATAGAGTGCCTTCACAAGATATTTAGTTTAGTTGTACCTTTTGAAGAAATGTACATATGCTTATACTTCATGCATATGTTTCACATTTTGTATTCATTGTATAGTTTAAAACAAATACTTAACGTATGGTTCGCTGGTGTACAGTACTACCAACCTTTCAGTAAGTTATTCTGTCCGTCAGAAGACATTTTTTTGTTGTACTGATTAAATACAAACTATTCATCTGAACGTTTGCAAATTTTACAAATATCTTCCACACCACTAGGAGATGGTCAGTGTCATATTAAAAGAAGATACGTGAATTGTTTTTAAAATTTCTGTATTTTTGTACTTGGTCATTTTCTTAGATCCAAATTGTCCTGGCTGATTGTGCACACGACTTCTACACCACTAGGAGAGGTGCAGTGCCAACTTAATAAAGATTTCGTGAATTTCGGATTTGCTTTTGCAAATTTTGTTTTTGTTGCATTTTGTCTTTTATTAAATAAAATTGTGAATTTGATGGAACTATAGAACTGTACTCTTAGATAAGAGGTTACGCTTTTAACAAGGACTCCAGCATTGTCTTACCACAGAGGGTACTCGATTTAGTTTCCGTTCCTAACGTCTGGTGCATATCCCATCCAGAAATAGACTCCTGCTTGGTTGCATCAACAACAACATTGTTTCTAACTGAGCATGTTGAACTGTCAGTAACTAGAGTTGTTTATCTGACGGGTAAGCATATACTGTTTACAAGACGGTCATAGGAGTAAACATATAATTAATTGGACAAATATAAGTATTTTCTCAGGGATTTTGCGAGAATAGTGAAATATGACCCATATGCAACAACAGTTAACTTGCAAGAACTGAGTTGAGTAACCTCTGTAGGCAGAGAGTCGGACCCAATAAACTTCTTAAAGATGAATGGCATTTTGGAATTACCTTTGCAATAAATGATCTCCTTCTGACTCAGGCATCATTATTCCTAATATAGAGACATCCCGTAAAATTATCTTTATTTCCAATAAAAAACTTGTCAACTTGAAACCAATGAAGACTTCACACAACCATACCCAAGATGTCCCTTCTCTGAATTCCAAGTTGTGTACATTCATTGGAGCTTGTTACAACTGAGTCTCGCTGACATCAACCCCGGCGACCTTCTGAAAGTGAGGAACCAGTTTGATTGTGCTATGATGTCCTGTTCCACAGCCACCGTCCACTGCCAGCTGGAACTTGCCTCCTCCAGAACTGTGGTAGTAAGTCAGGGACTTGACGGCTTTCTGTGCTTGATTTTAGACGACATGCCATTAAATGCTCTAACATGGCTCAGCCATTCATTCAAGCATATAGAAAACACAAGATCAGACACAGGTTCTTTCACTAAACACTAAATGTCTCCTTCTTGAGGACATACCACAGTCACTTTATACGTCTCACACTTTTCTTTGAATGCGGATAACCATTTTCTAAGGATAAGGTTGATCAGGTCCTGTGAACGTAATGAGATGTTTGACCCATTTACGTACCAAAATATTCTTGCATACTATTTAATAATCAATGACAACTTTGAGAAAACATCTCATGCAAAAAACGTGGTACAGCGCCTTAAAAGTATTACTGTAATTCTTTTTTTTTAAGAATGACAGATCCTTATCTCTATATATGAACATCATATATCGGAATCAAATGAGAATAAATTCCAGAAAATATACACTTTATTGTTAAGACAACCTTTAAAACCCGGTTTGAGTAGAGCTGCAAATTAAGCCTGGCTGGCGCACTGAGAGATTGGCCACATGGACACCTGTTATAGATGTGACAGGAGATTTGTGCGGCGTTAATTAGCTTTGTAATGAATAGTCACTGCAATTATTTCAGATCATTTGGTATTCGATATTGGTTAAATCACACGGTTATACCATCATCATGCAATTGTCATTTGCGAAATAACCAAGTAAGATATCTAGATACCTATCGATTTATTGAAGATTTGAGTTTTTTTAATGAGTATTAGTATGTTAAAACAAGGTAAAAGTAGTGATTTTGTTATCAAAAACCGGACAATGCACAGCGTGTGGCGCGCGACAATAAGTCAAACGTAATTTTGGAGTCTTATTTATAACAGACAAAAAGATAAATTTGAGTTGATAATGTTTAATAGGTCACACAACTACTGTGCATGTAAATTGGACGTTTCGGCACATGCATAATGATGTTACTCAATTTTAATTGGAAACTAGTAATTATGATATATTTAGCGATTGGGGATAAATATGTAAGTTGAGTGAATTTATTTGTATTATAGACAGCACATGTGGTGAGTTGGAACATATTTAAGCCAAATCAAATTTTATGAAACACAATGGATGCACCTTTAAGTCATTACATTGTACAACTAAGTTAGTAATGTTGTCTTAATATTTGATGACAAATGTATATTGTCTCGATTTGATTTGATTCCAATATATAATGCAAAATAAACGTCCCCATATAAATTTAAAGATATTTAAATCCACGGGCGATAAATGCGACTGACACAGCGTTGCATTATGTCTTGAGAACCCAACGATAATAAACAGGAATTTTAAAAACATTATCTTTTCATATTTCTGAGAAAGACGTGTTTAAAGAAATAGTCGTTTTGGAATCTCCTTAACTAGACGAGAAAAAAACGCCAAAAAGCAAAAAAGTTATGAAGCGTCAACACATTTAAATCCCACAAAGTTATTTTTGTGCACAACATCTTTCATTAATTAAATTAATTGCCAAACATTCTGGCCCAAAGGCCGATTTTGGCACCCAAAGCGTATTTGAACTGGCACAAAATATAAAGGTACCATACCCTGATGTATGACATTGTGAGTACATCTTTACAGAACATGTGTCTATCAAATAAATTGAAAATCTACTTTCTTCGACATCAATATTTCATTTTACACGCTTTAAAATATGTCGGGACGTTTCTTTTGCACGTGAGTTTACATACATTGTTTTACAATAATATGTAATGCAGTCGACCTTTAACATAGGAACGAATGTAACTAAAATGAAAGCTTGTATAGTAGATGACGCCATATGAATGAACATGTATCACTGTGTAGAATAACATGTTCAAAATTGTTTTACAACTTATGTATACTCTATAATAACATATAAGTATTACACAAATAATATATTTAATCATAATAGTTACACCGGCCTGAACTCAACGTTACGAAAGGCATACTCAAAGCGTACACTCATTATTATTATGTTTAAACATATATTTGTTATTATGGTATAAAATCTTTGTTATCATTAGAGAATATTTAACAGTATGATCCCTTTCAGTTGTTTTCCAGTGAAAATTCCAACAAAAGCAATACCTTGTAAAACATGTCTTGCCCTTTGTCGAGAGTGCGAGTGATCTTAATTGGATGGTTCTGATGGAATATCCACCATTTTGTTGTGTGCATGAAATGCGAAAAACGATATATTAAAACATATATTGATAGAATGTCTGCTGAGTAACAAATTATTTATCATAAAGCTGATTAACAGTGTATTGCTATACCAAAGCAATGCTCTTAAGGTGACGATGAATGTCTTCAGGTGTCATTGGTTATACTCTAAATTAGTGTGTGCTATTCTTTGTCAAAGTTTCAAATCTAAATTCATCAAAATGTAAACCTCAGTTATATGTTTCAACTTTGTATAATATATGTATTAATAACATACATGTATATTTATAAACAGGAATGTCCCCAATGAATTTTGAATCAACAAAACATACCCCTATAGAACCTTCCCTTTAAAGGCTCTGTAGCACTTTTTTTGTAATGTATAATGTTTTCTGAAAAATTCTCAAAAGTTTATACAATATATTTGTACATTAATGGGTCAAACATATTATTACACGACCCGATTAGCCGGCTATATAGGCAACAAAGGTATATGTATTGGAATACAAGTATACGATGTATAAAACGACACTGGTGTGGATCTCGTCAGTGTGAGGGGTAGATTTGTTGGTCTCATGCGATTTCGAGAGTTTAGACAGCAAAATAAATGACCATCCATCACTGTACCATATTTTTAAGTCTACTCTGACTGTTTAGGTATCGCTGCCTCAGTCAGGTCACTTGAACTACCTTAGAGCGGCCTTTTTAATTTATATACAATAAAATGACCGCTCGAAGGAAATGTATTTGAAAAATAATGCCACCAATAGTGAAACTCCCTTCTCTCTTCGGAAAATCTAGTTTAAAAAGGAGTGTACATGGTTTCGTCAAGCCATGGGAATAGTTTTTTGTCATTCGAAAGAATAAAATATGTTCAAAATAAAATGGCCGCCAAGCAAATTTTGTTTTATACGCAACTATATTATTACCACTACGGATAATTGGTTTGTGTGATACGATGTTTTACACTCTAATGTAATTGTATATGACATAAACTATCATTATAAATTGTTCATCAAGCTTAGCACACTAGGTAGTGAGTTCTGTGAACTATATATATATATATATATATATATATATATATATATATATATATATATATATATATATTATATATATATATATATATATATATATATATATATATATATCGGTCAATGATTTATGTTTGATTGAGCTTACAATGTAGCACACACCACAGGACAGTCGCGATTTAAACCGTCGGGACCTACAGTGTATAGGTGCCAGCAATGATAAATATCCTGCGGTCAAGGTTTGTGTTCAGCGAACTGTTACATTGAGATTGAGGTATGTTGTTCCTGAACTGTGTATCTGTGAGTGTTATGTGAAAGCTTTGACTTGTACTATTGCTAGGTTTATATCATTGAGTGACATTAGCAGTGGGATCAGCTTTTCTGGATAACAATGTCGACAGTGTATATATACGCAAAGTTGTCAGAGTTGGCGAGGCGAAATGGTCGTGTGGTAAGCTGTTGGTACAGTCAATGCTTGCGACGGTTGCCTTACGCCTTGGTTCGAATCCCGCATGGGACTCGGCTCGGAAAAGGTACAAGATTTGTACTTTTGAAGGTAGTGTTATCCCGAATGTAACCATGTTAAAGAAGTTGTTATCAAGAAAATCCCGTTTTCTGTTAGGTAGGTTACTCCTTTACTGTTTATTCCTGATTATTATGTGAAGCAAACTTATATAGGCATGTACGGTTGGTAGGTTGCCCTTGAGCTGTTTATCTGTGAGTGATATGTGACGCGAACTCCTGCCTGTGCAATAGTTGTGTCGTCAGTGTACTACAAACTTAGTGGGTTATTGATGTATCTGTCGGAGAAATAGATAGAGGACGAGTAGCAGTACATTATCGGGATATAAATGTACGGGTTTGAGAGGGTTGGGCGAGGCGTCAGCGTCTATCTATCTTAGAGCACAGTCAAATGCTTGAGTCGTCGAGAACATGTCTTAACATGAATATATTTCAAATGGATTGTCAACAAATTTGGGAAACATTCTCTCGAACACAACATGCAAAACATTGACATTTCTCATTTTCATATGCAAATGTTAGGGTGTACTGTACTGTGAGCACTGAATTTCTTAAACTGTCCGAGGTGCATGAGGCGTACATTTTATATAAAACGTCGTGCTAAAGCTTAAGCGTCGTGCTTGAATCACGATCATGCACGATAAGCACGTTTATATTCAGACAAATTGAGCACTAATACATTTCATTGCCTATAAAGACTGACTGGTTTTATAGAATGAATCAGTTCACACAATGGCTTCATCATGGACAGTCAAAGGACAAGTACACTATTCATTCAGGAAAGGTAACTTTACTTTTTTTACTCCTTACTTTTTATAGTATCTATTTTTAAAATTCAAATTAAATTTTATTAAATTGGTTTATTTAATAACAGTTATTGTTTTTTTTGTATTTCAAATATTTGGTTTGTTTGTTGAGCTGTATGTATCAATATGCGAGTTGTAATATCTATTGTTGCATATGCTATTGTGCATCCAGTCTTTATTGCATATAAATACGTTCAGGTTATTGGAGCAACGAAGTTAAAAATTTAGTCGAACTGTCTATGGGAAAGAATGTAAAGGCGTATTTGACATCCCTCGGACTCTGTGTGACGATACAGGGATTTCAGAGAGAGGACAATGCAGCCTCCATCCTCTAACACTCCAAGAAGGTACTTTTATATCACGTTCTTCTAAATTTTTATATCGTTCTATATAACGTCTGAATATTATTTTTTTTGTATCGTGGTTGAACATATATAAAACATTGGTAACATGGTTTGATGCTTGTCGTCGTTTCACATAAATGAAATACACTTGAAAAATCCCAATTGACCTCTTTAAATTACTTGCTTTATTTACATGATTGTATTCTTCTTTTAGGAATATCAAGCTCCTTTACAAAGAAGACCGAAGCGACTTTTGGAAAGGGAACACAGCAGATCATTTGTCAATGTAATAAGTTTAATTGTGTATTATCAACATAAATAAAACAATCAGTTGACATTGTTCGTTGTTTTTATGGAAGTCTGTGAACCAGTTGTATGAGCATGATATCCGAACGCAACCAGACAACCGTACACCTATCGGAATATACATGTAATCCACGTGACCACAATACAATCATATGATTGGACGGTAGCACTTGACTGTGCTCTAATTTCCGTTAAAGTGTGTCGCATGTTGTGAGTCACAAATAACCTTGACCATTTTGAAAGTCTTTACTGAATGAGCGCACCGTCATTACAGGTAAGGATTGTTTTGTTGACTCCAAGTGCATTCGTTTAGGGCATGTCACAAATGGACTAATAATATACATATAATAAATGCCCGTCTTTGGGTATTCGTCCACACAAATGTTAGAATCAAGTAGAAACCAAATCATTATAATGCTAAATTTCGACTTGTGTACATCTTCAATTCAGGCCTTGGTTTTGTTTTGTATACATGTTTACCTTATATTATTATGCATTGTGATATTGATCATGTCGAAATATTTATCGAACGTACAACAATTATCAAAATTGGCGTTATATGTTTTCATTTGATTTGAACGATTCATGTACGAAAGAAAGCTATATGGTATATGTTGTAATACATGTCAGGTGTCCCACTAGCACTGTATAGAAGGGAGTCGTTATTGAGGTCATACTACCTGGACGTTTATAGTGAGAGATAAAGGCATATTTATGTGCAGTCCCTAAGTAAACAAGACTTACTGTATAACATCTTTTTATTTTGTAGATACATGATGTTTCGAAGTATATGATCACGATTCTCCAGGTGGAATATTTATCTAGGATATTTATTTAGTTGTTATCCAGAAAATCTTCCTGTTCTTATGTATACCACTTCTAAGACCTGACCAGGTGCCGGTGGAATGTTTGGGTATTAACCAGACCTAGTATCAGAGATTTTCAGATTTTGATTGAAAACATTTTGAAAATATCCTGTCCTTTCTTCCTGTAATATTATCATCGATTTCTCAAGTTAACAGAATAGTTTAAACCTGAAACCAGAGGATGTCTTTGTTTCTTCACATAAAGGACGCATCAAACAAATGTTAATTCGATGTCAAACTTACCGTGTAGGGTTCAAGCCCCACTTTTGGATCTGATATGTATAAGACATAACCTTACTGCATTGACATAATATGACATGATAATGCATAAGAGCTCCCATATATACGAACATGTAAAAGTGTTAGCGCTAAAGCACTGACATAATGTGACTGCATATATAAGAGCTAACTGTTCAATGATTGCTTAACGTGCTTGACATTGTACGTAAGTTGTTTTTTAGTGTTCGCTTTGCCCAATCTAAGAGTAAAGGTAACGAATACTTTCCCATAATCTTCTGTGTTGTCAATGATTCAATCCAAATAAATTTAGATCGACTTTCCAATAGTATGGGAATACAGTCGACACGGTATAACCAAATATAAAAAGAACTGTTTATCTAAATTTATTCAGATTGGTCGATGCTTGTAGTGTCGGTCAAGCGGCCCCAAGGAACAGCCCGTCACCACAGTAACATTGTGACGTCATAAGCCAAATCGCCGCACGAGACCATTGTTTTATGACGTCAAATTATATCAGTCACCGTTTGCAGTGAAAATATAAGTTATTTTCACTGTAGCTTGATAGACAGTTTATTTCACTGATAAATAGAGGATATCTGTCTTTTCTTGACTAATACCATGTTTATCTCATCGAGTGAGGTAGAAAGGTTATATTTTCACGAGTGGCGCAGCCACGAGTGAAAATATATAACTTTTCTACCTCACGAGAAAAAAGAAACATCGATCTTATTTCAGAGTTTTAATAAAAAATAAGTGTATGAAATAAATGTAAAGAACAGTTAAATGTCGCAGATTATTATTTGTATCAAATTCCAACCGGTACTGATACACAATTTGCAATGAAAATTTAAACTAATTAAAACTCACAAAGACACATCGAGTGATTGAATCCGCCATCTTGTCGCGTCATTACTCTTATCCAATGAAAAGTTTGTTCGCTAGGAATCTAAATATAACCACCAATGAACGGCAGCATAAACACAATCAGCTGATAAGCACATGGTGCAGAACGAGTATGTAAACACTATTTCCGGGCATAATATTCTTTATTTAAATCGCAATAAAGAAGATAGTGTCGTCATTAGAAGCAAGAGACATAAGAGGTTGATTGCAATATTGAAAATTCTTCTTCAGTGAAACATCAGTAAGGTAAGTCGCTACAAAAGGGGGGCGTTTATTGGGGGTCATTTTCCGCGAGTTAAAAATGGCTAAGGGGGGCGTTTATTAGGAGAGGGCGTTTATTAGGATGAATATGGTAGCTATTTAATGGAGCAAATGTGTACATTGTGGAAAAGATCAACATCATTCAAATGATATATATTCTTATCCTTTGTTGTGTGGAAATGTCCATTCACCAACACACATGCGACATACACCGAGGGGCAAAAGAAACGATACCAAAGTTTCAACAGAGTCAAACACGACATATTTCTATGTATATTCTAAGATCTATGAAATGTATGGCATAAAGGCGATGTGCACAACATTAGATAAATTCTCATGATATGCAATTCTATTTCTATTTTTTGCAGTGTTTCACTGACCTCTTGCAATCATGGCAACCGAAGTATTTCAGTGGTCTCCCCTTATCCAAGAGTCACGGACGACACAGGCAGTTCTGATTGGCTTAGTCGTAGCAGTCATAGTCTATAACTTGACTAAGAAGAGATATACTTACCCGCCTGGACCAATGGGATTGCCACTTCTTGGAAATCTTATCAGTAATATCTGCTTCCTAAACGTTCACCGGAACAAGTTAGGACTACTAAGTGTGCTGCATCAATATATTCATAGGCAAATATCGTTTCGATATCACATGTAATTTTACTTCACAGGGAAACATATCATCGATATATCCCGATTTATCAAATAAAACGTTATCATAAATTTTCGCATAGACATGCTGCAACAATTATGACAAATTCGAAAAGTGACCCACTGAATGATATCTCAATTTAGAATAAGTCTTTTTTAGAGAGTCAACAGTTAAACTAAATGTGTTTGTTACGACTACATTTTCCAGCCTTAAGAAATTCCAACTTGATGAAGAAGATGCCAGAATGGGAAAAGAAATATGGACCAGTTGTCACAGTTCATTTAGGTTTGTTGAGTTTGAACTTACCATCTCTGATGTTCAATTGCAAAGTTGTTTATATAATATATAGCAACTTTATTATACCCCCAACCAACGGTTGGGGGTATATAGTAATACAAACGATTCCGTCCGTCCGTCCGTCCGTCCGTCCTTCCATCTGTCCGTCCTTCCGTCCGAAGACAATTTTTGTCCGATCGATTACAGAAAAACTGTTCATCTCATCCTTTTCAAATTTGGGACATGTCTTCTTCACCACTAGGAGAGGTGCAGTGCAAAGTTTTTTTAATTTTTGCCGAATTTTGTAATTTTTTAACTTTATCATATTCATAGCTAGAATGAAATAAGCTACTTCTGTGTTGTGATTTGTTGACTTCATCATTTTCGTTTTCATGTAACTTTAATCAAGAGCTACTTCTGTATTCTTGTTGATTTACTATTTTCTTTTTCCACTGGTTATATTTTGGGAAAAGTTAAATTTTCTTTCCTTTCAGCCATAAACTGCTGTATATCTGTCACTGTGCCATCAGGGGTGTGCTTCCATGTACCTGTTGTTTAAAGTCACTCGAATGAATTATTATGATGGAATAATTTCCAAATTAAAGTTGAAATCAGTGGTAATAGCAGTAGTGTAGTATGTTACCCATACCTTTTCAAGTTACTATTATTCCTATTTTTACTTAAACCACCTTTTTTACATGAAGATCGAGTCTTGTCCTACCCTTTTCACAAACAGTTTAATCTTAGCAATTACATTTGCTAGCTTATCAATCCTTAGATGTGCAGACACCTCTCTCTTTAAGTAAAATAAAAATGTCAAACTTTAACAGTCGGGGGTATTAGTGAGCCACGCTCACTTTTTTGCTTGTTTGATAATAAAAACATTCCTTATAGTGCTATGTAAAACCATTTACTGCTTCCAGAAAGTTTATTAACCTACATATGTTTCATTTGGCAAATATCATGTAATTTGAATTTGCATTTGACTTTTGAAGTGCATGGACAGAAATTATTTGTATGTCAATGTGTTCAATGTTTATTCCTGAAACTACCTTATGATCGTCTGTTATGCCATTCCTTACACTTCATTGTTCATGTGAACGTCAAAACAAATATAAAATGTGATTTTATAAAAGGTCTTGATCGGAAGCCGAACCCGCTAACCACTGCCGCTCAACAAAAAAGTGATTTTTTAAATCAACAAAATCAACTTATTCCTTATGATTTAACATCATGTAACCAATATAACAGCTCGTTTATGATTGGTGACTTAAACTATAGAAACGATACCATGATGATCTAATATTGTTTGCTTAACAATGACCATCAGGACCTCTGAAGGCCATAGTCTTGAACAGGTACGACGTTATTCAAGAAGCATTCCTGAAAAAATCCATTGACTTTGCGGGACGACCTAAGATTTATTCACGTAAGAACCTACTGTGTTTTCTCATATAATTTATTGTATTCATTGTTATATATATATATATATATATATATATATATATATATATATTATTTTATTTTAAAAAAACATTATATCATATATTTTCCTCAGCTTCGTATGAAAAGTTTAAACACTTATTATATATTGTATAGTGATTTTGAGTGGGATTTTGTTTTGCGTTTGAAATAAATAAAAAAAATACAAAGTATATTGCCAGTTGACAGAATTACTGAAGGAGGCAAGGATATTGTTAGCACTGACTATAGATCTACATGGCAGCTTCATAGAAGATTGGCTTTAAAAGCTCTTGGGTAGGATTTAAAATTTACCTGCTCTCTTCAAATTTCAAATTAACAGCAAACATTTTTATTGTCTTCAGACGACAAATATAATTCTTTTATATGACAATAACGAGCAAAATCATACATAATTCAAGTACTACCATTCATACCAATAGAGCAGATCCTTGCCAGACTAGCGTGTCTTGACTTATATAGATATAGAAAAGTGAACTTTGTGAAATATTTATCATTGATTTATTAGGAATTTTGATATCTAATCGGTTAACAGTGCAGTTAACAGAAGTATTAGCAATCCAAAAATGTACTTCACCTGTCTGGGAACAAATATATGACTGATCACTTCAGATTGTTATGACTTCCAAGTGAATCATAGGACATTGAATATTTTCAATCATGCACATAATTGTATCTGGATTTGAGGGTTGGTGATACTATTATTTTCATTGATTTTGGGATACAATATGCAAAGTAATGAACAGGGGTAAATGTAATTACAAACTTGGAAAAATATATTGGCATAATCAAGGCCGAAACTTCCTTTTTTTTTTAATTTAAAACGTTGTAATAATGAAATACATACATTGATACACACATTTACACATAACATGTCATAAAACTAATAAGCAATTTGCGGTTATGCAGTAGCGGAGCCGAGTTTTCATTGCATTTGGGGTTTTTCGTTTTTTTGTTTGTGTTTATACTTTTATTAATTTGTGGTCATCTACATACACAATGTACGCATGTAAGACAATACACATGAATACCTACATCTATACAGCTAGATATGGACAATGGTATCACGTGAAATGGACAAACACTCATTTTAATAACAGACATATGTTAATATCTATATTAATTTCTTAGGATGAACATAATAATTCGGATAGCACTTCTGTTGCTTGTTGTTGTCTGTCAAAGCAAACCTATACTGCTTCCAATGTCGTTACAGGGAAATAATATCGACCGAGGCATAACCATACTATCGGTTTTTAATTGTGCAATATATTTGTTATCAACTTAATATGAACATTGAGTTGTGGTTGAAGGGTAACTGTTACATCAAAGGCATTTCATTTTGTTTCAGATCGTATATGAAAGGCAGTAGCTTCCAGAACACCATTAGCGAGGTTCTTGAAGTGGTATTCCAGGAAATGAGGAAAGAAAAAGGGACCTTCAACATCCAGTCTTACACCGAGTTAATCGTCTTCAACCTATTGAGTAAAATATGCTTTTCAGAAATGTGAGTATAACATGATTTTATTGATTAAAACTATAAAAATATCAATAGTGAGGATGATGAGGTCGTGATACAAGGGACACTTTGCGCAAATCCAGGTGTCAACGTACAAATAACTGAACAGTGTTTTAATTGAGATCTATCTATAAATAGTCATGCAGGAAGATCCAAAATAGACATGTGACGGATCTCCGCAATTCCCTGACCAACCTTACACACATGTAGAAGAAAGAATGTGATCTAGAACGAAATTGACGCATATTACGAAAGCCTACATCCGCCAAATTCAATGACAACATTGTTTTTAAATTAAAATTTTAAAGTTGTAAATAAAAAATTGTAATGTTGTATATTAACATTTCAAAAACTTATAATTACAACATTCAAAGGCGTAATTACAATTTTAAAAAGTTGATTTGAAGTTGTAAATCAAGTTGTATACACACCTTTGCAACTTGTAACTGAAAATAAAAAAAGTGAATATACACCATTCGAAACTTGTACTTACACCTTGATATCAAGCCCAAGAGGTGTTGACGTTCTGACACTTTGACATCCATACGACAAAAGTGTGTGACGAAGTTCCTTGATTCATGAACAAGTTCACATTTTCCTAAAGAGAAATCAATGAGCTTTCACAATTCTATTTAATTGAGAAATGATGAGCTAAAAATATTGAACGTATTTTTTAATCACAAAACTGCCTGCAGGTGCGTGTTTGACGTCATAATAAAGATGTTCCCTACTCGATTCATTGGCTTGAAATTCTATAGTAAGTGCATGCAAAAAGCATAAATTTTACATCACTATGTTCAGAATATCCTAATCTAGCTGATTTACAAATTTGGACATGGAATTTATTTCTGTTGGAAAATAATCGGAGATTTGCAAAAATGTCGGCAAAAAAAAAGATCAACCGATTACTTTTTGAAAATATCCGTGAAATTAAACAAAGAATTTCACTTACATATTTTAGAATCTCAAAATCTTCCACAAAATAATAAACAATGTATCTGTGCATTGTTTGTCAATTCGTGTTTCCAAATATAGTAATATATCCAACGTGTCATCAATAGCAGTGCCAAATTCACCATTTCTTCAAGTCACCCCATGGAAATGTTCCTGCTATGTTACGCGACTCAATGTGAATGCCAAACAGCCGGTAGCTGTATCTATTTTTTAGAAATGGTCGTCGATCTAACCATAGAGTGTTATTAATTGTTAAAATTAAACAAATTGACACCCAAAACGATGTTGTTTTATAAAATTCGATCTGAAAGCAAAACAATGAGGTTGTAATCATTATTTCATCAGTTCGTAGAGTCAGTGTCCTTGACCCGATAAATTTGCATAGGCCCCGGATATAACATTGTTTTTACGATTAAAATCACTGTGAGTAAATTTTAATTTTGATTATAATTTATATTATGAAATATAAATGTCATATCCAACCATTATCACAAATTATTATCATGTATGAGTTTACATTTGAAGTACAAAATGTGTTTGATATGACATGGATCGACTTTCTGATCAGTGATTTCACAAGTTGAAATGGAGCCGTGAAACAGTAGCAGTAACCCTATATCGCTAAAAAGTAAATTACGAATTAACAAGTCTCGTATATGTGAAATAATTGTATGAATACAATACAATGATTCATGTTGATTATTTTGAAGTTTTCATTTGGAATTTGATAGAAATTATATCCATTTTCAAACGATATCCTAGATAGACATGTCAGTTCGAATGTAATTGCAAATGGAGGCCATTGTGTCGTCTCGGCTTTGTAACACAATATTTTGTGCTGATTCGAATTAAATGATTGCACATGTTATAACATCCATGAAATTAACAAGAATGACAAACAAATACATTTCAAAGAATAAATCTGAATACCGTAACTAGTGTTTGAATCGGCGAATTTACAGTGTACTGACAAACGAAACGTAGATAGTCCAAAATCAATTTTGTACAACCGAGCTCGTCACGTGACATTGTTTACAAATACAACAACGCTACCCGAACGAAATTTTTATTGTATTTTTCAACTTTTAAAGACCATGTTTACATTAAATATTCAACAGACATTTGGAAAAATGTGTTCTAACTTTGGTTTTAAACGGAATATTAACAAAGATTTAGATTATTAGATTTGTTGATTTAAACAAATCTGTAATCCACGAAGGAAATGCATAACAATGGCGATTGCAGAGTTTGTTGACTGTCATGTTTCGCGATATCCATGAATGATTGACGTTGGAAAATATAAAAACTGTAATGCGATATGCTTATACTTGGAACACAGAAGAGTGAATAGATTTAACCGTTTGTGTAAATCTTAACACTATTGATGCATTTTTTTACAAATATTTCACACGAAAGTAAAGGCATATTGTTCATTGAAGAATATCCATTGTTACAAATTACGTTGAAATGTTATAAATACGACGGAGATCGTTTATGACAGGCTCTTTTTTTCTGAAAGAAAAACACATATCACTAACATATTTTTTTTCTGGTATAAAATTTAATTCTGAACAAAATGGTGTAAAAATTGGGCTACATAAATAATTATTGACAAAATAATTCGAGTTTGTAAATGTAGTACAATTTAAAACTACTGTATTATTTCCTTTTTCCATAGACAAGTGTAAAAATAATTGATATTTGAAAAATATTGTAGTAATTAATAATTTTTATGACAATAATAAGTTAGAAAAAAATGTGAGTCAGATATTCATTTTAATTATTTTAAGATTATGTTAATTACTAAGGCGAGACAAACTTTAAATGAAGAATACCCATGTGACGTAATTGTTACAAATTTACAAATCTAACGCTCTCTGTAAAAACCTGAAAACAATCCAGCAGGCTAAAGGTCAAGAATTGTAATAATATCTTTACAACTTGTAATTACAACTTTTGAGAAAAACGTAATATTTCAATTCCATGTATGTCTGCACAAGTTATGCCCTACTCCGAGCTAAATATCTACAGCCATCAATTAAGTTTCTTTTCAATATATAATTTGTTTTTAAATCTCTCACTTCCAATTCCAAATTTTATTATATATTCACTATACTTTAATATACACAAACCACCTTCTACATACATTTAGGCTGAAGTATGTGACTCGACTTTGTATGAATCTATGGTCCTTAGTACAATTTAAGCATTTCGAATGAAATTTAAATATTGAATATCTTTCAAATTTTATTTTTAATGTCATTGAAACTGCAAAAGGGACAATTTGTACATACTTGAAAGTGTAATGATTGTTTGGAATCGAACCAAATTAGAAAGCGAAGAGAATAACTACATCGACATTGTCAATTCCAAAGACATCTAACAAAACCCATCCAAGTGCTTCTAATTGAGTCATGCTCATGTGACAAAATATCAACAAAAAAACAATAATATATTAACGAATGCGAATGCGAAACGACCATTACAACCTTTAAAAGGGATGGTTCTGTCGCCATATTGGATTTTTTGCATTGCGTGAAATGAAAACATATATTGCACCAAATTTTACAATATTTTAATCACTAATGACACACAGTAATAGAATATTCATACAGTAACACATAACATGTCATAAAACTAATAAAGAATATGCTGTCATGCTGTAGCGCAGTTTTCCCCACTCGCAGCGCCGATGAATGGCTTCAGTTCTCATTGTTTGTATATTTCAATAAATGTGCTCTTGTGTTTATCAAGTTGTGAAATATAAAGTCATCAAAAGATCACCTCCAGTAGTATCTTTCAATTTGGCTGTGTTTTAATCATGTATTAATAAGATATATGTATTTACAAGAATATCCCCTCGAATTTCGGTTCCACAAAAAATACCCCGATAGAGCCCTCCTTTTAACAACACTCTTCACTGTCAAAGAATAGCAAACAATATATTATTTCAATCCAAAGACCATACTTATTATGCATATATAATAGTTATGTATCTATGTTTTAAATACTCATATTCTTGGTTTTAATTTTTGCCAGGTACTCAAAAGATGACACAGAATTCACACGTGTCTCTGACATACTCAACAAAACAAGCGAAGACATTGGTGGTGGCTTTTTGGAAGATGTCTTTCCACCTTTAAGACTTTTCCCAACTGCAAAATTCAGAAGATGTACTGCAATGTTTGATGAGTTTCTCGAATTCATTTATACGAGAATCAATCAACACAAAAAGACATTTTGTCCAGGTAGTAGTCTTTAATTTATAATTATAACTATAAGTAAACAATAATTAAATAATAAATAAATGGAATAAATATCAATGATAATAAGTTCGAGGTTATGAGTGTATGGTTCTCTTCTCAAAGTGATATCGTTATATAGCAAGTGCAGGCCTGTAGCACCAATTTCGGGAGGGGGTGGGGGAGGGGGTTGTGGTGGGGGGTTGGGGTCGGGGTTAATACTGGATACAGTACAGCTTCGTACCTAAACTACATCATACTCAAAAGGTACGCTGGGTAAATGTTGAAATACTTGTCTATGTATGCGTTATACTCAAACATCCACTTGCACTATCAGAATGTTCTTCACTTCCTACAAAGTATATAGAGCCAGTTGTGTTTATTGTCATTGTCTATTTAGATACGTCACACACGATACTTATAACTAACATGCAAACGTTATGTTCATCATCAGGATTTTCTAATGGTTAGGGTGCATTTGTACAGATGTGCAAGTCCATCTGCCATCAGCCTAAATAAAAAAACTAGAACCTCTAAATGACACATGTACATCACAATCGGATACCCAATAGTCATCAACATCAAACCCGCACCATCAGCTTCAGAAATCGTTATCCTCAGCCACAATATCTCCCGTCTCATCAAGATTAAAGCCAGCATTGACGTCACAATTTCAAATGGCAAGGCCATCAATAATATTCCTCCATTTACAGAGGCAGCAGCACTGCCAAAACAACCCAAGAGGATTACCTACCAGATATCGCAAATGCAGATATATAAAGAGATAGAAATATAGAGATAAAAAGTTTGATTTTGCAAAGTACCTCCCAAAAAAGGTCAGTTTTTGAGGATGCAGCAGTGCATTACAAACGGATACCCAATAGTCATCAAGACTATTGACAACATCATCAACCCCAAACCCGAGGATAAACTAACTCGTTGTCTAACTACACAAAAAAGAAGTTGTGATCAAGAAACTTACTCTATTCTACTCTGTATTCTACTTCTAAATGCCCCTCACACTCTAAACAAGTAAGTGTAATCAAACATTTGTGGAGGACAAAATGTCTTCATTTAAGAAGAAAATCTTGCAGATAAAACACACTTCGAAGAGACTCACCTTATACTCCTTTGTAAAATATCTTTTGATTGACTTTATTCATCAGATATCCAGCGAGACTTCACAGACGCCATGTTGATTGCACAGAAGGAACTTGCTGCTGAAGAAAGTCCAGATCGTCTTGCTGAAATTACTGATACACACTTTGCCCAAACAATAGCCGACATTTACAGTGGTAGATTAACTTGTATTTAAACGTTTATCATCACAACCCTACAGTACTGACATTGTAGAACACTAATATGTATATCTAAAGTATTTTACGTAGTTTATCCTCAGTTCTGGAAATAAATTGTATTCAATCTTCTTTAAAATGAATAGCAGAATATCAATGTATCAACTGAGAGACGCAATAGCAATCACTGCAATCGGCAGAGCTTGTTTATACTATGTGGTTTTGTATTTCAAATCATATACTTATTATTGATAATTTTAACATCAAATTGACTACGGCTTCTTACATTTTGATTACTTCATTTTGCATTATTCTTAGGTGGTATCGACACCTCCAGACAAACGCTGTATTGGACAATCCTTTACATAGCAGCTCATCCATATGTTCAGACGAAAATACATGAAGAGGTCGATTCTGTTTTAGGTAAATTTGTTTAATAATACAACCATTTTAGCCCATTTTATTCCTTGTTATTCAGATCTAACAGATAATTGACATTTAGAAGGACTCTAACAAAGGGAATTTCAAATAAAGTCACAGGTGATGATAAAAGGATAGAAGTTGATAAGGAATTGATATTAAAAACAACATAGTTAAAATATGTTAAGGCTTTTAGCTGCAGCAGTCTGAGATAAATCATAAAAAGGAAAATGAGACATGGGTAAAGTAATTTTCCAACAGTAACATACTTTATTAATTAACTATCAATGTTATGGCATGTATACAGCATTTAGGGCCTAGACCATATGATTCGATAACTGGGCCAATACGAGGAAACTGGGCCAATATGAGTCTGAGTATGCGCAGTTGCACATTTGGTGAAAGGCCGAAGCTCTCGCTTCACAACTTTGACCCGTGCTTTTTTTTCCACTAATCGTGTTTATAATTATTAAATGATATGTCTAGTGTTGTGCAAATAGAATGAAAAGAAGTTAAATAATAAAATTGTCATTAATTAAGTATTTCCGTATTGGCCCAGTTATAGGTCCGTGGTCTGATGTATTGGCCGGAGATGAAGTCGAGGGCCAATACAACGGACCGAGGACCTGTAACTCAGCCAATACGGAAATACTTAATTAATAACATTATATTACTTGTTTGTTTCCTTATTATCTTAATATTACAGGTGCCCGTATAACACCTTTGATGTCAGACCGAGCCAATCTGCCGTACACAGAAGCTGTGTTATATGAAAGTATGCGGATAGCCACCGTAGCTCCATTTGGAGTTCCTCATGCCACCACATGTGACACATCCATTGGTGCGTTTTATATGTCAACATATATCACTTGCCACTTATATGTAAGGGGATAATTCAAATGAAGGTTTTAATCAGCAATCATGAACTGTTATTGTCACAATTCAGTTTCTCGAAGAGTTATTTTCAAATTCTTGTTTGATTTACTGATCATCAATCTGCTTGCAGCTACATTTGATACATCAACTGGTATTTTTCAGCTATTTCAAACCATACATATTAAATAATTATAAAAACGTGATTTGCTTCTTATATTAAATTTGATCACATTTTTATTCACAGGTGGATACACAATTCCAAAGGGAACGTTCATCATGTCGAATATCCATGCAGTTCACCATGATCCACAACTGTGGCAAGATCCATGGAAGTTCAAACCAGAAAGATTCCTCGACTCAGATGGCAAATATATAAGGCCAGAAGGTTGGATGCCATTTTCTGTTGGAAAGCGAGCATGTATGGCGGAATCATTGGCCAAACCGGAACTTCACATGATCCTTGCAGCTCTCTACCGGAATTTTGAAATACGCATGCCCAAAGGTATGACAGCTGACTTTGAACCAGCAGAAACTGGTTTTGTCTACCTTCCAAAGCCTTATAAAGTGGTTATCAAGGATAGATTCGCTTGAACTGTGACTGTAAGTGTCTTATAAGATCACACATTTAAATCTCAGTCTTAAAATTTCATTGTTTTTTACAGACTTTTTTTGTAAAAATATTCGAACATTTTAATATAAACGTGCTTTTCTAAATTATTTGCATAATGCAATATTTACTCCCCATTGATGACAAAGGTCACATAGAGTAGATTCCACAAATCTTTCACGCTACTGTATCCAAAGTGAAAGTTCCCAAGTCGTCATTTTGCCACCATCTGGTAATTTACCATTTGTGGGTTGTGGATGTAGACTACTGGATTTGACTACTCGCAAGTCAGGCGCCTTAGACATTTTCCCACAACGTTCTCCATTCATAATTTACTCTTTATATAGTTACATAAGTTTGTATCCCAATATGTATATGTATGTTTTAACACAATCAAATAAAAGTATGTGAAATTATTTCTGTAATGTCCATTATATTCATGTACTCTCACTATAAAGCCTGAAAGGAGCTGATGAGTTTAATTGCCGACTTATGGAGGTCTGGAGACGAAATCTGTATTCATTATTAGAATCAGGAATCCAAACCAAACAGGAATCAGAGCATTGGAATCTCTAAAGTATTTCACGACTCAGCCATATAATCGAAGGAGTTCTTGATGATAGTAATTACTCACCCGTGGATTAATAAATCTACAATGTTATTGTGTAACATGATTGCATGGTGCCGATTGACATGATGTCAATGTATGTATTGAACTGTTTAGATTGTTTGATAGCTTTCCAGTGTCGTATTACACATATATTTTGTAATTTTATCGGAACAGGCATGTTTAATGCAGTACAGAATGAAAATGACGGTTTTGTATGTTAGCGGTTGGTATAGGGGGTAACTCGTGATCACAAAAGATGTCGCTGATTCGTTTCACAGGTTTTGTTAAAGATGAGGGCAAGGTAAATCACCGGTAGTGTTTATCTTGATACCTTTTCACTTTGCCATGGAAGATGATGACGATTTTGAGGAACACAAGGCAGGAAATACTGCCCCGATGGTGTAATGTGTTCAAAACATCATGTTTTCTTATCTATGTTTTAATTCCTTTATCTTACTTTAGTTTTGAAGCACACGCCTTTATGTCAGTTAATGTTCTGCTTAGGGTGTTACAGATTTGTTGCTGTTTACAAACAGCGTACCTCGTCTCCGACCCAATGAATCTTTAAAAAACATCTTCTTTTCTAAAGATTCTCACATTGAAGACCTGAAATTGTCATAAAATGTAAAAACATCGTCGAAAATAGAATATAATAGAACTTGTAATGCTTTTGACACAGTGTGCACTCAAAGTTTGTGATTTTTAAAAGAGTTCAAACTTCAAAGGTAGTTATTCAAAAACATGTCACGACCTAGCTTAGCTTTGAATAAAAACAAAGTGTGAACACAAAATAATTAATTTATTTCATACAAAGAAACACCAAACAACAATAGTTCACTTCACTCACACAGGTCAATACTCGCACATCAAATTATCATACCGCACATGCAAGCACACCTTCATGTACACACTAGCACCACACCTACACGTACTACTGCATTCATACGACTACATCCATTTTTCACACAACACTCACATATGCAAAACACACTTGCCATAAAACATACTGTCATATTACTCACATTTTATATGTTTAAACATATTTTATTTCAGAAAGAAAAGGGATTGGCAAACAAGCTCAATAGGCTTATATCAATGCCGCTCCCGAACACATAGTTACATAATATTTTACGCAGATCAATTGCAAATACTAATAATAATGTTGGTACCACACGTTTGCTCATTGAGTATTATATGGTATTTGATTGTTGAACTTTATAAAGGACTCTTTAAGTCGTGTCGAATCGTTTTGAAAATTGAATGAAATAATGAACTGAGGAAATTACTTTGTTGTTAGTTTCAGAGTCGACATTAGGATTACCATATAATATTGAATGCAAGTCATATCCATGGTGATAAAAGTACTGTGAAAAACGTAAGTCATCATATAAAGGACAAGTGAAAAAGTAGTGAACATTGTCTTCTTTCCAATGGCCGCAAGGGCAGGTCCGGTTTGATGATATGTGTCTATCAAACTTATGGGAATTTAGGTCGCTGCACCCGAGCCTCAGGCGAGAATGCATTATTTGGCAGTGTCTATTACCAAAGTTTATGTCAAAGAAAAATGATGCGCCTTTTCGGGTAGAAACTAAACGTTTAAATTCAGAATGGTTAGTAACAGAGCTTGTAGATTGAGGTAAATCGTTCCATTTTCTAATTACGTCAGGTATAAACGATCTAGCATACAGTGTCGATTTGCAATAAATATTTCGAATGTGTCCCGAGTTTCTCAGAGTATAATTGACATTTGGTGAATTGAATGGGATTAAGTTTCGCAAGTAGGCCGGGGTATTATTATTTACAATTTTGTGCATCAACTTAAGCTTTTGAATAGATCTTCTTTCAGTCAATGGATAAAAATTAGTTTCAAAATATAATTTCTCATGACTAGTACCGCGAACAGCGCCACATATTGTGCGTAGGGCATCAAGTTGCAGTTTTTTGCTACAGTTGTCCCAAATGTGAGAACAGTAGTCAAAGAGTGGAAGAATATATTGTTTGTAAACGGTATCTAAGCTTTTACGTGATAGTCTATATTTCAGGGATCTAAAACAATTGATCATTGGTGATACTTTCTTAATGATGTCACTTATGTGCTCATTCCAATTACAGTTGCTTTGCAGTGTCAAGCCAAGGTGCTTGTGATGAGAAACTTCTTTTATTGGAACATTATTCATATCAAGATCCGGGAGTCTAGTAGGTGTTCTTTTACGTGAAAATAAAATACTTTCCGTTTTGCTAGCATTGAAAACGACGTTCCAATCTCTAGCCCATTTGACAATTTTTTCTAAGTCGTTATTGAGGAAAGAAACAGTATTATTGGGGTTGTCAACAATAATATAAAGAGATGTATCATCAGCAAATAGACGAATATTGCTATCAAGGTTAAGAACTAAATCATTAATGTATATCAGAAATAATAAAGGGCCCAAAACGGAGCCTTGTGGTACTCCTGCCTTAACACTACGGAATTCTGATTGGTAACCATTAATAACAACTTGTTGTTTACGGTCTTGCAAGTAACTCCTGAACCATTTCAATAACGAACCTGAGATTCCTATTTTTTCCAATTTATAAATCAAACCTTCATGCCAAACTTTATCAAATGCTTTACTGATGTCAAGAAAACAGTTTTAACTTCTTTACCAGTGTCAAGGGCTTTGGAGATAAAATCGTACAAGTAGGTCAGCTGATATGAAGTGGAATCACCTTGAGTAAAACCTTACTGAAAAGAAGTAATGATGTTGTTAGCTCTTAAATAGTTGTACACATACTTAAAAACGCAGCGTTCAAAAACTAGTTAAAGCAACTGGTCTATAATTTGAACAAGCGTGCTTATCGCCTTTTTTGAAAAGGGGAGTAACCCATGCATGTTTCCAGACTGAAGGAAATACCGAATTCTGTAATGATAAGTTAAATAATTGTGTAAGGGGTATATATAAACTGGTAGCTGTAGCTTTAATAAACCTGTTACTGATTCCATCTGGGCCAGATGCTTTGGATATATTAACAGATTTTAACAAATCAATAACTTCGCACGGTGTTAACAAAATTTCGCTTAATTTAGAATGTGTTTGTTCAGTTAATGGAGGTAGGGTTTGAATGGATTTACTACTGTAGATTGGCTTGTAAAATATTCATTAAAAGCATTTGCAACATCAATTTCGTTGTCGCATAGTGTGTCATCATGTGTAACAGGTGTAAAATGTCTTTTCTCTGTTTTCTTTACTGTTTCCTTAACCAGTCTCCACCATGTTTTACTGCCCATATCCTTATTTATTCGTTCATCTATTTGTGCGTTATGCGCATTTTTTGCTGATCTGACACTCCTAACTGAATGATTTCTTAATTGTCTAAAAATTGCCCAATCATCTTGGTTATTCGTTTTCTTAGCCTTTTTATGTTGTCTATTTCTCATTCGAATCAGTTTTCTAACATTACTTGTTATCCAAGGTTTGTCACATTTCCTGATAGTTACTATTTTATTTGGTATATAAGTTTGGATAAATTCTGTCACCAAATTAAGGAAAGTATGAGAAATTTTGTCGACATCATCAGTTTGGAAGAGCATCTGCCAATCATAAGACATAATACATCTATTCAAGCTATCCACTTCCATTAAATCATAGCTGAATATTCTTCTTTTCTGACATTGTTGTTTTGGCTTAGAATATTGAAGGCTAACGTACACTGGACAATGGTCACTGCAAATTGGATCAAGAACTCCTGAACAACTGACACTTAGTGGACAAGAAACAAATATAAGATCAAGTAATGAACAGCTCGTGGCAGTGATTCGTGTTGCTTCCTTAATTACTTGAATAAGTCCAAAGAGAGATTCTAAATAGTTAATTTTTGTACTGTCAGTAAGTCCATCCATATTAAAATCACCTAAAATAACAGTATCCATGTCAAGATCGATAGCATTGCCGATCGATTCTTCGATCAAATTCCAATATAATGCACTCCTATCAGCTCGATAAAAACATCCAATTAATAGTTTATTGTTCTTGTTATTAAGCTGAATCCAAATGGCTTCAAGTCCAGGGAGGGAGAGATCGTCTACGACTTTAACAATTAAACAGTCTTTAACATAAATGGCTACCCCACCTCCTCGTGTGGGTCTATCTTTCATAAAAGGGGGCGAAAACCCAGGAATATATAATACATCATCATGTATTTCATCGTTGAGCCATGTTTCAGAAAGACATATGACATCATAATCATCAAGTTCAGCGCTAATTATGTCAACTTTATCCTTTAAACTACGAACGTTTAAATGAATGATGTTAAGGACATTTGTGTTTAAAGGTCCTGGATTTGGGTGTACATCACCACTGCATATTAATAAATATAAGATGATTAATCCTAGTTGAACAGATCCAGAGTATATAAATAATCTCAATAGAGATCTGGTGGCATAGTAAAATTCAATAAAATACTTGGAAGATATGTGCAATACAAATAACCCCACCACGCACCTATGTTGAACTACATCAACCGGCATCTATAGACATGTATAAGAAAACAAGTGTTAATAGGTGGTGGTGGAAAGCTGCTGAGTTTGAACAATATAGCAATGATTTCATTTGAGATACATTTTTAAAATCTGAGAGCAAACGTGTGGTAATGAAACAATTGTCTGAAGAATACCAAACAAAAATGAAGAAAAGGGAAAAAAATAAACGAACAAACGACATGAAGTCGTGAGGTAAATAGAAGGATAAACAAGTCAAATATAGATAAACACAGATATGACATTATTTACAATAGTTTAACAACACCAGTGTCATAGTTTGGTGAAGCAGAGAGAACAACAGTTGAAGTTAACATAATGAAAAAAAAGGAAAGCTAAACAAAATCATACAAATGTAAACAAAGCGCTTAATTAGCGAAGAATGTTAACTTGGTTTTGAGTAAATACGGTAATTTACCATGAAGTGTGATCGGATGCATGCTCTGGTTAGTATAAGAGCAGTGTGACGTGTCTCAAAGCGCGTGCTTTGGTAGTACAGAAAGTCTGTTGTGAGCTGTGAATATTACACTGGGATTCAATGTTTTGATAAAGATGTGCTAGTGGATTTACTGGAGTGAAAATTGTGTCTGAAATTAAAATGAAGAAGGGACAAGTGATTGTGTAATACGACTGCATTTTTGACAAGTTGTTGCATGGTTTCAAGGGATGAGAGAGAGTGATTGTGCAGTACGATTGCATATTGGACGTTTTCATTCAAGTTGTTGTTTTCATGGGATGAAGGACAAGTGATGTAAGTAAATTTGAGACATTGAATAATCTGTATAAGATATAAAAAAAAATTAAATGCGATTGCTCAGCGGTATTTAGTGCCTATAATATACATATACACATACACACATACACGTACATACACATGTACATGTACATACATACACACATATACCCATATTTGGCGAAAGTTGTTTAACATATGAAGAGTGTTTGTCACAAAAGTATGACAGATTAGGACAGTGGTCAGATAACAATTATTATTTAATTTTTAATCAAGTAGATAATCAAATGTTGCTTCACAAGTAAGAATTAACACAGCTTGGAGGGAAGTAGTAACCACAGCACGTGAAGGGTCAGTACAGTAACGAGTTCAGTAACTATCTACAAGTGGAGTGAGTTCTAGCTAGAAGACACTGTCGTCTCCCTCGTTCTCCATAGAAATCTCGCCATGAGAGGTTTCAGTTTGGGAATTTTGAGTTTGTTTCAATGTCACATTAATTTTCAAGCTTTCGGTTAGTTCGTCCAGTTGGGTTTTCCTGGTGATTCTGATGACTCTGTCGTCGTGTTTTTTGACGAATATTATGCCATCAGAGGTCCATGTGCCGGCGATTCTCTTGTCTTGCGCTAGCCTGCGAGTTTCCGCTGCCATTCTAGAACGGTGTTTGGTGAGGTCTTCATTAATAAAAACACGCTTCGTATCCGATCCTACTCTTAGCTTTTTCCGACCACGAACAAATTCACGTTTATTCCTGTAAGAGACGAACTGGACTAGAATTGGGCGGGGCTTTTCTTCGTTGTACAAAATAGGATCGCCAGATCTGTGACTACGCGATATATCCCTCTTCTCCAGATCCACGTCCATCTTCTTGGCGAGGTTCACGATAATATCGTCAGTATCTTCGTCTGGAAGTTGGGGGATGCCAAATACGCGAACGTTATTACGCCTGCTGTATTGTCTCATTTCATCTAGAGCGTTATCTTTCTCTGCTACCTTTCTTTGCAAGTCGGAAATGATTTCATTTTGTTCGGCCATTTTGTTTTCACAAATATCAATCTTGTTCACTAACTTATCAATTTTAACTTCCAGTTTTTCTACAATAGTAGTGGTCAGCACATTTCGGACCTCTTCAGATTTCAAAGCCTCAATTAAGTCCAGTTTAAGTGACATTTTCGTTGAGTTTGGTAATTGATAGTCCACGAGAACAATATCGGTGCAATCACTTTCTGACAAAGATTTGTAACGTTTTTCTGTCAGATGATAATCAGATTTTGGGGAAGTGTCAGAATTACTTCTTCGCCTTTTGCTAGTGAACGGGGTAACAGACATAGATGTTAGAATATGGTAACAGAGTCATATGATCTCACCGGTAACTTGATGGCGTGGTGACGTGTGAGTGACAGAAGTCCAATCCAGTCCAATCCTCCAAAACTGATAATTTTCACATTCAAAATCTACATTAATTCAATATTAATGTCTCAATTATGCATTTCACAATGATTTTGACCTGATTATCCTTCAGAATAAGAATTTTACTTCATATTTTGTTTGTCTTCATCGGAGCTCGGATTTAGCACGACCGTCTCCTCGCGCATGCGCATGCGGTGACAGTTTATATCCAACGCTCCATATGCACACGTACATGTTCAAGCAATCAAATCATAAATCTTTCACTCAAAGAAATACAATACATGATTACATCTTCAATCAATACAAAATCAACAAAACAAACACATCAAAATGATCTACGAGAGTTCATTTGAATCCACCAAACCGTGGGTAATGGTTTTCAAGTCACATACTTGAATGACAGTTCATGGGTCACTATTACATGAGAATCATATGATCATGAGAGTCCACCACGGCTTCGTCATACACGAGGATGAAGAATCAACAAGGCCTTGTCAAATACAAAGATGAGAGTTTCATACGCCTTTTTCAAACATGAAGATGATAGTTCAAGTCCAAACACTTGAATGAAAACACGTGCCGGAGCACCTTTACCGCCCCTCACTGAGCTGATGTCCGCAGATCACAATCCAGATCCACCATGTGTCCACCATTGAAGAATCCACCAGGTTTCCCACATGCCACCATCGGTCAGTGATAGTGAGACTACCATTCACTCTGCCGTGGATACAAAGATTGATGACGTCACACATTTGTCATCATGACGTCACCACAGAATAAGCATCGACCAAGCGCAGTCTTCTGCAGCTGGTTACAAGGGGGAAAATGTAACACTCCCAATGTCCCGACTCACTTGTCCCCGAGTTCTCCAGGCTCAAACAGCCCATGCATCTCTGGTCACTCTCGACAGCAATTTATTGCTCCTGACACTCAGTTCACGTTACATGCAGCTTTTATACTCTCAGTGCACAACTCAGTCATGCATCGCGCGCACTAACATAGCACTGGTTGCGTTTGCACGATGCATTCTCACTGCTATGCTCAAAGCTATTGTGATAAAAACTACTCCGCAAATTACATGATATTATTCAGGATAGTAAGACACTACGATGGTCTTTTTGAATCAATAATAACATCCCTCGAGAAAAGTCATTTCTGGTCAAAATTCGAAAAGAAACCTGAGTTTTGAGTGTAAACGTCTTTAAATATCTTCTTCTCACTAACGGCATTACGTACATTTGTGTGTGATTGCTCATTTTAAAGTTAAATGAATAATTAACAAACGATGGAGCCGAAATTGTGAATTATTGAATATGGTTCGTTTTTCGGATTCATGTTTAAAACATAACTCTGTCACAAATGAACATATGTTATTTATTTATAAGTTATTTATTGCAATTTGTTCCTCGATATGTGCTCAACAAGTCTATTTCAGATCATTATAATATTATATAATAGTACATTGAAACCTTAGGTATCAAAAGTAATTAACAATTGAATATACACTACTAGTTCCAATTTCAATATTGGTTATAAATTGTGTTTGAATCTTGAAATAAACAACTTAAAATATGTTGTATATGTTATTCGATGATAGTAATATAAAAGTTGATAGTTTTGGAACAATTTGTAATTTTACAGAAATAACTGAATTTTAAGAAATTATTGAGATCATTATTATTCGAGTTTATCCAGTTTAAGTACTTACATCATAAAAAAACCCATTAAGATATCGATATTTGTTTTGCTTTGATTTAGTTTACATTAAGTTTTTTTACTTGGGTTTCTACATATATATACATATATATTTCCCTCCCCGGCTTGTAGTAATGTTTTTAATGACCCTCCCCCATACATACATCTATTTAACTACTTCAAATTGGCCTTTTGAAGATTCATACATTGAACATTTTAGTAAGACATTTTAAATTAAGGTTTTAGAATGTTGAAAACATATTAATTTAATTTACCACTTATGGATTTGACATGATGCATTACGTCTATGGTTAAAATTATCTGTCATTGATTTTGTAGTTCATTAGGTAGACATTATTACAGGTATTACATTATTCAACATATCTCTATTTGAGTAAAGACTATTAACATGTTACGGCATTTGTCAACACCAACTTTAATTATCATAGACTTTTACATTCAAAGGAAGAAGTAACAAATATATATTTTTATATATATTTTCACCATAAGTTAACCATTTTCCTGATGAAGGGGAAAGGAACCAGAAATTGAGATTCATAATAATTTGTATTACACATACATTTTAAAGGTGTGATCTCTATAGTTTTGTCTGTTAGAGGTTTGTACACTGGTACCACAATAATCTCTAAGATCCCCCACTCCTCACCCCCTCCGGGCTCCCTGACCCATTGTTAGCCTGTATTCTCAAGTCCTCCTGACCATTCTTCCCCCTTCCCCTTCTCCCTACCATATGAGCCTACATAACACTCACACATAGACAATTCAGGAGCAACCTAACTACATGTACAGTGTACAGGTGCCAGCATTGATAAATATCCTGCGGTCAAGGTTTGTGTTCAGCGAACTGTTACATTGAGATTGAGGTATGTTGTTCCTGAACTGTGTATCTGTGAGTGTTATGTGAAAGCTTTGACTTGTACTATTGCTAGGTTTATATCATTGAGTGACATTAGCAGTGGGATCAGCTTTTCTGGATAACAATGTCGACAGTGTGTATATACACAAAGTTGTTAGAGTTGTCGAGGCGAAATGGTAGTGTGGTAAGCTTTTGGTACAGTCAATGCTGGCGATGTTTGTCTCACTCTGAGGGTGTGGGTTCGAATCCCGCATGGGACTCGGCCCGGAAAAGTGCAAAATTTGTACTATTGAAGGTAGTGTTATCCCGAATGTAACCATGTTATAGAAGTTGTTATCAAGAAAATCCCGTTTTCTGTTAGGAAGGTTGCTCCTTTACTGTCTATTCCTGATTAGTATGTGAAGCAAACTTATAGGCATTTACGGTTGGTAGGTTGCTCTTGAGATGTGTATCTGTGAGTGATAAGGGACGCGAACTCCTGCCTGTACAATCGTTGTGTTGTCAGTGTACTACAAACTTAGCGGGTTATTGATGTATCTGTTGGAGAATCTTCCTAATAGATAGAGGACGAGTTGCAGTATATTATCTGGATATAAATGTTTATATCCCGATAATGTACTGCTACGAGATCTCTATCAATCTTAGAACACAATCAAATGCTTGAGTCGTCAAGAAATTGTCTTAAAATGAATATATTTCAAATTGATTGTCAACAAATTTGGGAAACATTCTCTGGAACACTACATGCAAAACATTGACATCTCTCATTTTCATATGCAAATGTAAGGAACATTGACGTCATCATCAGCACTGTGAGCACTGAATTTCTTAAATTATCCTAGGTGCATGAGGCGTACATTTTATATAAAGCGTACGAGTCGTGCTACAGCATAAGCGTCGTGCTTGAATCACGAACATGCATGATATAAGCACGTTTTTATTCAGCAACATTGATCAGTAATACATTTTTTTAGAATAACCAATTTCCCACAATGGCTTCATCATGGACAGTCCAAGGACAAGTACACTATTCATTCAGGAAAGGTAACTTAACCTTTTTTACTCCTTACTTTTTATAGTATGTATTTTTAAAATTCAAATTAAATTTCTTTAAATTGGTTTATTTAATAACAGTTATTGTTTTTTGTATTTCAAATAATTGTTTTGTTTGTTGAGCTGTATTTATCAACATGCGAGTTGTAATATCTATTGTTTCATATGCTATTGTGCATCCCGTCTATATTGCATATAAATTAGTTCAGGTTACTGGAGCAACAAAATTATAAATTTAGTCGAACTGTCTATGGGAAAGAATGTAACGTCATACTTGACATCGCTTGGACTCTGTGTGACGATACAGGGATTACAGAGAGAGGACAATGCAGCCCCCATCATCTAATACCCCAAGAAGGTACTTTTATATCACTTTCTTCTACTTTTTTATGTCGTTCTATATAACGTCTGAATGTAATTTTTTATATCGTGGTTAAAAATATATAAAACATTGGTAACATGGTTTGATGCTTGCCGTTGTTTCACTTGAATGAAATGAAATACACTTGAAAAGTCCCAATTTACCTCTCATTACTTGCTTTATTTACATGATTGTATTCTTCTTTAAGGAATATCCAGCTCATTTACATAGAAGACCCCATCGACGGAAGCGACTTTTGGAAAGGGAACACAGCAGATCATTTGTCAATGTAATAAGTGTTTAATTGTGTATCATCAACATAAATAAAACAATCAGTTGACATTGTTCGTTGTTTTTATGGAAGTTTGTGAACCAGTTTTATGAGCATGATATCAGAACGCAACCAGACAACCGTACATCTATCGGAATATACATGTACTCCACGTGACCACAATACAATCACATGATTGGACGATAGCATTGGACTGTGCTCTAATTTCCGTTAAAGTGTGTTGCATGTTGTGACTCACAAATAACCTTGACCATTTTGAAAGTCTTTACTGAATGAGCGCACCGTCATTACAGGTAAGGATTGTTTTGTGGACTCCAAGTGCATTCGTTTAGGGCATGTCACAAAGGGACTACTAATGTACATATAGTATATGCCCGTCTTTGAATGTCTGAGCATTCGTCCACACAAATGTTAGAATCAAGTAGAAACCAAATCATTATAATGCTAAATTTCGACTTGTGTACATCTTCAATTCAGGCCTATGTTTTCTTTTGTATACATGTTTACCTTATATGATTATGCATTGTGATATTGATCATGTTGAAATATTTATCGAACGTACAACAATTATCAAAATTGGCGTTATATGTGATTTGAACGATTCATGTACGAAAGAAAGCTATATGGTATATGTTGTAATACATGTCAGGTTTCCCACTAGCACTGTATAGAAGGGAGTCCGTTATTGAGGTCATACTACCTAGACGTTTATAGTGAGAGATAAAGGCATACTTATGTGCAGTCCCTAAAACATATTTTTTATTTTGTAGATACATGATGTTTCGAAATATATGATCACGATTCTCCAGGTGGAATATTTATCTAGGATATTTATTTAGTTGTTATCCAGAAATTCTTCCTGTTCTTATGTATACCACTTCTAAGACCTGACCAGGTGCCGGTGGAATGTTTGGGTATTAACCAGATCTAGTATCAGAGATTTTCAGATATTGATTGAAAACATTTTGAAAATATCCTGTCCTTTCTTCCTGTAATACTATCATCGATTTCTCAAGTTAATAGAATAGTTTAAACCTGAAACTGGAGGATGTCTTTGTTTCTTCACATAAAGGAAGCATCAAACAAATTTTAATTCGATGTCCAAACTTTCTGTGTGAGGTTCAAGCCCCACTTTTGGATCTGATATGTATTAGACATAACCTTACTGCTTTGACATAATATGACATGATAATGCATAAGAGCTCCCATATATACGAACATGTATAAGTGTTAGCGGTAAAGCACTGACATAATGTGACTACATATATAAGAGCTAACTGTTCAATGATTGCTTAAGTGCTTGACATTGTACGTAAGTTGTTTTTTAGTGTTCGCTTTGCCCAAAGACCTGATACAAAATAGTTTCCGTTTCTCAAACCTTACAAGCTTCATGTCGTTTTCATGTTCATTTCAAGATCTTGTGATGCAATCTTTCAATCTTTGTTCTTTAGACAGTAAAATATCACTGAATAATAACGATATCTAAAATGTTCAAGTTGGAACTCAATGGTGTATTCCATCGTGTCAAATATTAAAGGATTCGCAAAAGAGTTTGAGGGCGTCATATGACATTTTAAAGAGGCACCCATTGTGCTTCATAATATTTGGCTTAAAAGGTGCCAAATTTCACTCAACATGCATTTTCATTCCCAAACGCCAATTATTTTATAAGTACTAGTTTCCAATAAAAATGTAGCAACATCGTTATAAATGGGCAGAAACCAAAGCTAGACACCATGTTTTAACACATGTAGTTTAATGACCTATTAATAATCATGAACTCAAATTTGCCATTTTCTCTGATGTAAAAAAGGCTCCAAAATTACGTTTTCTGATTGACGAGCGCCAACCGTGGTGCATTGTCCGATTTTCGATCAGAAATCACTATTTTGACTTTCATATCGCCACTACAATGCACCGATAATAATTAAATTGATTATTTCACTACTTCTCGATAAAATAACACCGTTTATAGCGTTGTGTATACGTGACCAACACAATGGATGTACCTTTAAGAAATGGCTGGCTCATAAAATATCTGTTGTTATATTGTGTCAATACACTACGCTGAAAAAAAGTTTATATATGATTTGATATACATGTAGATGTAGATGTAGATTAGATCATATGTATCATATAAGTAGATATATAGAGGATATCTGTCTTTTCTTGACTAATACCATGTTTATCTCATCGAGTGAGGTAAGAAGGTTATATTTTCACGAGAAGCGCAGCCAAGAGTGAATATATAAAACGTTTCTACCTCACGAGATGAGATAAACATGGTATTTGTCAAGAATTCACGGATATTCTATTTATTATATGATATTATCCATGTAAACATCGTCCGAAAAGGGTCGTTTTCACACCAAGCGGCCGCAAGGAACAGCCCGTCACCACAGTAACACTGTGACGTCATAAGCCAAATCGCCGCGCGAGACCATTGTTTTATGACGTCAAATTATATCAGTCACCGTTTGCAGTGAAAATGTAAGTTATTGTCACTGTAGCTTGATAGACAGTTTATTTCACTGATAAATCCCAGTATTTCACTGGTCGTCATATAATACATATATTTATCATATATCTATCAAAGATATGGGATGTTTTGCATGTGTGATAGAGGTTAGGAAACCGCATCCATATTGCTGCCCGGTCCAAAAATCCATATCAGCCATATCAGCCCGGTCCGCAAATCAATATCAATATCAGCCCGGGCGACGTTAGGTCAGAGTTATCTCCCTTTGCTTACAGGCACACTAACACAGAGTAACATCACAAGCGAAGCAGTGTCAAAGTTACTGGTTCATTTCCGACAGAGTAGCCTCCAAACAAGGATGTTGTTGACGCCTTTAACTTATTGGTTGGAGGCGCAAACCGCCTCCAACCTGATACGCAGTTGGATTTCACGCTATATTACTGTTGGAATATTCAAAATAAACTTTCGACCAATCGTGCTTGGCCTTTTCATACTTTGGAAAAAGCATATGACCAACGAACACGGCTGTAACAAATTTGTAACCAAGTGACCATGTGGGTTATCCGAAATAATTATCCCCTTTTACTGCGAAAAGAGATTTTGTCTAAACATCTAAAATAGAAACGACCGTTGTGTTATTCTGAGTCTGAATGTTAGTAAACATAAGATTTTTAAATTCAAAGCCATTTTTCACCTCCATGAGCAGACATGTACCAATTCAAGTGCATAATTTCGCACTGCAGTTTCGGAAAATCCAAGAAACTTTACAAGCTAGTGTTATACGCGCGGAGCAAGCATATACTAAACGATAATAGTGGTTGTCAATCAACACACCAACCTTCCACTCAGTTATCAATATTTTCAATGCCAATCAGACTTGCATAATGGTAGGCCTACTCAATGTACTGTTATTGAATTAATGATAGTGAAGCTTGTACATGTATAAGCACATATTGGATAGAACCATATTTATGTTCAAACTGATAGCACCAAGCATGAGGATACCGGGTCATTATCCTTGAAAAGGTCCATATGCCTTCCTTCCACAGATAAACAGAATATGCTTCATAATCAATCGAATTGGTACACTTTAAATTTGCAAATGTTTAACAAATGGTTGACTGCGTGTTTCAGGGAAAAAAGGCCTACACATTCTTATTGCTGGAATCTAACAATGACACAACTCTCAACAACATGTTGATCAAATTCATAATATAGGCCTACTTCAAAATTGGAGCAAAAGCACTTTAAAATAAATCGGGGAAGTTGAATGTTCACTTTCATTTTCAAATGATAGATTATATATAATTTTATTTTATTTATGAATAAATAATGTATGTAAATTGAAAAGCATATACACAACTTAAATGATCGAGGTAAAATTCTTTTATTTGCGACTTTTGAATTGAATAACTAATTGTGTGATTAGTAATCAAAGCTTTTATCCCCCAAAATGAACATAATGCAGGCTTCATTTTGCTAAATGTACATATGACATACATATCCTTTTTATGATATATTTTAGCCTGAACATGATGCCTCCAACCATGCCTTTTTAAAGGCTTTTCTTGTTTGATTAAATATGCTTTTACTTCGAAAGTTGAGTAAGGGATACGGCTCACAAGAACAAAATTTAAAGACTTATTTATAATGGAGGGTAGCCTATATTTTATTATTATATATAATGTACTTTCGCATGAAAGCATCATATTTTAATATTTCTGTAAATAGTTTGTCATGCTATAGACAAAAAGTATGATATATGATAAAAAAAGGTTACAACATGTAATTGTTCATACCATACCCCATATCACCCCTCGATCCATATCAGCCCTCTGGCCTGCGGCGCTCGGGCTGATATGGGGGTCTCGGGCTGATATGGGGTATGGTATGAAAAATGACATGTTATAACCTCTAACTATCAGTGAATATTTCGCAAAGTAATAACTTTAAGTTAACGGCACATTACACTAGTGTAGAATAATATGGGATAAATTAGACCAAATGTATCATCTATGAGTGAATCGTATCGGCAAATTTGAAGTAACGGCACATTATACAAATCTTTCAGTAATTACTTATCTGTGTAGCTGTCCGGTGAGTGAACATTGGCCTTTTTAGTAGCCAGCCGTGGCATTCACATCGAGCTCGTGTGTATGTGTATCCCAGCGATAATATGTAAATTGACCATAGGTTCTTTCATACGAAACTGCTTGTTGGTTTGACCATAACTGACCCTACGAATGAACTATTTTATTGAATATACGTAACAGAGTGCTGACAGTTGTGGGCCACCTTTGTAAAAAAACTTTTGAGTTCCAATCGAGGTAAGATCTATGCATCACTGATTGTGAATTATTGTAAATTATTCTCTCTTTAAGTAGAATAACATGAAGTGCTGAAATTATTGTTATTTGTAAACAAAACTCAAATTCGAGGAAATGACTATTCACTTCACAAGGATCCTCTGAGATCTCTTAATTTCCTGAATCCAGTAGTCTTGTTGTATATGTGCCTTCTTAAACATTACGGGCTCAATTGACGGACTACATTTTTAATGAGCTTGTGTTATATAACCAAATAACTTTATCTGTCGGCGAGCCAGCATTCAGAATCACACAGGATGTGTGCACTACAGGAAATATATCTCACTGATATGCCTATCGGTAAATTTCTGCCTTTTTGGTGACCTTAACTTGTAATGAAAACAAACTGTTGAATTATAGGTCAGTTACTATTGCGCTGTTATATGCAATCCCTACTGATAAGGTCATACATATTTTTATGACCAAGAAAAAAACAATATTGACCGAGAAGAAAGTCCCCTGATTGCTCCACTACTACCCAGATAACTTGACAAATAGGCTTACCTAATACAACGGTTAATGGGCTTGAAATATAGGCATTGTGAATTGTACATGTTAATATACTAGTTTATGATTATTGTCTTGTAAGTACGTATGTTCTCTGATGTTCATGTTCATGTTTTATTTATAAATCTTCTTGGAATACACTTGTACTGCTCCCATTAGCTATTAAACGGAGCAAGTGTGTACATTGAGAAGAAGATCAACATCATTCAAATGATATATATTCTTATCCTTTGTTGTGTGGAAATGTCAATTCACCAACACACATGCGACATACACCGAGGGGCAAAATAAACGATACCAAAGTTTCAACAGAGTCAAACACGACATATTTCTATGTATATTCTAAGATCTATGAAATGTATGGCATAAAGGCGATGTACACAACATTAGATAAATTCTCATGATATGCAATTCTATTTCTATTTTTTGCAGTGTTTCACTGACCTCTTGCAACCATGGCAACCACAGTATTGCAATGGTTGTCTCCCCTTATCCAAGAGTCACGGACGACACAAGCAGTTCTGATTGGCTTAGTCGTAGCAGTCACAGTCTATAATTTGACTAAGAAGAGATATACTTACCCGCCTGGACCAATTGGATTGCCACTTCTTGGAAATCTTATCGGTAATACCTGCTTCCTAAACGTTCACCGGAACAAGTTAGGAAAACTAAGTGTGCTGCATTTATATATTAATATGCAAATATCGTTTCGATATCACATACAATTTTCCTTCACAGGGAAACATATCATTATCACGATTTAACAAATAAAACGTTATCATAAATTTTCGTGTACACATGCTGCTTAAATTATGACAAATTTGAAAAGTGACTCACTGAATGATATCTCAATTTAGAATAAGTCTTTTGTTTAGAGAGAGTCAACAGTTAAACTAAATGTGTTTGTTATGACTACATATTCCAGCCTTAAGAAATTCGAACTTGATGAAGAAGATGCCAGAATGGGAAAAGAAATACGGACCAGTTGTCACAGTTCATTTAGGTTCGTTGAGTTTGAACTAACTATTTCTAAAGTTCAATTGCAAAGTTGTTTATATAATATATTTACTTGATACTGAAAACATTCCTCATATTGCTATGTAAAACCATTTACTGCTTCCAGAAACTTTATTCACCTTCATGTACCGGTTTTTCATTTTGCAAATATCATGTAATTTGAATTTGTTTTTGACTTTTGAAGTGCATCGACACAACTTATCTGTATGTCAATGTGTTCAATGCTCATTCCTGAAACTACCTTATGGTCGTCTGTTATGCCATTCCTTACACTTTGGAAAATCATTGTTCATGTGAACGTCAAAACAAAATTGTTACAAATATAAAATGTGATTTTATAGAGGTCTTGATCCGAAGCCGAACCTGGTAACCACTGCGTCCCAAAAAAAAGTGATTTTTTAAAATAACAAAATCAACTTTTTCCTTATTATTTAAAACCATGTAACCAGTATAACAGCTCGTTTATAACTGGTGACTTAAACTGTGGAAACAATACCATGATAATCTAATATTGCTTGCTTAACAATAAACATCAGGACCTCTGAAGGCCATAGTCTTGAACAGGTACGACGTTATTCAAGAAGCATTCCTGAAGAAATCAATTGACTTTGCGGGACGACCTAAGATTTATTCACGTAAGAACCTACTGTGTTTTCTCATATATTGTAATCCTTGTTATTATTTTATTATAAAAAAGTATGATGCAAATATGATAATATCAGGATATTTTCTTCAGCTACCTATGACAATTTTAAACACTTATTATTTATTGTATAGTGATTTTGAGTGTGATTTTGTTTTTCGTTCGAAGAAATATAAAACATACAAAGTATATTGCCAGTTGACAGATTTACTGAAGGAGGCAAGGATATTGTTGGCACGGACTATGGACCGACATGGCAGCTTCATAGAAGATTGGCTCTAAAAGCTCTTGGGTAGGATTTAAAATATACCTGCTCTCTTCAAATTTTAAATTAACAGCAAACATTGTTATTGCCTTCAGACGACAAATGTCATTCTTTTATATGACAATAACGTGTAAAATCATATATATTATTCAATTATTCGTTCCTTAAGCTGTCGTTTTTCATACCAATAGTGCAATTCCTCGCCAGACCAGCATCTCAGACAAACTTATTTACTTATATAGATAGATTGAGTAAGTACCTAAAGATGATTAAAAGACTATCGGAGGTAATATAGTGCTATTTTTATTACAGCTGTTTAAATTATTTAACAAAGTATTTAAAAAGTGAACTTTGTGAAATATTTATCTTTGCTTTATTAGGAATGTTGATATCTAACCAGTTAACAGTGCAGTTAACAGAAGTATTAGCAGTCCAAAAATGTACTTCACCTGTCTGGGAATAAATATGTGGTAAATGGTGTAAGCCCTCAAACTGATCACTTCAGATTGTTTTGACTTCCAAGTGAATCATAGGACATTGAATATTTTAAATCATGCACATAATTGTATCTGTTCAAAAATAATTTGAGAGTTGGTGATGCTATTATTTTCATGGAGTTTGGGATACAATATGCAAATAAATAAACAGGAGTTAGTGTAATCACAAACTTGGAAAAATATATTGGCATAAGCAAGACCGATACTTTTTTCTTTTTTTAAATTTTAAAGTGAAATGGACCAAAACTCATTTTAATAACAAACCGATGTTAAGATCTAATATAATTTCTTAGGAGGAACATAATAATTCGGATAGCACTTCTGTTGCTTGTTGTTGTCTCTCAAAGCAAACCCATACTGCTTTTCCAATGCCGTTACAGGTAAATAATATCGACCGAGGCATAACCATACTATCGGTTTTTAATCGTGCAATATATTTGTAATCAATAAATATGAACATTAAGTTGTAGTTGAAGGGTAACTGTTATATCAAAAGCATTTCATTTTGTTTCAGATCGTATATGAAAGGCAGCGGCTTCCAGAACACCATTAGCGAGGTTCTTGAAATGGTATTCCAGGAAATGAGGAAAGAAAAGGGGACCTTCAACATTCAGTCTTACACCGAGTTAATCGTCTTCAACCTTTTGACTAAAATATGCTTTTCAGAAATGTGAGTATAACATGATTTCATTTATTAAAACTATACAAATATCAATAGTGAGGATGATGAGAACGTGATACAAGGAAAACGTTGCGCAAATCCAGATGTCAACGCACAGATAACTGAACAGTGTTTTATTTGAGGTCTAACTATAAATAGTAATGCAAGCCAAAATAGACATGTGACGGATCTTCGCAATTCCCTGACCAACCCTACACACGTGTAGAAGAAAGTATGTGATCTAGAACGAATTTGACGCATATTACGAAAGCCAACATCAGCCAAATTCAATGATAACATTGTTTTTAAAAAAAATTAATTACAACTTTTAAAGGTGTAATTACAAGTTTTGAAAGTTGTATCTTCATGTTATAAAGATGAAATTGCAACTTTTGAAGTTGTCAATAAAAATTTTGAACGTTGTATATTAACGTTTCAAAAATTATAATTACAACTTTCAAAGACGTAATTACAAATTTAAAAAGTTGTATATTCATGATTTAAAGTTGTAATTACAATTTTTAAGTTGTAATGATAACAGTTGAGGGTTGTATACACACTTTTGCAACTTGTAACCGAAAATAAAAAAGTTAATATACTACATTCGAAACTTGTACTCACACCTTTAACATGCTCGCTGCTGCGGGCTTGATATCAAGCCCAAGAGGTGTTGACATATTGATACGTCAGTGACTTCTGACCCTTTGACATCGATACGACAAAAGTGTGTGACGAAGTTCCCTGATTCATGAAAAAGTTCACATTTTCCAAATGAGAAATCAACGGGCTTTCACATGATGTAATAAGTATCCATATACAATTCTATTTTATTGAGAAATGATGAGCTAAACATATTGAACGTATTTTCAATCACAAAACTGTCATAATAAAAATGTTACCAACTCGATTCATTGGGTTGAAATTCTATAGTAAGTGCATGCAAAAAGCATAACTTTTACATCACTATGTTCAGAATATCCTAATCTAGCTGATTTACAAATTTGGACATGGAATTTATTTCTATTAGGAAATAATCGTAGATTTGCGAAAATGTCGTCAAATGAAAACATCAAACAATTACCTTTTGAAAAATCCGTGAAAATAAACAAAGACTTTCACTTACATATTTTAGAATCTCAAAATCTTCCACAAATAAATAAAAATGTATCCGTGCATTGTTTGTCAATTCGTGTTTCCAAATATAGTAATATATCCAACGTGTCATCAATAGCAGTGCCAAATCGGCCATTTCTTCAAGTCACCCCATGTAAATATTTCCGCTATTTTTTCATGTTATGGGACTCAATGTGAATGCCAAGAAGGCGGTAGCTGTATCTATTTTTAGAAATGGGTCGTCGATCTAACCATAGAGTGTTATTAATTGTTAAAATTAAACAAATTGACAACCAAAAAACAAAAAATGAGGTTGTAATAATTATTTCATCAGTTCGTAGAGTCAGTGTCCTTGAGTCAACCTAGCCCCCCGGATGTAACATTCTTTTTACGATTAAAATCACTGTGAGTAAATTTGAATTTTGATTATAATTTATACATATATGAAAAATAAATGTCATATCCTACCATAATCACAAATTATGATCATGTATGAGTTGCATATGAAATACGAAATGTGTTTGACATGACATGGACCGACTTTCTGATATGCAATTTCACAAGTTGAAATGGAGCTATGAAAGTGTAGCAGTAATCTCGCTAAAAAGTAAATTACGAATTAATAAGTCTCGTATACGTGAAATAATTGTATGAGTCCAATACAATGATTCATGTTGATTATTTTAAAGTTTTCATTTGGAATTTGATAGAAATTATATCCGTTTTGAAATGATATCCTAGATAGACATGTCAGTTCGAATGTTATTGCAAATGGAGGCCATTGTGTCGTCTCGGCCTTGTCACACAATATGTTGTTCTGATACGAATTAAATGATGCACATGTTATAACATCCATGAAATTAACAAGAATGACAAACAAATACATTTCAAAGAATAAATGTGAATAACTAGTGTTTGAATCGGCGAATTTACAGTGTAGTGACAAACGAATCATAGATAGTCACATGATCAATTTTGTACAACCGAGTTCGTCACGTGACATTGTTTACAAATACGACAACACTACCCGAACGAAATTTTGATTGTATTTTTAAACTTTTCAAGACCATGTTTACATTTAATATTCAACAGACATTTGGAAAAATGTGTTCTAGCTTTGGTTTTAAACGAAATATTTACAAAATGATTTAGATTATTAGATTTGTTGATTTGAACAAATCTGTAATCGGCGAAGGAAATGCATAACAATGTTATGCGCCGAGTGTCTGTTGACTGTCATGTTTCGCTATATCGATGAATGATTGACGTTGGAATATATAAAGACTGCTATATGCTTATATTTGGAAGACAGAAGAGTGAATAGATATTTGAACCTTTTGTGTATATTTTATCACGATTGATGCATTATTTTACAAATATTTCACACAGTAAATGCATTGGTTATTGAAGAATATCCATTGTTACAAATTATGTCGAAATTTTATAAATACAACGAAGATCGTTTATGACAGGCTCTTGTTTTCTGAAAGAAAAACACATTTCATCAACATATTTTTTCCTGGTATAAAATTTAATTCTGAACAAAATTGTGTAAAAATTGGGCTGCATAAATAATTATTGACAAAATAATTCGAGTTTGAAAATGTAGTACAATTTAGAAATACTGTTTTATTTAAATTTGTTCATAGACAAGTGTAAAAATAATTGATGTTTGAAAAATATTACATTAATTAATATTTTTTTATGACAATAATAAGTTAGAAAAAAAGTGACTCAGATATTTATTTTAATCATTTCAAGATTATGTTAATTACTAAGGCAGTAGATTGAATGAATAACTTTGTGACTGTGGTTACATTTTAGTTAAAATATCCGTGTTTAATGACAGGGGTAAGACATGAAATGTACAACAACATGACACCTACCATATTTAAAATGTTGTCAATGTGTGCAGAATCAGGCACTTTTATTAATTTTCACATCACGATGTGTCATCAAAGATAAGTTTTGAAGAAATGTAAAATCTAAAAAATATAATTGTTTGAATTTAGAAACATGTAGAAGTCGTCTATGACTGCTTAGTAAACATCGGTACTTTTCAGTTTTAGATTATAACATCGCAAATGTGAGATATTTACAATTGAAAATCATAAATGCTATACAATAAACAGAAGTGAGTACTTTCTTTTGCCCGGTAGTTTATGTCCAGAACATCAAATCTAAGTCTCTACAATTCTTTGACGTGATTCTGAATTGGCCCATATGAACTGCTCATGAACACATCGGCATTGAGAAATAAGTACTATTTCAATATCATGTATGTCTGCACAATGTATGCACCGATACAACCCGATAGAACCCTCCCATTAACAACACTCTTCACTATCAAAGAATAGCAAACAATATATTATTTCAATCCACAGACCATACTGATTATGTATAAATAATAATTATGTATCTATGTTTTAAATACTCATATTCTTGGTTTTAATTTTTTGTCAGGTACTCAAAAGATGACACAGAATTCACACGCGTCTCTGACATACTCAACAAATCAAGCGAAGAAATTGGCGGTGGCTTTTTGGAAGATGTCTTTCCACCTTTACGACTTTTCCCAACTGCAAAATTCAGAAGAGTTACTGCAATGTTTGATGAGTTTCTCGAATTCATTTATACGAGAATCAATCAACACAAACATACATTTTCTCCAGGTACTAGTCTATAATTTATAATTATAACTATAAGTAAACAATAATTCAATAATTAATGAATGCAATAAATATCAATAACCATAAAGTCGAGGTTATGGGTGTGTGGTTCTCTTCTCAAAGTTAAATTGTTATATAGCAAGTGTAAGGAAGAAAGAATTTCTGGACAACTTCTTTACTGTGTACATACAAATCCATCTGCCTCCAGCCTAAATACAAAAAACTAGCACCTCTTAATGACACATGTACATCACAAACGGATACCCACAAGTCATCAAGACTATTGACAACATCATCAACATCAAACCCGCACCATCAGCTTCAGAAATCATTATCCTCAGCCACAATATCTCCCGTCTCATCAAGATCCAAACCAGCATTGACGCCAAATTTTCAAATGGCAAGACCATCAATAATATTCCTCCATTTACAGAGGCATCAGCACTGCCAAAACAAAAGAGGAGGAATACAGGAGGCAAAATCGAGATTTAAACGCAAATCCAGATATTTATAGAGATAGAAATGTAGAGAGAAAAAGTTTGATTTTGCAAAATACCTCCCAAAAAATGTCAGCTTTTCATGATGTAGCAATTTTTGAGAAGTCACAAAATTCATATGTACAGGGACGACGTACTAGGCTATAAAACCATTTGTCATTTTGGGCCTTTAGGACTAAAATGGCATTGTCAAACACCAAACATATGACCTGGTTTTAACTAATTTGTAAAACTTTAGTAATATTCAATGCTGGACGATATTACACCCACAGGACAAAAAGTGGTGGAATAAGCTTGCTGAATGCTTCCGGATACTTCCGGATTTCAGGAGTCGGAACAATTTGGAAGAATCCGGATCCGGCAAATGGATTCCACTTCTTTTTGTCCTGTGACCTACACAATTCTAAATATTGCCCCCTTGTGATGATTCTAACAAATGAACACTTAGCCCTCTGTGTGCTAATTCAATAAAGCCACACGCCCGGCCGGCAATAAACTGTAATTGCATGTACCTATCTTCTTAATAAAGCCATTGACCTCCGTACTGCATTTCCAGTACTTAAATAGAGCCTACTTGCTAGTGCTGGCCAGTACATTGTGGTGTAATTTATTTTATATCCTCATTTTAGAGCCCCCTCAAGCCTTTTTTTAATCCTAACGGTAAACCTGACTCTGTATTTTGATCACCTTGACCATACTCTGTAAATGTATCCACCCTTGTAATAACAGCATTCAACCTGATGAAGGAGCGAGCATAAACTCCTAAACGTTGTCTAACTAATCAATAAAGAAGTTGTGATCCAGAGAAACTTACTTTATTATCGATTCTACTTCAAAATGCTTCTAACACGCTTGATAAAATGTCTTCATTTAAGAAACGAGTTTGCTGCAGAAGAAAAATCTTGCAGATATGAGTAAAACACACTTCGAAGAGACTCAACTTATAATCCTTTGCAAAATATCTTCCCTTTTGATTGATTTTATTCATCAGATATCCAGAGAGACTTCACAGACGCCATGTTGATTGCACAGAAGGAACTCGCTGCTGAAGAAAGTCCAGATCGTCTTGCTGAAATTACTGATACACACTTTGCCCAAACAATAGCCGACATTTACGGTGGTAAATTATCTTGTATTTAAACGTTTATCATCACAACCCTACAGTACTGACATTGTAGAACACTAAATATGTATATCTTAAGTATTTTACGTAGTTTATCTTCAGGTCTGGAAATAAATTGTATTCAATCTTCTTTTATATTAATTGCAGACTATTAATGTATCAACTGAGAGTCGCAATAGCAATCACTATAATCGGCAGAGCTTGTTTATATTATTCGGTTTGGTATTTCAAATCATATACTTATTATCCCCCGCCACGCGTTTAGTGCGAAGCGGAGGATATAGTATTCGGCTGCGTCCGTAAGTCCGTACGAAATGGAATAACTTAAATACTATTCGTTGGATTCTTTTCATATTTTGCATATGGGTTCATCATAGAGAGAGCAATGTTCCTACAGAGGTTTTTTACTTTGACCTACATTTCAAGGTCACAACGAGACTTTGTCATTTTATCCTTGTCAACGGGATATCTCAAGAACCATTCACTTGATTCTCTTCATATCTTACATATAGCTTCTCCAAGGAAAGGCAAAGGGCTGATGAGATATTTGTGACCTTGACATTATTCTCAAAGTCACAGCGGAACTTTGAGTTTGTCAACATGTTAAGCTTGTCAGGGGCATCGATGTCACAAGAACTGTTCATTTGATTCTCATCATTATCTTACATCAGTCGTTCTTTTGGGGAAAATGCAGGGCCTTGTAAATTTTGCCGATCTTGACATTATTTTTCAATTTTGAAGTTTTAATTTGCGGCGGGAGATCATGTCACCTTAGTGACAGCTACTTGTAATTAATAATTTGAACATCAAATTTACTACGGCTTTTTACATTTTGATTATTGCATTATTCTCAGCTGGTATCGATACCTCCAGACAAACGCTGTATTGGACAATCCTATACATAGCAGCTAATCCAGATGTTCAGACGAAAATACATGAAGAGGTGGATTCTGTTTTAGGTAATTTGTTAAATAATACAACCATTTCAGCCCATTATCTCATACCATTCCTTATTATTCATATCTAACAGATTATTGACATTTAGAAGGACTCTAACAAAGAGAATTACAAATATAGTCACAGGTGACGATAAAAGGATATAAGTTGATAAGAAAATTAATATATAAAACAACATAGTTTAAATATGTTAAGGCTTTTAGCTGCAGCAGTCTGAAGTTTATCATGTAAAGGAAAATGAGACATGGATAAAGTAGTTTTCCAACATTAACATACTTTTTTGTTTGTTTCCTGATTATCTTAATATTACAGGTGCCCGTATAACACCTTTGATGTCAGACCGAGCCAATCTGCCGTACACAGAAGCTGTTCTGTATGAAAGCATGAGGATAGCCACCGTAGCTCCATTTGGAGTTCCTCATGCCACCACATGTGACACATCCATTGGTGCGTTTTATACGTCAACATATATCACTTGCCACTTATATATAAGACGATGATTCAATTCAAAGTTTTAATCAGCAATCATGAACTGTTATTGTCACAATTCACTTTCCCGAAGAGTTATTTTCAAATTCTTGTTTGATTTACTGACCATTAATCTGCTTGCAGCTACATTTAATACATCAATTGGTATTTTCAGCTATTTCAAACCATACATATTAAATAATTATAAAAACGTGATTTGCTTCTTATATTAAATTTGATTACATTTGTATACACAGGTGGATACACAATTCCAAAGGGAACGTTCATCATGTCGAATATCTATGCAGTTCACCATGATCCACAGCTATGGCAAGATCCATGGAAGTTCAAACCAGAGCGATTCCTCGACTCAGATGGCAAATATGTAAGGCCAGAAGGTTGGATGCCATTTTCTGTTGGAAAGCGAGCATGTATGGCGGAATCATTGGCCAAACCGGAACTTCACATGATCCTTGCAGCTCTCTACCGGAATTTTGAAATATGCATGCCCAAAGATATAACAGCTGACCTGGAACCAGCAGAAACTGGTTTGGTCTACCTTCCAAAGCCTTATGAAGTTGTTATCAAGGATAGATTGGCTTGAACTGTGCCTGTAAGTCTCTTATAAGATCACACACTTTAATATCAGTTTTTAAAATGTATTGTTTTTTTATAGGTTTGTTTTGTAAAAACATTTGAACATGGGAAATATAAACCTTTCTTTCTAATACATTTGCATAGTGCAATATTTACTCCCCATTAGTAACAAAGGACAAATAGAGTATATTCCACGTATCGTTCACGTTATTGTATACAAGTGAAAGTTCAAAAGTCGTCATTTTGCCACCATTTGGTAATTTACCATTTGTGGGTTGTGGATGTAGACTACTGGTTTTGACTACTCGCAAGTCAGGCGCCTTAGACATTTGCCCTGATTAATAAATCGACAATGTTATTGTGTAATATGATTGCATGTTGCTGATTGACATGATGTCAATGTATGTATCACAGGACAAAAGTGGTGGAATCTGCTTTCCGGATCCTTCTGGATTCTACCAAAAATTGGTGGTTCCCGAAGAATCCGGAGGAATCCGGAGGAATCCGGAAGAATCGGGCAAGCGGATTCCACCCCTTTTTATCCTGTGTATATCAACAGATTTGATTGTTTGATAGCTTTCCAGTGTTGTATTACACATAAATTTTGATATTTTTTCGGAACGGTTATGTATTTGGTTAAAATAGAATCAATTTGTACATGTGACAACACCATCACTACTATTCAGTACTGCAGTACCGAATGAAAACGATGGTTTTGTATGTTAGCGGTTAATATTGGGGGTAACTCGTGATCACAAAAGATGTCGCTGATTCGTTTTCACAGGTTTTATTAAAGATGAGGGCAAGGTAAAACACAGGTAGAGTTTATGTTGATACCGTTTCACTTTGCCATGGAAGATGATGACGATTTGGAGGAACACAAGGCAGGAAATACTGCCCCGATGGTGTAATGTGTTCACAACATCACGTTTCCTGATCTATGTTTTAATAGAGAATACTAAACGACGTCCCGTTTAATAACATATTTATGAAACGAGAGGATGGTTTTGGTGTTTAACGAGCGAAAGCGAGTTAGATACCAGTACCATCCACGAGTTTCATAAATATGTTATTAAACGGGACGGAGTTTATTAGTTTATTTATTACACGCTCTAAATTAATGATATATGTAATTAAAGTTTACTATTCATTCATGTAGATGTGCATAGGGATACATCTCTTACCATGGACGCATAACGCTATCTCACTAAACACCAAAAATAGACCAAGCAAATATCCGTTAATAACAGTTTCAATTTTGAACAATACAATACAACACTCATTACATTGTCTTTATGTTGAACTATAAGAAGCGCAAATTGGCGAGTAAACAAAAACATCGTATTAATCTCACTAGATCTTATGAATGATGTCAGGTGATTGTGATGTCATGAAAATGCGACTGTTTTCAAGCGCGATACAGTTAGGCTAGTTACAGTTGTATGTAGCTGCAGTTGCTTTGCCAAAATAGGCTCTGTAACACCCTGATGACAATGATACTGGGGAGTAAAGTTACATACAGTTCTGCAGCTAGTTTTATCTAGCGAAATTGTGGGGATCATTGTCCTTGTTGCCGATGAAGTTAACATTGACGGCACAAATTGCTGACAGCACCACCGAAAATGGAGTTCTGACATTTATAGCAAACGTTAAAATTTTATATCAGCATTGATACTTACCTTGAAGCATTTTTATTCATTTTTCTTGGTATGTTATCTTCTGTAACAACAGACAGACATAAACAATGCCTCCACAACCTTGAAAACTTACATGTCGACACGAAGCAATTTTTTTACATTCTAAACAATCAAAACCATTCCTCAAAAGGAAAAGAAAATATCAAAATGTACCTTTAGGATTACAATGTAGTTGCAATAATACTCAACTGACGACTGTCACAGGATACGTGGGTTCAACGTGACGTTTATTCCTTGTGAATTTACATAAACTGAGGCTACGTCAAGTTGCATGACGAAGCAAAATGGCGGTCAAATCCTTAAAGCCGTAACGAGATAACATATGTGCCAAGGGAACTAACTCTGAATCAACCAAGGGATACTGATTGACGGTAAATTGTGATAAAAGCGTCTGTACAATATTAATCATAACAACGTTGCATGAAAAAAACGTGTCCCAAGAAATCCAGAGCGATCCCAAAAGCCATGTGACTACTGGAAAGTAGTTCCGACTGCGATCGCTTTCACGTGCAATGTTTCACAAAAGTGTTGAATAACATTTTGATGTTTCACAACAGTAGTATATTCAACGAGAGTGTAATAAATTCCTTTATCTTACTTTAGTTTTGATGCACAGACCTTTACCTCAGTTAATGTTCTGCTTAGGGTCTTATAGATTTGTTGCTGTTTACAAACAGAGCACCTCGTCTCCGACCTCATGCATCTTTAAAAAACATCTTCTTCTCTAAAGATTCTCACATCGAAGACCTGAAATTGTCATAAAATGTAAATACATCATTGAAAATAGAATATAATAGAACTGGTAATGCTTTTGTCACAGTTTGCACTCAAATTTAGTGATTTTTAAAAGTTCAAACTTCAAAGGTAGTTAATCAAAAACATATCACGAACTAGCTTGGCTTTGAATAAAAACAAAGTGTGAACACAAAATAATTAATTTATTTCAAACAAAGAAACACCCAACAACAATAGTTCCCACACACTTCACTCCCACAGGTCAATACTTGCACATACAATTATCATACCGCACATGCAAGCACACCTTCATGAATACGCTACCATCACACCTACACATACTACTGCATTCACCTGACTTCATCCATGTTTCACACAGCACTCACATATGCAAAACACACTTGCCATAACACATACTGTCATATTACTCACAGTTCATATCCAACGCTCCATATGCATACGTACATGTTCAAGCAATGAAATCATAAATCTTTCACTACAAATACAATACATGATTACATCTTCAATCAATACACAATTAACAAAACAAACACATCAACATGATCTTCGAGAGTTCATTTGAATCCACCAAACCGTGGGTAAAGGTTTTCAAGTCATATATTTGAATGACAGTTCATGGGTCACTATGACATAATAATCATATGATCGTGATAGTTCACAACGGCTTCGTCATACACGAAGATGAAGGAGCAACAAGGCTTTGGCAAATACAAGTTCAAGTCCAAACATTTGGATGAAAACACACATGCCGGAGCTCGGAGCTCCGTTACCGCCCATCGTGAGCTGATGTCCGCAGATCACAATCCAGATCCACCATATGTCCACCATTGAAGAATCCACCAGGTTTCCCATATGCCACCATCAGTCAGTGGTAGTGAGACAACCATTCACTCTGCCGTGGATACAAAGATTGATGACGTCACACATTTGTCACCATGACGTCACCACAGAACAAGAGTCGACCAAGCGCAGTCTACTGTTTACCAGGCAAAGATCGTAGCACTCCCAATGTCCCGACTCACCCGTCCCCGAGTTTTCCAGGCTCAAACAGCCCATGCATCTCTGGTCACTCTCGACAGCAATTTATTGCTCCTGACACTCAGTTCACGTTACATGAAGCTTTTATACTCTCAGTGCACAACTCAGTCATGCAGCCTGCGCACTAACATAGCACTGGTTGCGTTTGCACGATTAATTCTCACTGCTATGCTCAAAGCTATTGTGATAAAAACAACTCCGCGAATTACATGATATTATTCAGGATAGTAAGGCACTACTATGGTCTTTTTGAATCAATAATAACATCCCTCGAGAAAAGTCATTTCTGGTCAAAATTCGAAAAAAAACCTGAGTTTTGAGTGTAAACGTCTTTAAATATCTTCTTCTCACTAACGGCATTACGTACATTTGTGTGTGATTGCTCATTTTAAAGTTAAATGAATAATTAACAAACGATGGAGCCGAAATTGTGAATTATTGAATATGGTTCGTTTTTCGGATTCATGTTTAAAACATAACTCTGTCACAAATAAACATATGTTATTTATTTATAAGTTATTTATTGCAATTTGTTCCTCGATATGTGCTCAACAAGTCTATTTCAGATCATTATAATATTATATAATAGTACATTGAAACCTTAGGTATCAAAAGTAATTAACAATTGAATATACACTACTAGTTCCAATTTCAATATTGGTTATAAATTTTGTTTGAAACTTGAAATAAACAACTTAAAATATGCTGTATATGTTATTCGATGATAGTTATATAAAAGTTGATAGTTTTGGAAAAATTTGTAATTTTACAGAAATAACTGAATTTTAAAAAATTATTGAGATCATTATTATTCGAGTTTATCCAGTTTAAGTACTTACATCATAAAAAAAACCCATTAAGATATCGATATCTCTTTTGCTTTGATTTAGTTTACATAATTTTTTTTTACTTGGGTTTCTACATAAAAATATTTACCTCCCCGGCTTGCAGTAATGTTTTTAATGACCCTCCCCCATACATACATCTATTAAACTTCTTCAAATTGGCCTTTTGAAGATTCATACATTGAACATTTTAGTAAGACATTTTAAATTAAGGTTTTAGAATGTTGAAAACATATTAGTTTAATTTACCACTTATGGATTTGACATGATGCATTACGTCTATGGTTAAAATTATCTGTCTTTGATTTTGTAGTTCATTAGGTAGACATTATTACAGGTATTACATTATTCAACATATCTCTATTTGAGTAAAGACTATTAACATGTTACGGCATTTGTCAACACCAACTTTAATTATCATAGACTTTTACATTCAAAGGAAGAAGTAACAAATATATATTTTTATATATATTTTCACCATAAGTTAACCATTTTCCTGATGAAGGGGAAAGGAACCAGAAATTGAGATTCATAATAATTTGTATTACACATACATTTTAAAGGTGTGATCTCTATAGTTTTGTCTGTTATGCCCCTTTTTCACTACGACACGAATTGCCACGAATCACCACGAATAGGCGGCTGCATAAATTCGTGAATATTCGTAAGCATTCGGCAAAATTCGTGAACAGCATTTACACTTGTACGAAATGTTTACGAACATTCGTAGCTTTTCATGCTAAAAACCTATGAAACATGTACGAATTCTTTACGAATTGTCTACGAATTGTAAGAAATGATTAAGACACAGCCACGAATGTACTACGAATTTCCACGAATAAGATACGATATCACGAATCAAGTACGAATAGTTTACGATAGTTCGTAGACAATTCGTAAATGCTTCGGGGTTAATTCAGGATGAGAACATCAAAATTATCAACCACGAATTTCCAAGAATTGTTTACGGAGTTGTTACGAACGTCCCGAATTAAATACGAACAGTTTACGAAAGCAACTACGAATCTGAAATTCGTAGATGATTCGTGAAAATCTTTTGACAAACACAATTTTTTCCACGAATGCCACGAATTACAAGAATGTTGCCGAATTAACCCCGAAGCATTTACGAATATCACGAATCAATTACGAATTATCTACGAATGTTCACGAAAGTGCAAATTTTCCAATTCGTGGCGATTCGTGGCAATTCGGGTCGTAGTGAAATAGGGGCATTAGAGGTTTGTACACTGGAACCACAATAATCTCTAAGATCCCCCACTCCTCACCCCCTCCGGGCTCCCTGACCCATTGTTAGCCTGTATTCTCAAGTCCTCCTGACCATTCTTCCCCCTTCCCCTTCTCCCTACCATATGAGCCTACATAACACTCACAGATAGACAATTCAGGAGCAACCTCACTACATGTACAGTGTACAGGTGCCAACATTGATAAATATCCTGCGGTCAGGGTTTGTGTTCAGCGAACTGTTACATTGAGATTGAGGTATGTTGTTCCTCAACTGTGTATCTGTGAGTGTTATGTGAAAGCTTTGACTTGTACTATTGCTAGGTTTATATCATTGAGTGACATTAGCAGTGGGTTCAGCTTTTCTGGATAACAATGTCGACAGTGTGTATATACACAAAGTTGTTAGAGTTGTCGAGGCGAAATGGTAGTGTGGTAAGCTTTTGGTACAGTCAATGCTGGCGATGTTTGTCTTACTCTGAGGGTGTGGGTTCGAATCCCGCATGGGACTCGGCCCGGAAAAGTGCAAAATTTGTACTATTGAAGGTAGTGTTATCCCGAATGTAACCATGTTATAGAAGTTGTTATCAAGAAAATCCCGTTTTCTGTTAGGAAGGTTGCTCCTTTACTGTCTATTCCTGATTAGTATGTGAAGCAAACTTATAGGCATTTACGGTTGGTAGGTTGCTCTTGAGCTGTGTATCTGTGAGTGATAAGGGACGCGAACTCCTGCCTGTACAATGGTTGTGTTGTCAGTGTACTACAAACCTAGCGGGTTATTGATGTATCTGTTGGAGAATCTTCGTAATAGATAGAGGACGAGTAGCAGTATATTATCTGGATATAAATGTTTATATCCCGATAATGTACTGCTACGAGATCTCTATCAATCTTAGAACACAATCAAATGCTTGAGTAGTCAAGAAATTTTCTTAAAATGAATATATTTCAAATTGATTGTCAACAAATTTGGGAAACATTCTCTGGAACACTACATGCAAAACATTGACATCTCTCATTTTCATATGCAAATGTAAGGAACATTGACGTCATCATCAGCACTGTGAGCACTGAATTTCTTAAATTATCCGAGGTGCATGAGGCGTACGTTTTATATAAAGCGTACGAGTCGTGCTACAGCATAAGCGTCGTGCTTGAATCACGAACATGCATGATATAAGCACGTTTTTATTCAGCAACATTGATCAGTAATACATTTTTTTAGAATGAATAATTTCCCACAATGGCTTCATCATGGACAGTCCAAGGACAAGTACACTATTCATTCAGGAAAGGTAACTTTACCTTTTTCACTCCTTACTTTTTATAGTATGTATTTTTAAAATTCAAATTAAATTTCTTTAAATTGGTTTATTTAATAACAGTTATTGTTTTTTGTATTTCAAATAATTGGTTTGTTTGTTGAGCTGTATTTATCAACATGCGAGTTGTAATATCTATTGTTTCATATGCTATTGTGCATCCCGTCTATATTGCATATAAATTAGTTCAGGTTACTGGAGCAACGAAATTAAAAATTTAGTCGAACTGTCTATGGGAAAGAATGTAACGTCGTACTTGACATCGCTTGGACTCTGTGTGACGATACAGGGATTACAGAGAGAGGACAATGCAGCCCCCATCATCTAATAACCCAAGAAGGTACTTTTATATCACTTTCTTCTACTTTTTTATTTCGTTCTATATAACGTCTGAATGTAATTTTTTATATCGTGGTTGAAAATATATAAAACATTGGTAACATGGTTTGATGCTTGCCGTTGTTTCACTTATATAAATGAAATACACTTGAAAAGTCCCAATTTACCTCCCATTACTTGCTTTATTTACATGATTGTATTCTTCTTTAAGGAATATCCAGCTCCTTTACATAGAAGACACCATCGACGGAAGCGACTTTTGGAAAGGGAACACAGCAGATCATTTGTCAATGTAATAAGTGTTTAATTGTGTATCATCCACATAAATAAAACAATCAGTTGACATTGTTCGTTGTTTTTATGGAAGTTTGTGAACCAGTTTTATGAGCATGATATCAGAACGCAACCAGACAACCGTACATCTATCGGAATATACATGTACTCCACGTGACCACAATACAATCACATGATTGGACGATAGCATTGGACTGTGCTCTAATTTCCGTTAAAGTGTGTTGCATGTAATGACTGACAAATAACCTTGACCATTTAGAAGTCTTTACTGAATGAGCGCACCGTCATTACAGGTAAGGATTGTTTTGTTGACTCCAAGTGCATTCGTTTAGGGCATGTCACAAAGGGACTACTAATGTACATATAGTATATGCCCGTCTTTGAATGTCTGAGCATTCGTCCACACAAATGTTAGAATCAAGTAGAAACCAAATCATTATAATGCTAAATTTCGACTTGTGTACATCTTCAATTCAGGCCTATGTTTTCTTTTGTATACATGTTTACCTTATATTATTATGCATTGTGATATTGATCATGTTGAAATATTTATCGAACGTACAACAATTATCAAAATTGGCGTTATATGTGATTTGAACGATTCATGTACGAAAGAAAGCTATATGGTATATGTTGTAATACATGTCAGGTGTCCCACTAGCACTGTATAGAAGGGAGTCCGTTATTGAGGTCATACTACCTAGACGTTTATAGTGAGAGATAAAGGCATACTTATGTGCAGTCCCTAAAACATATTTTTTATTTTGTAGATACATGATGTTTCGAAGTATATGATCACGATTCTCCAGGTGGAATATTTATCTAGGATATTTATGTAGTTGTTATCCAGACATTCTTCCTGTTCTTATGTATACCACTTCTAAGACCTGACCAGGTGCCGGTGGAATGTTTGGGTATTAACCAGATCTAGTATCAGAGATTTTCAGATATTGATTGAAAACATTTTGAAAATATCCTGTCCTTTCTTCCTGTAATACTATCATCGATTTCTCAAGTTAATAGAATAGTTTAAACCTGAAACTGGAGGATGTCTTTGTTTCTTCACATAAAGGAAGCATCAAACAAATTTTAATTCGATGTCCAAACTTTCCGTGTGGGGTTCAAGCCCCACTTTTGGATCTGATATGTATAAGACATAACCTTACTGCTTTGACATAATATGACATGATAATGCATAAGAGCTCCCATATATACGAACATGTATAAGTGTTAGCGGTAAAGCACTGACATAATGTGACTACATATATAAGAGCTAACTGTTCAATGATTGCTTAAGTGCTTGACATTGTACGTAAGTTGTTTTTTAGTGTTCGCTTTGCCCAAAGACCTGATACAAAATAGTTTCCGTTTCTCAAAGCTTACAAGCTTCATGTCGTTTTCATGTTCATTTCAAGATCTTGTGATGCAATCTGTCAATCTTTGTTCTTTAGACAGTAAAATATATCTGAATAATAACGATATCTAAAATGTTCAAGTTGGAACTCAATGGTGTATTCCATCGTGTCAAATATTAAAGGATTCGCAAAAGAGTTTGAGGGCGTCATATGACATTTTAAAGAGGCACCCATTGTGCTTCATAATATTTGGCTTAAAAGGTGCCAAATTTCACTCAACATGCATTTTCATTCCCAAACGCCAATTATTTTATAAGTACTAGTTTCCAATGAAAATGTAGCAACATCGTTATAAATGGGCAGAAACCAAAGCTAGACACCACGTTTTAACACATGTAGTTTAATGACCTATTAATAATCATGAACTCAAATTTGCCATTTTCTCTGATGTAAAAAAGGCTCCAAAATTACGTTTTCTGATTGACGAGCGCCAACCGTGGTGCATTGTCCGATTTTCGATCAGAAATCACTATTTTGACTTTCATATCGCCACTACAATGCACCGATAAGAATCAAATTGATTATTTCACTACTTCTCGATAAAATAACACCGTTTATAGCGTTGTGTATACGTGACCAACACAATGGATGTACCTTTAAGAAATGGCTGGCTCATAAAATATCTGTTGTTATATTGTGTCAATACACTACGCTGAAAAAAAGTTTATATATGATTTGATATACATGTAGATGTAGATTAGATCATATGTATCATATAAGTAGATATATAGAGGATATCTGACTTTTCTTGACTAATACCATGTTTATCTCATCGAGTGAGGTAAAAAGGTTATATTTTCACGAGAAGCGCAGCCAAGAGTGAATATATAAAACGTTTCTACCTCACGAGATGAGATAAACATGGTATTTGTCAAGAATTGACGGATATTCTATTTATTATATGATATTATCCATGTAAACATCGTCCGAAAAGGGTCGTTTTCACACCAAGCGGCCGCAAGGAACAGCCCGTCACCACAGTAACACTGTGACGTCATAAGCCAAATCGCCGCGCGAGACCATTGTTTTATGACGTCAAATTCTATCAGTCACCGTTCGCAGTGAAAATGTAAGTTATTTTCACTGTAGCTTGATAGACAGTTTATTTCACTGATAAATCCCAGTATTTCACTGGTCGTCATATAATACATATATTTATCATATATCTATCAAAGATATGGGATGTTTTGCATGTGTGATAGAGGTTAGGAAACCGCATCCATATTGCTGCCCGGTCCGAAAATCCATATCAGCCATATCAGCCCGGTCCGCAAATCAATATCAATATCAGCCCGGGCGACGTTAGGTCAGAGTTATCTCCCTTTGCTTACAGGCACACTAACACAGAGTAACATCACAAGCGAAGCAGTGTCAAAGTAACTGGTTCATTTCCGACAGAGTAGCCTCCAAACAAGGATGTTGTTGACGCCTTTAACTTATTGGTTGGAGGCGCAAACCGCCTCCAACCTGATACGCAGTTGGATTTCACGCTATATTACTGTTGGAATATTCAAAATAAACTTTCGACCAATCATGCTTGGCCTTTTCATACTTTGGAAAAAGCATATGACCAACGAACACGGCTGTAACAAATTTGTAACCAAGTGACCATGTGGGTTATCCGAAATAATTATCCCCTTTTACTGCGAAAAGAGATTTTGTCTAAACATCTAAAAAACGACCTTTGTGTTATTCTGAGTCTGAATGTTAGTAAACATAAGATTTTTCAATTCAAAGCCATTTTACACCTCCATGAGCAGACATGTACCAATTCAAGTGCATAATTTCGCACTGCAGTTTCGGAAAATCCAAGAAACTTTACAAGCTAGTGTTATACGTGCGGATCAAGCATATACTAAACGATAATAGTGGTTGTCAATCAACACACCAACCTTCCACTCAGTTATCAATATTTTCAATGCCAATCAGACTTGCATAATGGTAGGCCTAATCAATGTACTGTTATTGAATTAATGATAGTGAAGCTTGTACATGTATAAGCACATATTGGATAGAACCATATTTATGTTCAAACTGATAGCACCAAGCATGAGGATACCGGGTCATTATCCTTGAATTAAAAAAGGTCCATATGCCTTCCTTCCACAGATAAACAGAATATGCTTCATAATCAATCGAATTGGTACACTTTAAATTTGCAAATGTTTAACAAATGGTTGACTGCGTGTTTCAGGGAAAAAAGGCCTACACATTCTTATTGCTGGAATCTAACAATGACACAACTCTCAACAACGTTTTGATCAAATTCATAATATAGGCCTACTTCAAAATTGGAGCAAAAGCACTTTAAAATAAATCGGGGAAGTTGAATGTTCACTTTCATTTTCAAATGATAGATTATATATAATTTTATTTTATTTATGAATAAATAATGTATGTAAATTGAAAAGCATATACACAACTTAAATGATCGAGGTAAAATTCTTTTATTTGCGACTTTTGAATTGGATAACTAATTGTGTGATTAGTAATCAAAGCTTTTATCCCCCAAAATGACCATAATGCAGGCTTCATTTTGCTAAATGTACATATGACATACATATCCTTTTTATGATATATTTTAGCCTTAACAAGATGCCTCCAACCATGCCTTTTTAAAGGCTTTTCTTGTTTGATTAAATATGCTTTTACTTCGAAAGTTGAGTAAGGGATACGGCTCACATAAACAAAATTTAAAGACTTATTTATAATGGAGGGTAGCCTATATTTTATTATTATATATAATGTATTTTCGCATGAAAGCATCATATTTTAATATTTCTGTAAATAGTTTGTCATGCTATAGACAAAAAGTATGATATATGATAAAAAAGGTTACAACATGTAATTGTTCATACCATACCCCATATCACCCCTCGATCCATATCAGCCCTCTGGCCTGCGACGCTCGGGCTGATATGGGGGTCTCGGGCTGATATGGGGTATGGTATGAAAAATGACATGTTATAACCTCTAACTATCAGTGAATATTTCGCAAAGTAATAACTTTAAGTTAACGGCACATTACACTAGTGTAGAATAATATGGGATAAATTAGACCAAATGTATCATCTATGAGTGAATCGTATCGGCAAATTTGAAGTAACGGCACATTATACAAATCTTTCAGTAATTACTTATCTGTGTAGCTGTCCGGTGAGTGAACATTGGCCTTTTTAGTAGCCAGCACTGGCATTCACATCGAGCTCGTGTGTATGTGTATCCCAGTGATAATATGTTAATTGACCATAGGTTCTTTCATACGAAACTGCTTGTTGGTTTGACCATAACTGACCCTACGAATGAACCATTTTATTGAATATACGTAACAGAGTGCTGACAGTTGTGGGCCACCTTTGTAAAAAACTTTTGAGTTCCAATCGAGGTAAGATCTATGCATCACTGATTGTGAATTATTGTAAATTATTCTCTCTTTAAGTAGAATAACATGAAGTGCTGAAATTATTGTTATTTGTAAACAAAACTCAAATTCGAGGAAATGAATATTAACTTCACAAGGATCCTCTGAGATCTCTTAATTTCCTGAATCCAGTAGTCTTGTTGTATATGTGCCTTCTTAAACATTACGGGCTCAATTGACGGACTACATTTTTAATGAGCTTGTGTTATATAACCAAATAACTTTATCTGTCGGCGAGCCTGCATTCAGAATCACACAGGATGTGTGCACTACAGGAAATATCTCACTGATATGCCTATCGGTAAATTTCTGCCTTTTTGGTGACCTTAACTTGTAATGAAAACAAACTGTTGAATTATAGGTCAGTTACTATTGCGCTGTTATATGCAATCCCTACTGATAAGGTCATACATATTTTTATGACCAAGAAAAAAACAATATTGACCGAGAAGAAAGTCCCCTGATTGCTCCACTACTACCCAGATAACTTGACAAATAGGCTTACCTAATACAACGGTTAATGGGCTTGCAATATAGGCATTGTGAATTGTACATGTTGATATACTAGTTTATGATTATTGTCTTGTAAGTACGTATGTTCTCTGATGTTCATGTTCATGTTTTATTTATAAATCTTCTTGGAATACACTTGTACTGCTCCCATTAGCTATTAAACGGAGCAAATGTGTACATTGAGAAGAAGATCAACATAATTCAAATGATATATATTCTTATCCTTTGTTGTGTGGAAATGTCAATTCACCAACACACATGCGACATACACCGAGGGGCAAAATAAACGATACCAAAGTTTCAACAAAGTCAAACACGACATATTTCTATGTATATTCTAAGATCTATGAAATGTATGGCATAAAGGCGATGTACACAACATTAGATAAATTCTCATGATATGCAATTCTATTTCTATTTTTTGCAGTGTTTCACTGACCTCTTGCAATCATGGCAACCAAAGTATATCAGTGGTTGTCTCCCCTTATCCAAGAGTCACGGACGACACAGGCAGTTCTGATTGGCTTAGTCGTAGCAGTCATAGTCTATAACTTGACTAAGAAGAGATATACTTACCCGCCTGGACCAATGGGATTGCCACTTCTTGGAAATCTTATCGGTAATATCTGCTTCCTAAACGTTCACCGAAACAAGTTAGGACTACTAAGTGTGCTGCATCAATATATTCATAGGCAAATATCGTTTCGATATCACATGTAATTTTACTTCACAGGGAAACATATCATCGATATATCACGATTTATCAAATAAAACGTTATCATAAATTTTCGCATAGACATGCTGCAACAATTATGACAAATTCTAAAAGTAACCCACTGAATGATATCTCAATTTAGAATAAGTCTTTTTTAGAGAGTCAACAGTTAAACTAAATGTGTTTGTTACGACTACATTTTCCAGCCTTAAGAAATTCGAACTTGATGAAGAAGATGCCACAGAATGGGAAAAGAAATATGGACCAGTTGTCACAGTTCATTTAGGTTTGTTGAGTTTGAACTTACCATCTCTGATGTTCAATTGCAAAGTTGTTTATATAATTTATAGCAACTTTATTATACCCCCGACCAACGGTTGGGGGTATATAGTAATACAAACGATTCCGTCCGTCCGTCCGTCCGTCCGTCCTTCCATCCGTCCGTCCTTCCGTCCGTCCGTCCTTCCGTCCGAAGACAATTTTTGTCCGATCGATTACAGAAAAACTATTCATCTCATCCTTTTCAAATTTTGGACATGTCTTCTTCACCACTAGGAGAGGTGCAGTGCAAAGTTTTTTGAATTTTTGCCGAATTTTTGAATTTTTTAACTTTATCATATTTATAGCTAGAATGAAATAAGCTACTTCTGTGTAGTGATTTGTTGACTTCATCATTTTCGTTTTCATGTAACTTTAATCAAAAGCTACTTCTGTATTCTTGTTGATTTACTATTTTCTATTTCCTCTGGTTATATTTTGGGAAAAGTTAAATTTTCTTTCCTTTCAGCCATAAACTGCTGTATACCTGTCACTGTGCCTTCAGGGGTGTGCTTCCATGTACCTGTTGTTTAAAGTCACTCGAATGAATTATTATGATGGAATAATTTCCAAATTAAAATTGAAATCAGTGGTAATAGCAGTAGTGTAGTATGTTACCCATACCTTTTCAAGTTACTATTATTCCTATTTTTACTTAAACCACCTTTTTTACATGAAGATCGAGTCTTGTCCTACCCTTTTCACAAACAGTTTAATCTTAGCAATTACATTTGCTAGCTTATCAATCCTTAGATGTGCAGACACCTCTCTCTTTAAGTAAAATAAAAATGTCAAACTTTAACAGTCAGGGTATTAGTGAGCCACGCTCACTTTTTTGCTTGTTTGATAATAAAAACATTCCTTATAGTGCTGTGTAAAACCATTTACTGCTTCCAGAAAGTTTATTAACCTACATATGTTTCATTTGGCAAATATCATGTAATTTGAATTTGCATTTGACTTTTGAAGTGCATCGACACAAATTATCTGTATGTCAATGTGTTCAAATTCATTCCTGAAACTACCTTATGATCGTCTGTTATGCCATTCCTTACACTTTGGAAAATAATTGTTCATGTCAACGTCAAAACAATTATAAAATGTGATTTTATAAAAGGTCTTGATCGGAAGCCGAACCCGCTAACCACTGCTGCTCAACAAAAAAAGTGATTTTTTAAATCAACAAAATCAACTTATTCCTTATGATTTAACATCATGTAACCAATATAACAGCTCGTTTATGATTGGTGACTTAAACTATAGAAACAATACCATGATAATCTAATATTGTTTGCTTAACGATAACCATCAGGACCTCTGAAGGCCATAGTGTTGAACAGGTACGACGTTATTCAAGAAGCATTCCTGAAAAAATCCATTGACTTTGCGGGACGACCTAAGATTTATTCACGTAAGAACCTACTGTGTTTTGTCATGTAATTTTATTGTAATCATTGTTATATATATACAGTCGAACTTGTCTATATATATATATTATTTTATTTAAAAAAAGCAAATGATGCAAATATCATAACATAATATCATATATTTTCCTCAGCTTTGTATGAAAAGTTTACACTCTTATTATATATTGTATAGTGATTTTGAGTGGGATTTTGTTTTGCGTTTGAAATAAATAAAAAAAATACAAAGTATATTGCCAGTTGACAGAATTACTGAAGGAGGCAAGGATATTGTTAGCACTGACTATGGATCTACATGGCAGCTTCATAGAAGATTGGCTCTAAAAGCTCTTGGGTAGGATTTAAAATTTACCTGCTCTCTTCAAATTTCAAATTAACAGCAAACATTTGTATTGCCTTCAGACGACAAATGTAATTCTGTTATATGACAATAAAGAGCAAAATCATACATAATTCAAGTACTACCATTCATACCAATAGAGCAGATCCTTGCCAGACTATAGATATAGAAAAGTGAACTTTGTGAAATATTTTTCATTGATTTATTAGGAATTTTGATATCTAATCGGTTAACAGTGCAGTTAACAGAAGTATTAGCAATCCAAAAATGTACTTCATCTGTCTGGGAAAAAATATATGAATGATCAATTCAGATTGTTATGACTTCCAAGTGAATCATAGGACATTGAATATTTTAAATCATGCACATAATTGTATCTGTTCAAAAAGGATTTGAGGGTTGGTGATACTATTATTTTCATTGCTTTTGGGATACAATATGCAAATTAATGAACAGGGGTAAATGTAATTACAAACTTGGAAAAATATATTGGCATAAGCAAGACCGAAACTTCCTTTTTTTTAAATTTTACAACTTTGTAATAATGAAATACATACATTGATACACTCATTTACACATAACATGTCATAAAACTAATAAACAATTTGCTGTTATGCAGTAGCGAAGCCGAATTCAGTTTTCATTGCATTTTGGGTTTTTTGTTTTTTTGTTTTTGTTTATACTTTTATTAATTTGTGGTCATCTACATACACAATGTACGCATGTAAGACAATACACATGAATACCTACATATATACAGCTAGATATGGACAATGGTATCAAGTGAAATAACCAAACACTCATTTAAATAACAGACAGATGTTAAGATCTATATTTATTTCTTAGGATGAACATAATAATTCGGATAGCACTTCTGTTGCTTGTTGTTGTCTGTCAAAGCAAACCTATACTGCTTCCAATGCCGTTACAGGTAAATAATATCGACCGAGGCATAACCATACTATCGGTTTTTAATTGTGCAATATATTTGTTATCAACTTAATATGAACATTGAGTTGTGGTTGAAGGGTAACTGTTACATCAAAGGCATTTCATTTTGTTTCAGATCGTATATGAAAGGCAGTAGCTTCCAGAACACCATTAGCGAGGTTCTTGAAGTGGTATTCCAGGAAATGAGGAAAGAAAAAGGGACCTTCAACATTCAGTCTTACACCGAGTTAATCGTCTTCAACCTACTGAGTAAAATATGCTTTTTAGAAATGTGAGTATAATATGATTTTATTGAGTAAAACTATAGAAATATCAATAGTGAGGATGATGAGGTCGTGATACAAGGGACACTTTGCGCAAATCCAGATGTCAACGTACAAATAACTGAACAGTGTATTAATTGAGATCTATCTATAAATAGTCATGCAGGAAGATCCAAAATAGACATGTGACGGATCTCCGCAATTCCCTGACCAACCCTACACACATGTAGAAGAAAGTATGTGATCTAGAACGAAATTGACGCATATTACGAAAGCCTACATCCGCCAAATTCAATGACAACATTGTTTTTAAATTAAAATTTTAAAGTTGTAAATAAAAATGTTGTATATTAACATTTCAAAAACTTATAATTACAACATTCAAAGGCGTAATTACAATTTTAAAAAGTTGATTTGAAGTTTTAAATCAAGTTGTATACACACCTTTGCAACTTGTAACCGAAAATAAAAAAAGTGAATATACACCATTGGAAACTTACACCTTGATATCAAGCCCAAGAGGTGTTGACGTATTGATACGTCAGTGACTTCTGACACTTTGACATCCATACGACAAAAGTGTGTGACGAAGTTCCTTGATTCATGAAAAAGTTCACATTTTCCGAATGAGAAATCAATGAGCTTTCACAGTTCTATTTAATTGAGAAATGATGAGCTAAAAATATTGAACGTATTTTCAATCACAAAACTGCTTGCAGGTGCGTGTTTGACGTCATAATAAAAATGTTCACTATTCGATTCATTGGGTTGAAATTCTATAGTAAGTGCATGCAAAAAGCATACATTTTACATCACTATGTTCAGAATATCCTAATCTAGCTGATTTACAAATTTGGACATGGAATTTATTTCTGTTAGAAAATAATCGGAGATTTGTAAAAATGTCGGCAAAGAAAAAGATCACTTTTTGAAAATATCCGTGATATTAAACAAAGAGTTTCACTTACATATTTTAGAATCTCAAAATCTTCCACAAAATAAAGAAAATGTATCTGTGCATTGTTTGTCAATTCGTGTTTCCAAATATAGTAATATATCCAACGTGTCATCAATAGCAGTGCCAAATTCGCCATTTCTTCAAGTCACCCCATGGAAATGTTCCTGCTATGTTACGCGACCCAATGTGAATGCCAAGCAGCCGGTAGCTGTATTTTTTTTTTTGAAATGGTCGTCGATCTAACCATAGAGTGTTATTAATTGTTAAAATTAAACAAATTGACACCCAAAACGATGTTGTTTTATAAAAATCGATCTGAAAGCAAAACAATGAGGTTGTAATAATTATTTCATCAGTTCGTAGAGTCAGTGTCCTTGACCCGATAAATTTGCATAAGCCCCGGATATAACATTGTTTTTACGATTAAAATCACTATGAGTAAATTTTAATTTTGATTATAATTTATATATTATGAAATATAAATGTCATATCCAACCATTATCACAAATTATTATCATGTTTGAGTTTACATTTGAAGTACGAAATGTGTTTGATATGACATGGACCGACTTTCTGATCAGTGATTTCACAAGTTGGAAAGGATCCGTGAAACAGTAGCAGTTACCCTATCTCGCTAAAGAGTAAATTACGAATTAACAAGTCTCGTATATGTGAAATAATTGTATGAATACAATACAATGATTCATGTTGATTATTTTAAAGTTTTCATTTGGAATTTGATAGAAATTATATCCGTTTTCAAACGATATCCTAGATAGACATGTCAGTTCGAATGTAATTGCAAATGGAGGCCATTGTGTCGTCTCGGCTTTGTAACACAATATGTTGTGCTGATTCGAATTAAATGATTGCACATGTTATAACATCCATGAAATTAACAAGAATGACAAACAAATACATTTCAAAGAATAAATCTGAATACCGTAACTAGTGTTTGAATCGGCGAATTTACAGTGTACTGACAAACGAAACGTAGATAGTCCAAAATCAATTTTGTACAACCGAGCTCGTCACGTGACATTGTTTACAAATACAACAACGCTACCCGAACGAAATTTTGATTGTATTTTTCAACTTTTAAAGACCATGTTTACATTAAATATTCAACAGACATTTGGAAAAATGTGTTCTAACTTTGGTTTTAAACGGAATATTAACAAAGATTTAGATTATTAGATTTGTTGATTTATACAAATCTGTAATCCACGAAGGAAATGCATAACAATGGCGATTGCAGAGTTTGTTGACTGTCATGTTTCGCGATATCCATGAATGATTGACGTTGGAAAATATAAAAACTGTAATGCGATATGCTTATATTTGGAACACAGAAGAGTGAATAGATTTTTTAACCGTTTGTGTAAATCTTAACACTATTGATGCATTATTTTACAAATATTTCACACGAAAGTAAAGGCATATTGTTCATTGAAGAATATCCATTGTTACAAATTACGTTGAAATGTTATAAATACGACGGAGATCGTTTATGACAGGCTCTTTTTTTCTGAAAGAAAAACACATATCACCAACATATTTTTTTTCTGGTATAAAATTTAATTCTGAACAAAATGGTGTTAAAATTGGGCCGCATAAATAATTATTGACAAAATAATTCGAGTTTGTAAATGTAGTACAATTTAAAACTACTGTATTATTTCCGTTTTCCATAGACAAGTGTAAAAATAATTGATATTTGAAAAATATTGTAGTAATTAATAATTTTTATGACACTAATAAGTTAGAAAAAAATGTGAGTCAGATATTTATTTTAATTATTTTAAGATTATGTTAATTACTAAGGCGAGAAAAACTTTAAATGAAGAATACCCATGTGACGTAATTGTTACAAATTTACAAATCTAACGCTCTCTGCAAAAACCTGAAAACAATCCAGCAGGCTAAAGGTCAAGAATTGTAATTATATCTTTACAACTTGTAATTACAACTTTTGAGAAAAACGTAATATTTCAATTCCATGTATGTCTGCACAAGTTATGCCCTACTCCGAGCTAAATATCTACAGCCATCAATTAAGTTTCTTTTCAATATATAATTTGTTTTTAAATCTCTCACTTCCAATTCCAAATGTTATTATATATTCACTATACTTTAATATACACAAACCACCTTCTACATACATTTAGGCTGAAGTATGTGACTCGACTTTGTATGAATCTATGGTCCTAAGTACAATTTAAGCATTTCGAATGAAATTTAAATATTGAATATCTTTCAAATTTTATTTTTAATGTCATGGAAACTGCAAAAGGGACAATTTGTACATACTTGAAAGTGTAATGATTGTTTGGAATCGAACCAAATTAGAAAGCGAAGAGAATAACTACATCGACATTGTCAATTCCAAAGACATCTAACAAAACCCATCCAAGTGCTTCTAATTGAGTCATGCTCATGTGACAAAATATCAACAACAACAAAAATAATATATTAACGAATGCGAATACGAAACGACCATTACAACCTTTAAAAGGGATGGTTCTGTCGCCATATTGGATTTTTTGCATTGCGTGAAATGAAAACATATATTGCACCAAATTTTACAATATTTTAATCACTAATGACACACAGTAATAGAATATTCATACAGTATAGTCATAAAACTAATAAAGAATATGCTGTTATGCTCGCAGCGCCGATGAATGGCTTCAGTTCTCATTGTTTGTATATTTCAATAAATGTGCTCTTGTGTTTATCAAGTTGTGAAATATAAAGTCATCAAAAGATCACCTCCATTAGTATATTTCAATTTGGCTGTGTTTTAATCATGTATTAATAAGATATATGTATTTACAAGAATATCCCCTCGAATTTCGGTTCCGTAAAAAATACCCCGATAGAGCCCTCCTTTTAACAACACTCTTCACTGTCAAAGAATAGCAAACAATATATTATTTCAATCCAAAGACCATACTTATTATGCATATATAATAGTTATGTATCTATGTTTTAAATACTCATATTCTTGGTTTTAATTTTTGCCAGGTACTCAAAAGATGACACAGAATTCACACGTGTCTCTGACATACTCAACAAAACAAGCGAAGACATTGGTGGTGGCTTTTTGGAAGATGTCTTTCCACCTTTAAGACTTTTCCCAACTGCAAAATTCAGAAGATGTACTGCAATGTTTGATGAGTTTCTCGAATTCATTTATACGAGAATCAATCAACACAAAACGACATTTTCTCCAGGTAGTAGTCTTTAATTTATAATTATAACTATAAGTAAACAATAATTAAATAATAAATAAATGGAATAAATATCAATGATAATAAATTCGAGGTTATGAGTGTGTGGTTCTCTTCTCAAAGTGATATCGTTACATAGCAAGTGCAGGCCTGTAGCACCAATTTCGGGAGGGGGTGGGGGAGGGGGGGGGGGGGGGGCGGGGGGTTGGGGTGGGGGTTAATACTGGATACAGTACAGCTTCGTACCTAAACTACATCATACTCAAAAGGTACGCTGGGTAAATGTTGAAATACTTGTCTATGTATGCGTTATACTCAAACATCCACTTGCACTATCAGAATGTTCTTCACTTCCTACAAAGTATATAGAGCCAGTTGTGTTTATTGTCATTGTCTATTTAGATACGTCACACACGATACTTATAACTAACATGCAAACGTTATGTTCATCATCAGGATTTTCTATAAGTTAGGGTGCATTTGTACAGATGTGCAAGTCCATCTGCCATCAGCCTAAATAAAAAAAACTAGAACCTCTTAATGACACATGTACATCACAATCGGATACCCAATAGTCATCAACATCAAACCCGCACCATCAGCTTCAGAAATCGTTATCCTCAGCCACAATATCTCCCGTCTCATCAAGATTAAAGCCAGCATTGACGTCACAATTTCAAATGGCAAGGCCATCAATAATATTCCTATATTTACAGAGGCAGCAGCACTGCCAAAACAACCCAAGAGGATTACCTACCAGATATCGCAAATGCAGATATATAAAGAGATAGAAATATAGAGATAAAAAGTTTGATTTTGCAAAGTACGTCCCAAAAAAGGTCAGTTTTTGAGAATGCAGCAGTGCATTACAAACGGATACCCAATAGTCATCAAGACTATTGACAACATCATCAACCCCAAACCCGAGGATAAACTAACTCGTTGTCTAACTACACAAAAAAGAAGTTGTGATCCAGAAACTTACTCTATTCTACTCTGTATTCTACTTCTAAATGCCCCTCACACTCTAAACAAGTAAGTGTAATCAAACATTTGTGGAGGACAAAATGCCTTCATTTAAGAAAGACTTTTTTCAGAAGAAAATCTTGCAGATAAAACCCACTTCGAAGAGACTCACCTTATACTCCTTTGTAAAATATCTTTTGATTGACTTTATTCATCAGATATCCAGCGAGACTTCACAGACGCCATGTTGATTGCACAGAAGGAACTTGCTGCTGAAGAAAGTCCAGATCGTCTTGCTGAAATTACTGACACACACTTTGCCCAGACAATAGCCGACATTTACAGTGGTAAATTATCTTGTATTTAAACGTTTATCATCACAACCCTACAGTACTGACATTGTAGAACACTAATATGTATATCTAAAGTATTTTACGTAGTTTATCCTCAGTTCTGGAAATAAATTGTATTCAATCTTCTTTAAAATGAATAGCAGAATATCAATGTATCAACTGAGAGACGCAATAGCAATCACTGCAATCGGCAGAGCTTGTTTATACTATGTGGTTTTGTATTTCAAATCATATAATTATTATTGATAATTTTAACATCAAATTGACTACGGCTTCTTACATTTTGATTACTTCATTTTGCATTATTCTTAGGTGGTATCGACACCTCCAGACAAACGCTGTATTGGACAATCCTTTACATAGCAGCTCATCAAGAAGTTCAGACGAAAATACATGAAGAGGTCGATTCTGTTTTAGGTAAATTTGTTTAATAATACAACCATTTTAGCCCATTTTATTCCTTGTTATTCAGATCTAACAGATAATTGACATTTAGAAGGACTCTAACAAAGGGAATTACAAATAAAGTCACAGGTGATGATAAAAGGATAGAAGTTGATAAGGAATTGATATTAAAAACAACATAGTTAAAATATGTTAAGGCTTTCAGCTGCAGCAGTCTGAGATAAATCATAAAAAGGAAAATGAGACATGGGTAAAGTAATTTTCCAACAGTAACATACTTTATTAATTAACTATCAATGTTATGGCATGTATACAGCATTTAGGGCCTAGACCATATGATTCGATAACTGGGCCAATACGAGGAAACTGGGCCAATATGAGTCTGAGTATGCGCAGTTGCACATTTGGTGAAAGGCTGAAGCTCTCGCTTCACAACTTTGACCCGTGCTTTTTTTTCCACTAATCGTGTTTATAATTATTAAATGATATGTCAAGTGTTGTGCAAATAGAATGAAAAGAAGTTAAATAATAAAATTGTCATTAATTAAGTATTTCCGTATTGGCCCAGTTATAGGTCCGTGGTCTGATGTATTGGCCGGAGACGAAGTCGAGGGCCAATACAACGGACCGAGGACCTGTAACTCAGCCAATACGGAAATACTTAATTAATAACATTATATTACTTGTTTGTTTCCTTATTATCTTAATATTACAGGTGCCCGTATAACACCTTTGATGTCAGACCGAGCCAATCTGCCGTACACAGAAGCTGTGTTATATGAAAGTATGCGGATAGCCACCGTAGCTCCATTTGGAGTTCCTCATGCCACCACATGTGACACATCCATTGGTGCGTTTTATATGTGAACATATATCACTTGCCACCTATATGTAAGGGGATAATTCAATTGAAAGTTTTAATCAGCAATCATGAACTGTTATTGTCACAATTCAGTTTCTCGAAGAGTTATTTTCAAATTCTTGTTTGATTTACTGACCATCAATCTGCTTGCAGCTACATTGTATACATCAACTGGTATTTTTCAGCTATTTCAAACCATACATATTAAATAATTATAAAAACGTGATTTGCTTCTTATATTAAATTTGATCACATTTTTATTCACAGGTGGATACACAATTCCAAAGGGAACGTTCATCATGTCGAATATCCATGCAGTTCACCATGATCCACAACTGTGGCAAGATCCACGGAAGTTCAAACCAGAAAGATTCCTCGACTCAGATGGCAAATATGTAAGGCCAGAAGGTTGGATGCCATTTTCTGTTGGAAAGCGAGCATGTATGGCGGAATCATTGGCCAAACCGGAACTTCACATGATCCTTGCAGCTCTCTACCGGAATTTTGAAATATGCATGCCCAAAGGTATGACAGCTGACTTGGAACCAGCAGAAACTGGTTTTGTCTACCTTCCAAAGCCTTATAAAGTGGTTATCAAGGATAGATTCGCTTGAACTGTGACTGTAAGTGTCTTATAAGATCACACATTTAAATCTCAGTCTTAAAATTTCATTGTTTTTTACAGACTTTTTTGGTAAAAATATTTGAACATTTAAATATAAACGTGCTTTTCTAATACATTTGCATAATGCAATAGTTACTCCCCATTGATGACAAAGGTCACATAGAGTAGATTCCACAAATCTTTCACGCTACTGTATCCAAAGTGAAAGTTCACAAGTCGTCATTTTGCCACCATTATTTACCATTTGCTTGTTGTGGCTGTAGACTACTGGATTTGACTACTCGCCAGGCTCCTTAGACATTTGCCCACAACGTTCTCCATTCATAATTTACTCTTTATATAGTTTTGTATCCCAATATGTATATGTATGTTTTAACACAATCAAATACAAATATTTGAAATTATTTCTGTAATGTCCATTATATTCATGTACTCTCACTATAAAGCCTGAAAGGAGCTGATGAGTTTAATTGCTGACGCACACCGTTCATGGAGGTCTAGGGACGAAATCTGTATTCATTATTAGATTCAGGAATCCAAACCAAACAGGAATCAGAGCATTGGAATCTCTAAAGCCTTTCAAGACTCGGCCATATAATCGAAGGAGTTCTTGATGATAGTAATTAGTCACCCGCTGATTAATAAATCTACAATGTTATTGTGTAACGTAATTGCATGGTGCCGATTGACATGATGTCAATGTATTATTGAACTGTTTAGATTGTTTGATAGCTTTCCAGTGTCGTATTACACATATATTTTGTAATTTTATCGGAACAGGCATGTATAATGCAGTACCGAATAAAAACGACGGTTTTGTATGTTAGCGGTTGGTATTGGGGTAACTCGTGATCACAAAAGATGTCTCTGATTCGTTTCACAGGTTTTGTTAAAGATGAGGGCAAGGTAAAACACCGGTAGTGTTTATCTTGATACCTTTTCACTTTGCCATGGAAGATGATGACGATTTTGAGGAACACAAGGCAGGAAATACTGCCCCGATGGTGTAATGTGTTCAAAACATCACGTTTTCTTATCTATGTTTTAATTCCTTTATCTTACTTTAGTTTTGAAGCACACGCCTTTATGTCAGTTAATGTTCTGCTTAGGGTGTTACAGATTTGTTGCTGTTTACAAACAGCGTACCTCGTCTCCGACCCAATGAATCTTTAAAAAAAATCTTCTTCTCTAAAGATTCTCACATTGAAGACCTGAAATTGTCATAAAATGTAAAAACATCGTTGAAAAATAGAATATAATAGAACTGGTAATGCTTTTGTCACAGTGTGCACTCAAAGTTTGTGATTTTTAAAAGAGTTTAAACTTCAAAGGTAGTAATTCAAAAACATGTCACGAACTAGCTTGGCTTTGAATAAAAACAAAGTGTGAACACAAAATAATTAATTTATATCAAACAAAGAAACACCTAACAACAATAGTTCACTTCACTCACACAGGTCAATACTCGCACATCAAATTATCATACCTCACATGCAAGCACACCTTCATGTACACACTAGCACCACACCTACACGTACTACTGCATTCATAAACTCACGGGCAAAAGAAACGTCACCACATTTTGAAAACAGTATAAAATGAAATATTGATGTCGGAGAAAATAAATTTTGTATGTATTTGGTAGCCACATGTTTTCTTAAGAAATATTCACAATTTAATACATCAGAGTATGCAATTTTTATTTTTACATCTGTTCAAATTGACATAGGGTGCTAAAATCGTTTTTTAACGATGTTTTTGGCCCACAATATTTAGTATTTAAGTTTAAAACATTGAAAAAGTAGAAATTTAATTAACTTAAGATATCCTCGACATAAATAACCTTCTTTGATTTAAATTTATTGACGCGTCTTTACTGTAGGACGTCTCAAAACAAGCCAAAACTGGCTCAGAGGTTTGAATATATAATCTTTTGAAAATTCATATTTAGTATTGTTGGGTTCTGAAGACATGGTGTAACGCTGTTTCAGTCGCATTTATCGCCCGATGATTGAAATATCTTGTATTTTGTATGGGGACGTTTCTTTTGCCCGTGAGTTTATGCAAAACACACTTGCCATAAAACATACTGTCATATTACTCACAGTTCATATCCAACACTCCATATGCACACGTACATGTTCAAGCAATCAAATCATAAATCTTTCACTCAAAGAAATAAATGATTACATCTTCAATCAATTCACAATCAACAAAACAAACACATCAAAATGATCTACGAGAGTTCATTTGAATCCATCAAACCTTGGGTAAAGGTTTTCAAGTCATATACTTGAATGACAGTTCATGGGTCACTATGACATGAGAATCAATGATCACGAGAGTTTACCACGGCTTCGTCATACACGAATATGAAGAATCAGCAAGGCCTTGTCAAATACAAAGATGAGAGTTTCATACGCCTTCGTCAAACATGAAGATGATAGTTCAAGTCCAAACACTTGAATGAAAACACGTGCCGGAGCACCGTTACCGCCCCTCACTGAGCTGATGTCCGCAGACTACCATTCACTGTGCCGTGGATACAAAGATTGATGAAGTCACACATTTGTCATCATTACGTCACCACAATACAAGGGTCGACTAAGCGCAGTCTACTGGTTACAAGGCAAAGATCGTAGCACTCCCAATGTCCCGACTCACCCGTCCCCGAGTTCTCCAGGCTCAAACAGCGCAGGCATCTCTGGTCACTCTCGACAGCAATTTATTGCTCCTGACACTCAGTTCACGTTACATGCAGCTTTTATACTCTCAGTGCACAACTCAGTCATGCAGCACGCGCACTAACATAGCACTGGTTGCGTTTGCACGATGCATTCTCACTGCTATGCTCAAAGCTATTGTGACAAAACCTACTCCGCGAATTACATGATATTGTTCAGGATAGTAAGGCACTACGATGGTCTTTTTGAATCAATAATAACATCCCTCGAGAAAAGTCATTTCTGGTCAAAATTCGAAAAGAAACCTGAGTTTTGAGTGTAAACGTCTTTAAATATCTTCTTCTCACTAACGGCATTACGTACATTTGTGTGTGATTGCTCATTTTAAAGTTAAATGAATAATTAACAAACGATGGAGCCGAAATTGTGAATTATTGAATATGGTTCGTTTTTCGGATTCATGTTTAAAACATAACTCTGTCACAAATGAATATATGTTATTTATTTATAAGTTATTTATTGCAATTTGTTCCTCGATATGTTCTCAACAAGTCTATTTCAGATCATTATAATATTATATAATAGTACATTGAAACCTTAGGTATCAAAAGTAATTAACAATTGAATATACACTACTAGTTCCAATTTCAATAATTTTTATAAATTGTGTTTGAATCTTGAAATAAACAACTTAAAATATGCTGTATATGTTATTCGATGATAGTAATATAAAAGTTGATAGTTTTGGAACAATTTGTAATTTTACAGAAATAACTGAATTTTAAGAAATTATTGAGATCATTATTATTCGAGTTTATCCAGTTTAAGTACTTACATCATAAAAAAACCCATTAAGATATCGATATTTTTTTTGCTTTGATTTAGTTTACATTAAGTTTTTTTACTTGGGTTTCTACATAAAAATATTTCCCTCCCCGGCTTGTAGTAATGTTTTTAATGACCCTCCCCCATACATACATCTATTAAACTTCTTCAAATTGGCCTTTTGAAGATTCATACATTGAACATTTTAGTAAGACATTTTAAATTAAGGTTTTAGAATGTTGAAAACATATTAATTTAATTTACCACTTATGGATTTGACATGATGCATTACGTCTATGGTTAAAATTATCTGTCATTGATTTTGTAGTTCATTAGGTAGACATTATTACAGGTATTACATTATTCAACATATCTCTATTTGAGTAAAGACTATTAACATGTTACGGCATTTGTCAACACCAACTTTAATTATCATAGACTTTTACATTCAAAGGAAGAAGTAACAAATATATATTTTTATATATATTTTCACCATAAGTTAACCATTTTCCTGATGAAGGGGAAAGGAACCAGAAATTGAGATTCATAATAATTTGTATTACACATACATTTTAAAGGTGTGATCTCTATAGTTTTGTCTGTTAGAGGTTTGTACACTGGTACCACAATAATCTCTAAGATCCCCCACTCCTCACCCCCTCCGGGCTCCCTGACCCATTGTTAGCCTGTATTCTCAAGTCCTCCTGACCATTCTTCCCTGAGCCTACATATATATAACAACATACCTCAATCTCAATGTAACAGTTCGCTTAACACAAACCTTGACCGCAGGATATTTATCAATGCTGGCACCTGTACACTGTACATGTAGTTAGGTTGCTCCTGAATTGTCTATCTGTGAGTGTTATGTGAAAGCTTTGACTTGTACTATTGCTAGGTTTATATCATTGAGTGACATTAGCAGTGGGATCAGCTTTTCTGGATAACAATGTCGACAGTGTGTATATACACAAAGTTGTTAGAGTTGTCGAGGCGAAATGGTAGTGTGGTAAGCTTTTGGTACAGTCAATGCTGGCGATGTTTGTCTCACTCTGAGGGTGTGGGTTCGAATCCCGCATGGGACTCGGCCCGGAAAAGTGCAAAATTTGTACTATTGAAGGTAGTGTTATCCCGAATGTAACCATGTTATAGAAGTTGTTATCAAGAAAATCCCGTTTTCTGTTAGGAAGGTTGCTCCTTTACTGTCTATTCCTGATTATTATGTGAAGCAAACTTATAGGCATTTACGGTTGGTAGGTTGCTCTTGAGATGTGTATCTGTGAGTGATAAGGGACGCGAACTCCTGCCTGTACAATCGTTGTGTTGTCAGTGTACTACAAACTTAGCGGGTTATTGATGTATCTGTTGGAGAATCTTCGTAATAGATAGAGGACGAGTAGCAGTATATTATCTGGATATAAATGTTTATATCCCGATAATGTACTGCTACGAGATCTCTATCAATCTTAGAACACAATCAAATGCTTGAGTCGTCAAGAAATTGTCTTAAAATGAATATATTTCAAATTGATTGTCAACAAATTTGGGAAACATTCTCTGGAACACTACATGCAAAACATTGACATCTCTCATTTTCATATGCAAATGTAAGGAACATTGACGTCATCATCAGCACTGTGAGCACTGAATTTCTTAAATTATCCGAGGTGCATGAGGCGTACATTTTATATAAAGCGTACGAGTCGTGCTACAGCATAAGCGTCGTGCTTGAATCACGAACATGCATGATATAAGCACGTTTTTATTCAGCAACATTGATCAGTAATACATTTTTTTAGAATAACCAATTTCCCACAATGGCTTCATCATGGACAGTCCAAGGACAAGTACACTATTCATTCAGGAAAGGTAACTTAACCTTTTTTACTCCTTACTTTTTATAGTATGTATTTTTAAAATTCAAATTAAATTTCTTTAAATTGGTTTATTTAATAACAGTTATTGTTTTTTGTATTTCAAATAATTGTTTTGTTTGTTGAGCTGTATTTATCAACATGCGAGTTGTAATATCTATTGTTTCATATGCTATTGTGCATCCCGTCTATATTGCATATAAATTAGTTCAGGTTACTGGAGCAACAAAATTATAAATTTAGTCGAACTGTCTATGGGAAAGAATGTAACGTCATACTTGACATCGCTTGGACTCTGTGTGACGATACAGGGATTACAGAGAGAGGACAATGCAGCCCCCATCATCTAATACCCCAAGAAGGTACTTTTATATCACTTTCTTCTACTTTTTTATGTCGTTCTATATAACGTCTGAATGTAATTTTTTATATCGTGGTTAAAAATATATAAAACATTGGTAACATGGTTTGATGCTTGCCGTTGTTTCACTTGAATGAAATGAAATACACTTGAAAAGTCCCAATTTACCTCTCATTACTTGCTTTATTTACATGATTGTATTCTTCTTTAAGGAATATCCAGCTCATTTACATAGAAGACCCCATCGACGGAAGCGACTTTTGGAAAGGGAACACAGCAGATCATTTGTCAATGTAATAAGTGTTTAATTGTGTATCATCCACATAAATAAAACAATCAGTTGACATTGTTCGTTGTTTTTATGGAAGTTTGTGAACCAGTTTTATGAGCATGATATCAGAACGCAACCAGACAACCGTACATCTATCGGAATATACATGTACTCCACGTGACCACAATACAATCACATGATTGGACGATAGCATTGGACTGTGCTCTAATTTCCGTTAAAGTGTGTTGCATGTTGTGACTCACAAATAACCTTGACCATTTTGAAAGTCTTTACTGAATGAGCGCACCGTCATTACAGGTAAGGATTGTTTTGTGGACTCCAAGTGCATTCGTTTAGGGCATGTCACAAAGGGACTACTAATGTACATATAGTATATGCCCGTCTTTGAATGTCTGAGCATTCGTCCACACAAATGTTAGAATCAAGTAGAAACCAAATCATTATAATGCTAAATTTCGACTTGTGTACATCTTCAATTCAGGCCTATGTTTTCTTTTGTATACATGTTTACCTTATATGATTATGCATTGTGATATTGATCATGTTGAAATATTAATCGAACGTACAACAATTATCAAAATTGGCGTTATATGTGATTTGAACGATTCATGTACGAAAGAAAGCTATATGGTATATGTTGTAATACATGTCAGGTTTCCCACTAGCACTGTATAGAAGGGAGTCCGTTATTGAGGTCATACTACCTAGACGTTTATAGTGAGAGATAAAGGCATACTTATGTGCAGTCCCTAAAACATATTTTTTATTTTGTAGATACATGATGTTTCGAAGTATATGATCACGATTCTCCAGGTGGAATATTTATCTAGGATATTTATTTAGTTGTTATCCAGAAATTCTTCCTGTTCTTATGTATACCACTTCTAAGACCTGACCAGGTGCCGGTGGAATGTTTGGGTATTAACCAGATCTAGTATCAGAGATTTTCAGATATTGATTGAAAACATTTTGAAAATATCCTGTCCTTTCTTCCTGTAATACTATCATCGATTTCTCAAGTTAATAGAATAGTTTAAACCTGAAACTGGAGGATGTCTCTGTTTCTTCACATAAAGGAAGCATCAAACAAATTTTAATTCGATGTCCAAACTTTCCGTGTGAGGTTCAAGCCCCACTTTTGGATCTGATATGTATTAGACATAACCTTACTGCTTTGACATAATATGACATGATAATGCATAAGAGCTCCCATATATGCGAACATGTATAAGTGTTAGCGGTAAAGCACTGACATAATGTGACTACATATATAAGAGCTAACTGTTCAATGATTGCTTAAGTGCTTGACATTGTACGTAAGTTGTTTTTTAGTGTTCGCTTTGCCCAAAGACCTGATACAAAATAGTTTCCGTTTCTCAAACCTTACAAGCTTCATGTCGTTTTCATGTTCATTTCAAGATCTTGTGATGCAATCTTTCAATCTTTGTTCTTTAGACAGTAAAATATCACTGAATAATAACGATATCTAAAATGTTCAAGTTGGAACTCAATGGTGTATTCCATCGTGTCAAATATTAAAGGATTCGCAAAAGAGTTTGAGGGCGTCATATGACATTTTAAAGAGGCACCCATTGTGCTTCATAATATTTGGCTTAAAAGGGCTTAAAAGGTGCCAAATTTCACTCAACATGCATTTTCATTCCCAAACGCCAATTATTTTATAAGTACCAGTTTCCAATAAAAATGTAGCAACATCGTTATAAATGGGCAGAAACCAAAGCTAGACACCATGTTTAACACATGTAGTTTAATGACCTATTAATAATCATGAACTCAAATTTGCCATTTTCTCTGATGTAAAAAAGGCTCCAAAATTACGTTTTCTGATTGACGAGCGCCAACCGTGGTGCATTGTCCGATTTTCGATCAGAAATCACAATTTTGACTTTCATATCGCCACTACAATGCACCGATAATAATTAAATTGATTATTTCACTACTTCTCGATAAAATAACACCGTTTATAGCGTTGTGTATACGTGACCAACACAATGGATGTACCTTTAAGAAATGGCTGGCTCATAAAATATCTGTTGTTATATTGTGTCAATACACTACGCTGAAAAAAAGTTTATATATGATTTGATATACATGTAGATGTAGATTAGATCATATGTATCATATAAGTAGATATATAGAGGATATCTGTCTTTTCTTGACTAATACCATGTTTATCTCATCGAGTGAGGTAAGAAGGTTATATTTTCACGAGAAGCGCAGCCAAGAGTGAATATATAAAACGTTTCTACCTCACGAGATGAGATAAACATGGTATTTGTCAAGAATTCACGGATATTCTATTTATTACATGATATTATCCATGTAAACATCGTCCGAAAAGGGTCGTTTTCACACCAAGCGGCCGCAAGGAACAGCCCGTCACCACAGTCACACTGTGACGTCATAAGCCAAATCGCCGCGCGAGACCATTGTTTTATGACGTCAAATTATATCAGTCACCGTTTGCAGTGAAAATGTAAGTTATTGTCACTGTAGCTTGATAGACAGTTTATTTCACTGATAAATCCCAGTATTTCACTGGTCGTCATATAATACATATATTTATCATATATCTATCAAAGATGTGGGATGTTTTGCATGTGTGATAGAGGTTAGGAAACCGCATCCATATTGCTGCCCGGTCCAAAAATCCATATCAGCCATATCAGCCCGGTCCGCAAATCAATATCAATATCAGCCCGGGCGACGTTAGGTCAGAGTTATCTCCCTTTGCTTACAGGCACACTAACACAGAGTAACATCACAAGCGAAGCAGTGTCAAAGTAACTGGTTCATTTCCGACAGAGTAGCCTCCAAACAAGGATGTTGTTGACGCCTTTAACTTATTGGTTGGAGGCGCAAACCGCCTCCAACCTGATACGCAGTTGGATTTCACGCTATATTACTGTTGGAATATTCAAAATAAACTTTCGACCAATCGTGCTTGGCCTTTTCATACTTTGGAAAAAGCATATGACCAACGAACACGGCTGTAACAAATTTGTAACCAAGTGACCATGTGGGTTATCCGAAATAATTATCCCCTTTTACTGCGAAAAGAGATTTTGTCTAAACATCTAAAATAGAAACGACCGTTGTGTTATTCTGAGTCTGAATGTTAGTAAACATAAGATTTTTAAATTCAAAGCCATTTTTCACCTCCATGAGCAGACATGTACCAATTCAAGTGCATAATTTCGCACTGCAGTTTCGGAAAATCCAAGAAACTTTACAAGCTAGTGTTATACGCGCGGAGCAAGCATATACTAAACGATAATAGTGGTTGTCAATCAACACACCAACCTTCCACTCAGTTATCAATATTTTCAATGCCAATCAGACTTGCATAATGGTAGGCCTACTCAATGTACTGTTATTGAATTAATGATAGGGAAGCTTGTACATGTATAAGCACATATTGGATAGAACCATATTTATGTTCAAACTGATAGCACCAAGCATGAGGATACCGGGTCATTATCCTTGAAAAGGTCCATATGCCTTCCTTCCACAGATAAACAGAATATGCTTCATAATCAATCGAATTGGTACACTTTAAATTTGCAAATGTTTAACAAATGGTTGACTGCGTGTTTCAGGGAAAAAAGGCCTACACATTCTTATTGCTGGAATCTAACAATGACACAACTCTCAACAACATGTTGATCAAATTCATAATATAGGCCTACTTCAAAATTGGAGCAAAAGCACTTTAAAATAAATCGGGGAAGTTGAATGTTCACTTTCATTTTCAAATGATAGATTATATATAATTTTATTTTATTTATGAATAAATAATGTATGTAAATTGAAAAGCATATACACAACTTAAATGATCGAGTTAAAATTCTTTTATTTGCGACTTTTGAATTGAATAACTAATTGTGTGATTAGTAATCAAAGCTTTTATCCCCCAAAATGAACATAATGCAGGCTTCATTTTGCTAAATGTACATATGACATACATATCCTTTTTATGATATATTTTAGCCTGAACATGATGCCTCCAACCATGCCTTTTTAAAGGCTTTTCTTGTTTGATTAAATATGCTTTTACTTCGAAAGTTGAGTAAGGGATACGGCTCACAAGAACAAAATTTAAAGACTTATTTATAATGGAGGGTAGCCTATATTTTATTATTATATATAATGTACTTTCGCATGAAAGCATCATATTTTAATATTTCTGTAAATAGTTTGTCATGCTATAGACAAAAAGTATGATATATGATAAAAAAAGGTTACAACATGTAATTGTTCATACCATACCCCATATCACCCCTCGATCCATATCAGCCCTCTGGCCTGCGGCGCTCGGGCTGATATGGGGGTCTCGGGCTGATATGGGGTATGGTATGAAAAATGACATGTTATAACCTCTAACTATCAGTGAATATTTCGCAAAGTAATAACTTTAAGTTAACGGCACATTACACTAGTGTAGAATAATATGGGATAAATTAGACCAAATGTATCATCTATGAGTGAATCGTATCGGCAAATTTGAAGTAACGGCACATTATACAAATCTTTCAGTAATTACTTATCTGTGTAGCTGTCCGGTGAGTGAACATTGGCCTTTTTAGTAGCCAGCCGTGGCATTCACATCGAGCTCGTGTGTATGTGTATCCCAGCGATAATATGTAAATTGACCATAGGTTCTTTCATACGAAACTGCTTGTTGGTTTGACCATAACTGACCCTACGAATGAACTATTTTATTGAATATACGTAACAGAGTGCTGACAGTTGTGGGCCACCTTTGTAAAAAAACTTTTGAGTTCCAATCGAGGTAAGATCTATGCATCACTGATTGTGAATTATTGTAAATTATTCTCTCTTTAAGTAGAATAACATGAAGTGCTGAAATTATTGTTATTTGTAAACAAAACTCAAATTCGAGGAAATGAATATTCACTTCACAAGGATCCTCTGAGATCTCTTAATTTCCTGAATCCAGTAGTCTTGTTGTATATGTGCCTTCTTAAACATTACGGGCTCAATTGACGGACTACATTTTTAATGAGCTTGTGTTATATAACCAAATAACTTTATCTGTCGGCGAGCCAGCATTCAGAATCACACAGGATGTGTGCACTACAGGAAATATATCTCACTGATATGCCTATCGGTAAATTTCTGCCTTTTTGGTGACCTTAACTTGTAATGAAAACAAACTGTTGAATTATAGGTCAGTTACTTTTGCGCTGTTATATGCAATCCCTACTGATAAGGTCATACATATTTTTATGACCAAGAAAAAAACAATATTGACCGAGAAGAAAGTCCCCTGATTGCTCCACTACTACCCAGATAACTTGACAAATAGGCTTACCTAATACAACGGTTAATGGGCTTGAAATATAGGCATTGTGAATTGTACATGTTGATATACTAGTTTATGATTATTGTCTTGTAAGTACGTATGTTCTCTGATGTTCATGTTCATGTTTTATTTATAAATCTTCTTGGAATACACTTGTACTGCTCCCATTAGCTATTAAACGGAGCAAGTGTGTACATTGAGAAGAAGATCAACATAATTCAAATGATATATATTCTTATCCTTTGTTGTGTGGAAATGTCAATTCACCAACACACATGCGACATACACCGAGGGGCAAAATAAACGATACCAAAGTTTCAACAGAGTCAAACACGACATATTTCTATGTATATTCTAAGATCTATGAAATGTATGGCATAAAGGCGATGTACACAACATTAGATAAATTCTCATGATATGCAATTCTATTTCTATTTTTTGCAGTGTTTCACTGACCTCTTGCAATCATGGCAACCGAAGTATATCAGTGGTTGTCTCCCCTTATCCCAGAGTCACGAACGACACAAGCAGTTCTGATTGGCTTAGTCGTAGCAGTCATAGTCTATAACTGGACTAAGAAGAGATATACTTACCCGCCTGGACCAATGGGATTGCCACTTCTTGGAAATCTTATCGGTAATATCTTCTTCCTAAACGTTCACCGGAACAAGTTAGGAATACTAAGTGTGCTGCATCAATATATTTATAGGCAAACATCGTTTTGATATCAAATATAATTTCACATCACAGGGAAACATCATTATCACGATTCATCAAATAAAACGTTATCATAAATTATCGCGTAGACATGCTACAGAAATTATGACAAATTCGAAAAATGACCCACTGACTGATATCAATTTAGAATAAGTCTTTTTTTAGAGAGAGTCAACAGTTAAACTAAATGTGTTTGTTACGACTACATTTTCCAGCCTTAAGAAATTCGAACTTGATGAAGAAGATGCCAGAATGGGAAAAGAAATATGGACCAGTTGTCACAGTTCATTTAGGTTTGTTGAGTTTGAACTTACCATCTCTGATGTTCAATTGCAAAGTTGTTTATATAATATATTGCAACTTTATTTGATATCAAAAGCATTCCTTATAGTGCTATGTAAAACCATTTACTGCTTCCAGGAAGTTTATTCACCTACATGTACCTGTGTTTCATTTTGCAAATATCATGTAATTTGAATTTGCATTTGACTTTTGAATTGCATCGACACAAATTATTTGTATTTCAATGTGTTCAATGTTCATTCCTGAAACTACCTTATGATCGTCTGTTATGCCATTCCTTACACTTTGGAAAATCATTGTGAACGTCAAAACAAATATAAAATGTGATTTTATAAGAGGTCTTGATCTGAAGCCGAACCCGCTAACCAATGCCGCCCAACAAAAAAGTGTTTTTTAAAAATAACATAATCAACTTATTCCTTATTATTTAACACCATGTAACCAATATAACAGCTCGTTTATGATTGATGACTTAAACTATAGAAACAATACCATGATAATCTAATATTGTTTGCTTAAAAATAACCATCAGGACCTCTGAAGGCCATAGTCTTGAGCAGGTACGACGTTATTCAAGAAGCATTCCTGAAAAAATCCATTGACTTTGCGGGACGACCTAAGATTTATTCACGTAAGAACCTACTGTGTTTTCTCATGTAATTTTATTGTAATCATTGTTATATATATATATATATATATATATAACAATGATTATATATATATATATATATATATATATATATATATATATATAACACTGATTATATATATATATATATATATATATATATATATATATATTATTTTATTAAAAAAAAGAAAATGATGCAAATATCATAACATAATATCATATATTTTCTTCAGCTTCGTATGAAAAGTGTAAACACTTATTATGTATTGTATAGTGTTTGTGAGTGTGATTTTGTTTTGCTTTTGAAATAAATAAAAAATACAAAGTATATTGCCAGTTGACAGAATTACTGAAGGAGGCAAGGATATTGTTAGTACTGACTATGGACCTACATGGCAGCTTCATAGAAGATTGGCTCTAAAAGCTCTTGGGTAGGATTTAAAATTTACTTACTCTCTTCAAATTTCAAATTAACAGCAAACATTGTTATTGCCTTCAGACGACAAATGTAATTCTTTTATATGACATAACCGAGCAAAATCATACATTATTCAATTACTCGTCCCTTAAGCTGTCGTTGTTCTTACCAATAGAGCAGATTCTTGCCAGACTAGTGTGTCAGGCAAATTTCTTCACTTATTTTGATAGATTGAGTAAGTACCTCAAGATAATCAAAATACTATCGTAGGTAATATAGTGCTATTTTTTTTATTACAGCTGATTAAATTATTTAACAAGGTATTTAAAAAGTGAACTTTGTGAAATATTTATCATTGATTTATTAGGAATTTTGATAACTAATCGGTTAACAGTGCAGTTAACAGAAGTATTGGCAATCCAAATATGTACTTCACCTGTCTGGGAATAAATATATGACTGGTCACTTCAGATTGTTATGACATCCAAGTGAATCACAGGACATTGAATATTTTAAACCATGCACATCATTGTATCTGTTCAAAAACGATTTGAGGGTTGCTGATACTTTTATTTTCATGGATTTTGGGATATTGCAAAATAATGAACAGGGGTAAATGTAATTACAAATTTGGAAAAATATATTGGCATAAGCAAGACCGATACTTCTTCTTCTTCTTTTTTTAATTGTACATCTTTGTAATAATGAAAGACATACATTGATACACACATTAACACATAACATGTCATAAAACTAATAAACAATTTGCGGTTATACTGTAGCGAAGCCGAGTTCAGTTCTCATTGCATTTTTGGTTTTTGTTTGTTTATTTTTGTTTATACTTTTATTAATTTGTGGTCATCTACATACACAATATACGCATGTAAGACAATACACGTGTATACCTACATATATACAGCTACATATGGACAATGGCATCAAGTGAAATGAACCAACACTCATTTTAATAACAGACAGATGTTAAGATCTATTATAATTTCTTAGGAGGAACATAATAATTCGGAAAGCACTTCTGTTGCTTGTTGTTGTCTCTCAAAGCAAACCAATACTGCTTTTCCAATGCAGTTACAGGTAGATAATATCGACCGAGGCATAACCATACTATCGGTTTTTAATTGTGCAATAGCTTTGTTATCAACTAAATATGAACATTGAGTTGTGGTTGAAGGGTAACTGTTATATCAAAGGCATTTTATTTTATTTCAGATCGTATATGAAAGGCAGTAGCTTCAAGAACACCATCAGCGAAGTTCTTGAAATGGTATTCCAAGAAATGAGGAAAGAAAAAGGGACCTTCAACATTCAGTCTTACACCGAGTTAATCGTCTTCAACCTATTGAGTAAAATATGCTTTTCAGAAATGTGAGTATAACATGATTTCATTTATTAAAACTATAAAAATATCACTAGTGAGGATGATGAGAACGTGATACAAGGAAAACTTTGCGCAAATCAAGATGTCAACGTACAAATAACTGAACAGTGTTTTAATTGAGATCTAACTGTAAATAGTTATGCAGGAAGAGCCAAAATAGACATCTGACAGATCTCCGCAATTTCCTGACCAACCCTACACACGTGTAGAAGAAAGTATGTGATCTAGAACGAAATTGACGCATATTACGAAAGCCTTCATCCGCCAAATTATAACTTTTAAAGTTGTAAATACAAATTTTGAATGTTGTATATTAACGTTTCTAAAATTATAATTACAACTTTCAAAGGCGTAATTACAAGTTTAAAAAGTTGTATATTCATGATTTAAAGTTGTAATTAAAATTGTAAACACACCGAAAATAAAAAAGTGAATATACACCATTCGAAACTTGTACTTACACCTTTAAGATGCTCGCTGCTGCGGGCTTGATATCAAGCCCAAGAGGTGTTGACTTATTGATACGTCAGTGACTTCTGACCCTTTGACATCCATACGACAAAAGTGTGTGACGAAGTTCCCTGATTCATGAAAAAGTTCACATTTTCCGAATGAAAAATCAACGAGCTTTCACATGATGTAATTAGTATATATATACAATTCTATTTAATTGAGAAATGATGAGCTAAACATATTGAACGTATTTTCAATCACAAAACTGCCTGCAGGTGCGTGTTTGACGTCATAATAAAAATGTTACCTACTCGATTCATTGGGTTGAAATTCTATAGTAAGTGCATGCAAAAAGCATAACTTTTACATCACTATGTTCAGAATATCCTAATCTAGCTGATTTACAAATTTGGACATGGAATTTATTTCTGTTAGAAAATAATTGGAGATTTGCGAAAATGTCGGCAACTGAAAAAGATCAACCGATTACTTTTTGAAAATATCCGTGAAATTAAACAAATAATTTCACTTACATATTTTAGAATCTCAAAATCTTCCACAAAATAATTAAAAATGTATCTGTGCATTGTTGTCAATTCGTGTTTCCAAATATAGTAATATATCCAAGGTGTCATCAATAGCAGTGTCAAATCGGCCATTTTTTCAAGTCACCCCATGGAAATGTTCCCGCTATGTTACGCGACTCAATGTGAATGCCAAGCAGGCGGTAGCAGTATCTATTTTTAGAAATGGTCGTCGATCTAACCAAATATATCAACCGATAAATTTGCATAACCCCCCGGATATAACATTGTTTTTACGATTAAAATCACTGTGGGTAAATTTGAATTTTGATTATAATTTATACATATATGAAATATAAATGTCATATCCTACCATTATCACAAATTATGATCATGTATGAGTTCACATTTGAAGTACGAAATGTGTTTCACATGACATGGACCGACTTTCTGAACTGCAATTTCACAAGTTGAAATGGAGCCGTGAAACAGTAGCAGTAACCCTATCTCGCTAAAAAGTAAATTACGAATTAACAAGTCTCATATATGTGAAATAATTGTATGAATACAATTCAATGATTCATGTTGATTATTTTAAAGTTTTCAGTTGGAATTTGATAGAAATTATATCCGTTTTCAAACGATATCCTAGATAGACATGTCAGTTCGAATGTAATTGCAAATGGAGGCCATTGTGTCGTCTCGGCTTTGTCACACAATATTTTTCGAATTAAATGATTGTACATGTTAAAACATCCATGGAATTAACAAGAATGACAAAAAAATACATTTCAAAGAATAAATATGAATAACAAGTGTTTGAATCGGCGAATTTACAGTGTAGTGACAAACGAAACATACATAGTCACATGACCAATTTTGTACAACCGAGCTCGTCACGTGACATTGTTTACAAATACGACAACGCTACCCGAACGAAATTTTGATTGTATTTTTCAACTTTTAAAGACCATGTTTACATTAAATATTCAACAGACATTTGGAAAAATGTGTTCTAACTTTGGTTTTTAACGGAATATTTACAAAATGATTTAGATTATTAGATTTGTTGATTGGACAATGGCGAGCGCCGAGTGTTTGTTGACTGTCATGAATGATTGACGTTGGAATATATAAAAACTGTAATGCGATATGCTTATATTTGGAACACAGAAGAGTGAATAGATATTTGAACCTTTTGTGTAAATCTTAACACTATTGATGCATTATTTTACAAATATTTCACACGGAAGTAAAGTTCATTGAAGAATATCCATTGTCACAAATTACGTCAAATTTTATAAATACGACGGAGATCGTTTATGACAGGCTCTTTTCAGAAAAAAAGAGCCTATCACCAACATATTTTTTTTCTGGTATAAAATTTAATTCTGAACAAAATGGTGTAAAAATTTAAATTTAAATAATTATTGACAAAATAATTCGAGTTTGAAAATGTAGTACAATTTAGAACTAATGTATTATTTCATTTTTTCCATAGACAAGTGTAAACATAATTGATATTTGACAAATATTGCATTAATTAATAATTTTTATGACAATAATAAGTTAGAACAAAATGTGACTCGGATATTTATTTTAATGATTTTAAGATTATGTTAATTACTAAGGCGAGAAAAACTTGAAGGATATGAATGAAAATGAAAAAAAATGAAGGATACCCATGTGACGTAATTGTTACAAATTTACAAATCTGACGCTCTCTGCAAAAACCTGAAAACAATCCAGCAGGCTAAAGGTCAAAAGTTGTAATTATACCTTTACAACTTTTGAAACGTGAATATACAACATTCAAAAGTTGTATTTACAACAAAAACGATGTCATTGAATTTTACGGTTATAGGCTTTCGTAGCATAACATATGCTTAACCATCTTAACGATCTTGGGAAAACATATGGGTTTCTTGAATAAAGAACTTATTCTTCAACTTATGGATTCAACTTTGTGTGGAATGTAATTCCGTTCTGAAGATGTTCCATCCTCGCGCCAATGTACAAACAAGTCAGGTCCAGGGCTGAGTTCAAGATATGATATTTATCGGATCACCAAATCCAATCTCAAAACTCTCAGACCGAAACATAAACTACCGGGCAAATGAAAGTACTCACGTCTGTTGGAAAGAAATCAAAATAAATCAGATGCATTTGACTATGGCACGATACAAACATACTTATCTGCAGTAGATAGAATGAATAAGTTTGTGACTGTTACATTTTAGTTAAAATATCCGTGTTTAATGACAGGGGTAAGACATGAAATGTACAACAACATGACACCTACCATATTTAAAATGTTGTCAATGTGTGCAGAATCAGGCACTTTTATTAATTTTCACATCACCATGTGTCATCAAAGATAAGTTTTGAAGAAATGTAAAATTTAAAAAATAAAATTGTTTGAATTTAGAAACATGTAGAAGTACTCTACGACTGCTGAGTAAACATCGGTACTTTTCAGTTTTATATTATAACATCGCAAATTTTAGATATTTCCTATTGAAAATCATCCATACGATAGAATCAACAGAAGTGAGTACTTTCTTTTGCCCTGTAGTTTATGTCCAGAACATCACATCTAATTCTCTACGGAATTCTTTTATGTGATTCTGAATTGGCCCATCTGAACTGCTTAAGAACACATCGACACTGAGAAAAACGTAATATTTCAATTTCATGTATGTCTGCACAATTTATGCCCTACTCAGAGCTAAATATCTACAGCCATCAAGTTTCTTTTCAATATATAATTTGTTTTTAAATCTCTCACTTCCAATTCCAAATTGTATTATAAATTCACTATACTTTAATAGTACACAAACCACCCTCTACATACATTTAGACTGTGACGTATGACTCGACTTTGTATGAATCTATGGTCCTTAGTACAATTTAAGCATTTCGAAATAAAATTTAAATATTTATTATCATTCAAATTTAATTTTTAAAGTCATGGAAACTGTAAAATGGCCAATTCGTACATACTTGAATGTGTAATTAATTTTAATGATTACATGATTATGCATTGTTTGGAATTGAACCAAATTAGAAAGCGAAGAGAATAATTACATCAACATTGTCAATTCCAAAGACAACTAACAAAACCCATCCATGTGCTTCTAATTGAGCCATGTTCTTGACAACAAATCAACAAAAAAACAATAATATACTAACAAATCTTTCAAGGCGAAACGACCATTACAACCTTTTAAAGGAATGGTTCTGTCGCCATATTGGATTTTTTGCATTGCTTGAAATAAAAACACGCTATATTGCACCATATTTTGCAATTGTTTAATCACTAAAGACATACACTGATAGAATATTCATACAGTAACACATAACATGTCATAAAACTAATAAAGAATATGCTGTAATGCTGTAGCGAAGTTTTCCCCACTCGCAGCGTCGATGACTGGCTTCAGTTCTCATTGTTTGTATTTTCAACAAATGTGCGCTTGTCTTTATCAAGTTGTGAAATATAAAGTCATTAAACGATCATCTCCATTAGTATCTTTCAATTTGACTGTGTTTTAATCATGTATTAATAAGATATATGTATTTACAAGGATATCCCCTCGAATTTCGTTTCCGCAAAAAAATACCCCGATAGAGCCCTCCTTTTAACAGCACTCTTCACTGTCATAGAATAGCAAACAATATATTATTTCAATCCACAGACCATACTTATTATGTATAAATAATAATTATGTATCTATGTTTTAAATTCTCATATTCTTGGTTTTAATTTTTTGTCAGGTACTCAAAAGATGACACAGAATTCAAACGTGTCTCTGACATACTCAACAAAAGAAGCGCAGACATTGGTGGTGGCTTTTTGGAAGATGTCTTTCCACCTTTAAGACTTTTCCCAACTGCAAAATTCAGAAGAGCTACTGCAATGTTTGATGAGTTTCTCGAGTTTATTTACACGAGAATCAATCAAAACAGAAAGACATTTTCTCCAGGTACTAGTCTATAATTTATAATTATAACTATAAGTAAATAATAATTAAATAATAAATAAATGCAATACATATCAATGATAATAAATTCGAGGTTATGAGTGTGTGGTTCTCTTCTCAAAGTTATATCGTTATATAACAAGTGCAGGCCTGTAGCACCAATTTCGTCACACACGATACTTATAACTTACATGCAAACGTTATGTTCATCATCAGAATTTTCTATAAGTTAGGGTGCATTTGTACAGATGTGCGAATCAATCTGCCATCAGCCTAAATAAAAAAAACAAGCACCTCTAAATGACACGTGTACATCACAAACGGATACCCAATAGTCATCAGAACTATTGACAACATCATCAACATCAAACCCGCACCTCCAGCTTCAGAAATCATTATCCTCAGCCACAATATCTCCCGTCTCATCAAGATTAAAGCCAGCATTGACGTCACATTTTCAATTGGCAAGGCCATCAATAATATTCCTTCATTTACACAGGCAGCAGCACTGCCAACACAACCCAAGATAGATTACCTACCAGATATCGCAAATGCACATATATAAATAGATAGAAATATAGAGAGAAAAGGTTTGATTTTGCAAAGTACCTCCCAAAAAAGGTCAGCTTTTGAGGATGTAGCAGTTTTTTAATAGTCATAAAATTCATATGTAAACGGACGACAGACTATGCTATAAGCCAAAGTGTCATTTTGGGCCCTTTGGACCAACAATATGACCTGGTTTTAAATCATTGGTAAATGTTTAATGCTGGACGATATATATTACACCAACTACTTTACCACCCCCCCCCCCCCCCCCCAACAAAGAAGTTGTGATCCAGAAACCTACTTTATTATGTATTCTACTTCTAAATGCCCCTCACACTTAATAAATAAGTGTTCTCAAACATTTGTGGAGGAAAAATGTCTTTATTTAAGAAAGAGTTTTCTGCAGAGGAACATCTTGAAGATAAAACACACTTTATACTCCTTTGTAAAATATCTTCCCTTTTGATTGATTTTATTCATCAGATATCCAGCGAGACTTCACAGACGCCATGTTGATTGCACAGAAGGAACTTGCTGCTGAAGAAAGTCCAGATCGTCTTGCTGAAATTACTGATACACACTTTGCCCAAACAATAGCCGACATTTACAGTGGTACATTATCTTGTATTTAAACGTTTATCATCACAACCCTACAGTACTGACATTGTAGAACACTAAATATGTATATCTTAAGTATTTTACGTAGTTTATCCTCAGTTCTGGAAATAAATTGTATTCAATCTTCTTTAATCATAATAGCAGAATATCAATGTATCAACTGAGAGACGCAATAGCAATCACTGCAATCGGCAGAGCTTGTTTATACTATGTGGTTTTGGATTTCAAATCAAATAATTATTATTGATAATTTTAACATCAAATTGACTTCTTCATTTTACATTATTCTTCAGCTGGTATCGACACCTCCAGACAAACGCTGTATTGGACAATCCTATACATAGCAGCTCATCCAGATGTTCAGAAGAAAATACATGAAGAGGTCGATTCTGTTTTAGGTAAATTTGTTAATAATAATAATACAACCATTTTAGCCCATTTTATTCCTTATTATTCAGATCTAACAGATACTTGACATATAGAAGGACTCTTACAAAGGGAATTACAAATATAGTCACAGGTGACGATAAAAGGATAGAAGTTAATAAGAACATTAATATTAAAAACAACATAGTTAAAATAAACTCACGGGCAAAAGAAAGTATATCAAACACAAAATATATCTGCCGGATAAACTCGGGTTTGAATGTTTGTGATGAGGATATATCTCGTTAAGAGATAAACACAATTTCATTCATGAGAGTATGATTCTTAATATTTTATATCTGTTCAAGCATACATGGGGTGCTAAAATAGCTATTTCAAAAGGTATTTTGGGAAATAAAAATGGGTTTTTAAGGTAACATTTTATGAAATATGGAAATTATGTTAGTACAAGATGGTATCGACATGATGCTCTTCCTTTGACTTTAAATCAATGACGCATCGTTGCTGTAGGACGTCATAAGACAAGTCAGAAAGTCATATTTCGCTCCCCTATCTCGCCTGGTTAAGGAGATTCTATAACGACGATTATGAACGACAAATTATGAACAGTTAATGTTTCAAACTGTACAGACAAAGTTAGTTTGAGACATGGTGTAAGTATGTTTCAAGCCTGTTCATTACTCGTTGATTAAAATATCTTGCGTTGTTGTACCTATACTTTCTTTTGCCCGTGAGTATATGTTAAGGCTTTTAGCTGCAGCAGTCTGAAGTAAATCATGTAACGGAAAATGAGTCATGGATAAAGTAATTTTCCAACAGTAACATACTTTACTTGTTTGATTCCGGATTATCTTAATATTACAGGAGCCCGTATAACACCTTTGATGTCAGACCGAGCCGATCTGCCGTACACAGAAGCTGTGTTATATGAAAGCATGAGGATAGCCACCGTAGCTCCATTTGGAGTTCCTCATGCCACCACATGTGACACATCCATTGGTGCGTTTTATACGTCGACATATATCACTTGTCACTTATATGTTAGAGGATAATTCAATTCAAAGTTTTAATCAGAATCATGAACTTTTATGTCACAATTCAGTTTCCAGAAGAGTTATTTTCAAATTCTTGTTTGATTTACTGACCATCAATCTGCTTGCAGCTACATTTGATACATCAACTGGTATTTTTCAGCAATTTCAAACCATGCATATTAACTAATTATAAATACGTGATTTGCTTCTTATATTAAAATTGATCACATTTGTATACACAGGTGGATACACAATTCCAAAGGGAACGTTCGTCATGTCGAATATCCATGCAGTTCACCATGATCCACAACTGTGGCAAGATCCATGGATGTTCAAACCAGAAAGATTCCTCAACTCAGATGGCAAATATGTAAAGCCAGAAGGTTGGATGCCATTTTCTGTTGGAAAGCGAGCATGTATGGCGGAATCATTGGCCAAACCGGAACTTCACATGATCCTTGCAGCTCTCTACCGGAATTTTGAAATATGCATGCCCGAAGGCGTGACAGCTGACCTTGAACCAGCAGAAACTGGTTTGGTCTACATTCCAAAGTCTTATAAAGTGGTTATCAAGGATAGATTTGCTTGAACTGTGATTGTGTTTTATAAGATAACACATTTTAATCTCAATTTTAAAATTTCATTGTTTTTTTACAGACTTTTTTTTGTAAAGAAATTCGAACATTTAAATATAAACGTGCTTTTCTAAAACATTTGCATAGTGCAATATTTACTCCCCAGTGATGACAAAGGTCCCATGAAGTTTATTCTACGTATCGTTCACGTTACTGTATCCAAAGTGAAAGTTCACAAGTCGTTATTTTGCCAACATCTAGTAATTTACCATTTGTGGGTTGTGGATGTAGACTACTGGTTTTGACTACTCGCAAGTCAGGCGCCTTAAACATTTGCCAACAACGTTCTCCATTCATAACCTACTCTTTATATAGTTACATAAGTTTGTATCCCAATATGTATGCGTATGTATTAACACAATCAAATAAAAGTATGTGAAATTATTTCTGTGATGTCCATTATATTCATGTACTCTCAGTATAAAGCCTGAAAGGAGCTGATGAGTTTAATTGCCGACTCATGGAGGTCTTGAGACGAAATCTGTATTCATTATTAGAATCAGGAATCCAAACCAAACAGGAATCAGAGCATTGGAATCTCTAAAGTATTTCACGACTGAGCCATATAATCGAAGGAGTTCTTGATGATAGTAATTACTCACCCGTGGATTAATAAATCTACAATGGTATTGTGTAACATAATTGCATGGTGCCGATTGACATGATGTCAATGTATGTATTGAACTGTTTAGATTGTTTGATAGCTTTTCAGTGTCGTATTACACATATATTTTGTAATTTTATCGGAACAGTCATGTTTAATGCAGTACAGAATGAAAATGACGGTTTTGTATGTTAGCGGTTGGTATTGGGGGTAACTCGTGATCACAAAAGATGTCGCTGATTCGTTTCACAGGTTTGGTCAAAGATGAGGGCAAGGTAAAACACCGGTAGTGTTTATCTTGATACCTTTTCACCTTGCCATGGAAGATGATGACGATTTTGAGGAACACAAGGCAAGATATACTGCCCCGATGGTGTAATGTGTTCAAAACATCACATTTCCTGATCTATGGTTTACTTCCTTTATCTTACTTTAGTTTTGAAGCACACGCCTTTATGTCAGTTAATGTTCTGCTTAGGGTGTTACAGATTTGTTGCTGTTTACAAACAGCGTACCTCGTTTCCGACCCCATGAATCTTTAAAAAACATCTTCTGAAATTGTCAAAAATGAACATACATCGTTGAAAATAGAATATAATAGAACTGGTAATGCTTTTGTCACAGTGTGCACTCAAAGTTAATGATTTTTAAAAGAGTTCATTTCAAAGGTAGTAATTCAAAAACCTGTGACGAACTAGCTTTGCTTTGAATAAAAACAAAGTGTGAACACAAAATAATTAATTTATTTCAAAAAAAGAAACACCCAACAACAATAGTTCCCACACACTTCACTCCCACAGGTCAATACTCGCACATCAAATTATCATACCGCACATGCAAGCACACCTTCATGTATACACTACCATCTCACCTAAGCACACTACTGCATTCATATGACTACATCCATGTCTCACATATGCAAAACACACTTGCCATAAAACATACTGTCATATTACTCACAGTTCATATCCAACGCTCCATATGCAGACGTACATGTTCAAGCAATGAAATCATAAATCTTTCACTCAAAGAAATACATGATTACATCTTCAATCAATACACAATCAACAAAACAAACACATCAACATGATCTACGAGAGTTCATTTGAATCCACCAAACCTTGGGTAAAGGTTTTCAAGTCATATACTTGAATGACAGTTCATGGGTCACTATGACATGAGAATCATATGATTACGAGAGTTTACCACGGCTTCGTCATACACGAGGATGAAGAATCAACAAGGCTTTGTCAAATACAAATATGAGAGTTCATACGGCTTCGTCAAACACAAAGATGATAGTTCAAGTCCAAACACTTGAATGAAACCAAACGTGCTGGAGCACAGTTAAAGCCCCTCGACCAAGCGCAGTCTACTGTTTACCAGGCAAAGATCGTAGCACTCCCAATGTCCCGACTCACCCGTCCCCGAGTTCTCCAGGCTCAAACAGCGCAGGCATCTCTGGTCACTCTCGACAGCAATTTATTGCTCCTGACACTCAGTTCACGTTACATGCAGCTTTTATACTCTCAGTGCACAACTCACTCATGCAGCACGCGCACTAACGTAGCACTGGTTGCGTTTGCACGATGCATTCTCACTGCTATGCTCAAAGCTATTGTGATAAAAACTACTCCGTGAATTACATGATATTCTTCACGATAGTTAGGCACTACTATGGTCTTTTTGAATCAATAATAACACCCCTGGAGAACAGTCATTTCTGCTCAAAATTCGAAAAAAAACCCTGAAAATGTACTGAAATTTCACAATTTTGAGTGTAAACGTCTTTAAATATCTTCTTCTCACTAAAGGCATAACGTACATTTCACAACTTGATAAATACAAACAATGAGAACTGAAGCCATTCATCGGCGCTGCGAGTGGGGAAAACTTCGCTACAGCATAACAGCATATTCTTTATTAGTTTTATGACATGTTATGTGTTACTGTATGAATATTCTATCAGTGTATGTCATTAGTGATTAAAAGATTGTAAAATTTGGTGCAATATAGCGTGTTTCCATTTTACGCAATGCAAAAAATCCAATATGGCGACAGAACCATCCCTTTAAAAGGTTGTACTGGTCGTTTCGCCTTGAAACATTTGTTAATATATTATTGTTTTTTGTTGTTGATATGTTGTCCAGAACATGGCTCAATTAGAAGCACTTGGATGGATTTTGTTAGTTGTCTTTGGAATTGACAATGTCGATGTAATTATTCTCTTTGCTTTTAATTTGGTTCAATTCCAAACAATGCAACCATAATCAAACATTAAAGGCACTGTGTCACAGCAAATGTTATTTAATATCACTAATTCAGCGATCTTGTCCATTGCTCATATATGAAATTGATCAGCCCCAATGTATTCTACCATATAGTCAATTTGAAATATTTTTAAGTATTCGCGTTTTAAAGTTAATTTAAAAGTTTGCTTGATTTAATGCAACGTTGCATTAAATCAACCGTGACGCCTTGAGCGAAACCTAGATAGAGTTAGCTCCCTTTCTTCTTTGCCAGCGCGTACCCAGTTTTTGTTTACACCCGTGAAGACCGTTACTTTCGCCAAATACTAGACAAATACTTAGAACTGCAGGGGACGACGGCAACAGATGGTTTACATCAAGAAACGATTAGGCTAAGTGAAGTTCGAGAAATTCGAAGCGCGATGTCAGGTGTGCCGATGTGAAGTGAACAAGCCAGTAGATGATGTAAACCTCCGTTGACCGAGGCGAGCACCATCGTCAAACAAGCCAGGTACAGTGCTGTCGGGTAAACCTACGCACCTAAGAATCAAGCACAACATTCATATCAGCAGAATATTTTACATGTGGAAATGTATCTCAAGATGAGAATTAAGTCTTTCAGTAATCATGGTAATAACACTAATGTAGAAATTGTAATTAGAATTGCTAAATGCATTGACACTTAAAATAATCAACAGTGATCAAATGACTATTCCCATAGGTCAACCAGTGTAGGCTAAAGATACGCAGTAAGAGTTTCACTAATCATACATTTCCAATTTTATGATTTATGAAAAGTATTTCCAGAAGCTGATGAAAGTACTAGTAGATGGTAGAGGAATTATTTTGTTTCCTTTGAAATTCGGGATCATGTGACAAGGCAAAATGTTTTATTATGTCTTCTTCATTATGATTGTTCTAAATGTTTAGTAATTTGTCGCTATTTGGTCAATAAACATCATTGTAAACGTTTTCACCGGCTAGAAACAATTTAATATCTTCTAAACTTTCCAAAAGAAACAATAAATGAAGTCAATACAATATACATATACTTATGTTGTATTGGTCGCAGTGCATATTTTCCCCCACACAGCTGTACTATTTATACCTGAATTTTGCTGTGTACAATACACTTTCTGTATGGTCAGTGACCCATTTGTCAATTTGTAGTTGAGGTATCATTTCACACATGTAACAACATTTTAAAAAAAAGGGAATCCATATTTAAAAAAAGATCTGTTTGAATAGTAAGAGTTTTCAGGCAACAACATTGAATTAACTTTATTTGTTATTTTTTCAAGCTTCTCTCATCTTTAAAATAACCTTGTCAAGGAATGTCTGTTCGACACTGCATTAAAATTGTATCCCTTTTCTCCACAGAAATGATGACTTCCTCAGAGGGAGGTCCGCACCAAAAAAGAAAAAAATTGGGGACATGGACATCGAAATGTCTGATGTTTCCAGTATTTCGATGGATCACTATGGGTATGAAGAGATGCAAATGTATAATTTTGGTAAATTACTTTAAGTAAGATATATTTAAAAGGCAAGATGAAGCAACACTCACAATATGTCAATCTGTAGTTTTGATTTGTAACTTGTTTGAGAGGTGGTAGTGAAGGGGTTGAACCTGATTAAAATATATTTTTTACTTTCTAATCTTTTAAGGTTAATATGTCACTCTTTCAAAAGTAAGGTAGACAGAAGCTTAAGTATGATTATTCTCCATGCCAGGCAACTCATTATATAAGCCATGAATAACCTTTTTCATAGAAATTGTTGACATTTGCCCTGTGGTGATCAAACATGTGAAAGGAAATTTCCTCCTTTATTAATATGTGGATGAATATGATATGAAATGTTGAGAAATGACGGAGCTGTGGATATATGTAAACTGATTGACACATTAATTTTTAGCAGCTGATGACGAGTTTCTTCCGATGAAATGCCCTCTCCTCGAAAACTTGAGTAAGTTGAACAATGACAATAATAGCAATCATACTATTATGTTAAAATCAAATTCATCAGAGTCAGCATGAATGGGGTGTGAGTGATAATTGGTAATCAGGCTGTTTTTTCCCCCGTTTCTTATAATGTGATAACATTCTCTTATGCATACATATTCATTCTTAGATTTTAGATATTTAAGAGAAGGTTGTAAGTTAAAATGAGAACAAATATGGCAGTGGAAGAGTAGTTTGTGCGAGTTTGTCTTTGATTTACAATTGCCTTGAACATATATTTATTTTATCATATATCTTTTGCAGGTTAACACTGAATGCATATTTTTTTCTGAAGAATGTGGTAGACAACATGACAGTGCAGATGAAGCATTTCATTTTGAAGATCCTGGTGAATTCAAAACATCATTGAATGCAAGTATTCATAATGATTAATTACCTTTGTTTGTACAAAATATATGGAAACAGGTCCCTCCACCACCTCCCCAGCTAAGCTGGAGGGAGGGAGTTCTGATCCACTTTGTAGCTCATCAGGCCTGAAAGGCAAGACGGGCTTATGGCATGGCGTCCGGTGTCCGTCCATCCGTCCGTAAACTTTTCGCTTTTTCGACTTCTTCTCCAGAACCAATGACTCAAGAGAGTTGAAATTTATGTAAAGACCGCTTGACTAATTGGGATTCTGAATTGTAGATTTCGTGAGCCTGTGACCCCAAATGACAACCCAAAAAGTCACAACCTTAAAAACCTATTTTCATCTTCTTGTCCAGTTCTAAAAGGTCAAGAGAGCTGAAACATTGTGTGCAGACTCCGTGGCTAATGAGCATTCTAAATTGTATAAATAATTTGGTGACTCCATGACCCCAAATAAAGTTGCAGGGGACAAAACCTTGAAAACCTATTTTTATCTTCTCCAGTTTCAAAAGGTCTAGAGAGCTGAAAAGTTGTGTACAGACTCCTTGGCCAATTGGGATTCTAAATTGTAGATTTGGTGACCTTGTGACCCCAAGTGTGAATCACAGGGGTCACAATCTAAAATCTATTATTTGCTTGTTAACAATGTATTAGATGAGATAACTTAGATATTCAACCTTAAATAATAAATCAACGAATTCCTGATGAGCTACATAGCCCATGTCTCTATTTTTACATTATATATGAATTGAGAACATTTATAGATCTTCAACCTTAGATAACAAATAATGCAAATTCGGATTAGATACAGTGTCAATGGCTCTTTTTGTATACAACAGCTACATGTCTTGATTTGACATTATGTCATTATATCATTACATTTTTTTCTCTGCCTCTTATGTCTTTTATCCCTACATTAATAAGTTGCCATTTCCTTTTATTTTCAGACAAGTGAGAACGGTCATCAGAACTGCCAGTGGTCATTTAGAAGTTGGATCGTGGAATAATGCTAGGAAACATGCAATTCTGATTGCCCTCTTCATGAAGTGTATGAAAATGAATGCTCCAAGTTCATCAACATTTCATCGCATCAAGGCAAAGTTCATCATTCCAGCCATAAAAAAATCACTGGCGATCAATCCAGACAACTTTAGAAGGACTACAAGGGATAGAGATTGTTATTGCAGGTACAAATCTGAGCTTCGATTGACTTGTAGTTTCACAATTACATAAGTGTGTTACAATTTCTTGACCTTTTGAGAATTCAAAAATGTGAAAATATATCTCCAAATGAACCAATAATTAGAACTGCAATATTTTATGCATGTTCTTTGACTGCTATTTCTATGTTGTAAGTTTGGAATTGTTTATCGTTTAAGGTGATGGGAAAATGAACAGCCCTGGCCATGATTGTGCAAAGTATTGCACTTACACTACTATGGACTCATTGGACTGCAACCCCAAGAAGATTCTGGACATGAGGGTGGTGGACAAGAGGGAGACTCAGCTCAACTCCTCGGTCATGGAGAACCGCTCCTTCTCACAGTCCATGTGTTGAAGACTGCAGATGTGAAAGTTGGAAATTGTGACTGATGCTCATGTCAAGATATCATCAAATATGAGTGAGTGAAATTCTTTTTATATTCAAGTAATGACGTCCTATTGTGTCCGTAAATTAATATCCAACATATCTTTGCCTTTCAACATAAGGTTCACACATATGAGAATTCCTTCATCTTTTATTATATTGTCTTATCACATTTGTATTCTCCTTAATGAAACATACATAATCACAGCATAGATAAGTAGAACTGAAAGTGTAATGAATTGCAAAATCATGACTTATCTATGTCTCTTGCTAGTTTATTACATTGAATTAATTAAATGTATTAAATTTGAATTGAAAGCTAGGTAATTGAAAACAAATTTCCAGAGAACTTTCCCAAAATCAAACCCAGTTATAACGTGTGGCATGGCTAGAAATACCTTGGAAAAATGTTAGCTGCTGTGATTATAAAGTATTGACAAAATTTGACATGGTAATGGTGTAACACTACTGATTTGGTTCTATTTATCTCATCAGTCCTATACAATCATCAGGTTTGTTGTTGCTGTGTTTTGCATTTAGTGACTTTGTAATAATGCCATATTATTTTATGTGTTACTCTTTACCCCAGAGAAAATGAATAATACAATACCTGTATTGTAATAATGCCATTGGCTCTATTCTGTTACTCCTATATTATGTAACTATGGATATCAACATCATTGTTTCAGGTTGCTTGTGAAAAGGGAGGGAGGGATCTTTTGCAAGTTGGTGACATAACTAACCACTTCTAGTATTGTGGAGAAGTTTGCAACCAAAGATCTGACAACATTTGTGGTAAGTTCAACTGTATGACTTTGAAACTTCAAATTTGGTATGGAGGTAACCTATTTGGTGCTGTTGTGCCTTTTAGGGGTCTCAAATCCCAAGGTTGAAATATATTTTTAAATTTTGACCAAAAACGTTATAATTTTTGGACTTTGTCTCGTTTGCAGAGCATATCTCTAACTATACATAAAGAAATTAATCAAGCAACACCCAATTTTTTTCCCATTTGAATTAAGACAGTATGTCAGGAAAATTGTTTGTGGTTAAAGGTAGAACGATCATTTAGCAGTATTGAAACGAAATGTCACTCAAATAATGGTTCACTGTCTTTTGGATAACGGCTTTTCAAGAAGTATGCACCTTCAAACTCACAAAATCATGAAACTGTCAATTTCAATGAACTTGTCTCAATGAACAAGGTCCAAATAACTTTTCAGTAAAAACAAATATTGTTATTGACATAATTGACTAGATTATGCTCTCAAACTTATTAAAACTGTATGAAACTGCAGTTTGGGTTATGTGAGATATGCTTATTTTTAGCTCATCAGGCCTAAAGGCCCGATGGGCTTATGGCATGGCATGGCATGGCGTCTGTCCATCCGTCCGTCCATCCGTAAACTTTTCACATTTTCGACTTCTTCTCCAGAACCAATGACTCTAGAGAGCTGAAATTTCATGTCCAGACTCCTTGGCTAATGGGGATTCTAAATTGTAGATTTCGTGACCGTTTGACCCCAAATGGGGTCACAGGGGTCACAACCTTAAAAACCTATATTCATATTCTTCTCCAGTTCCAAAAGGTCTAAGGAGCTGAAATGTTGTGTGCAGAAGCTTTGGCTAATGGGGATTCTAAATTGTAGATTTGGTGACCCTGGGGCCCCAAATAAAGGCCTCACAGGCCATGACCTGAACACCTACTTTCATCCTCTTTCCCAGAACAAAAAGACCTAGAAGGCTGTAATATTGCGTGCATACTCTTTAGCAAATGGAGATTAATATTGTGGTTTTGTTGACCTGTGGTGCCCCAAATAAGGGCCTCAAGGGCCATGACCTAAAAATAAATATCAGACTTCATTGTTTAACGCGGGCGGGATAGCGCAGTTGTTAGCGCGTTCGGCTTCAGATCAAGAGGTCTGTGGTTTGAATCCAGCCAGGGGCATGGCAACTTTGTTTGGTTTGGATGCAATGCTACACTGAATTTCAGTGCAGTACCACCCAAGGTTTGCTAGTTCCAGCCGATGCTCGCAGGTTTCACTGCAATGCATAACCACATGGCTTTTTCCCTGTCATAATACTCGCAGACGTGATATAAGTGAAATACTCTTGGAAGTGGCGTTAAACCAAAGCTCACCTCACCTCATCGTTAAATAATATAAACCCTGTTGAGCTACAAAGACCATGGCTCTATTTTTGTTTTACCTTATCAAATACATCATATGAACAGATCAAACAAAAGTAACAACAGTAGACTCGGTATTAGATGTGACTACCCTGTAATTAATATTGGAAATGAATTGTGTTCAGCAGGTACATATTATCTTATCCCTAGTTCAGTTTGTGTCTCATCTTTTATTATATGTTTACAGGCATCAGCGAGGACATTCTAAGCAGGCAAAGCACTGATGAGTCTGGCCAGAGAAGGTTCCTAAAACTAACTCCTACCTTTGGAACATCATGCAAGATGTCGTTAGACTGTATTTTGACTCTGATGTCAGAGTAAGAGGAAAGATCCACCTCATTGCAGAACATCCAAGGAACATTTCAGCTACAATAGCTCCTGTACCTCCACCTTCAACAAGCTCAATTGTCAAAAGTCAAAAGACACGGTTTAAGTTGAAATAGATGATTTTCAGATTTTCAGATTGGCCTCCGTCTGTCCGTCCGTCCAACTTTTTGCTTTTTCGACTTCTTCTCCAGGACCAATAACTGTAGAGAGCTGAATTTTTATGTGCTTACTCCTTGGCCAATGGGGATTCTAAATTGTAGATTTGGTGATCATGTGAACTGTTTTGAATTCACACACTTCAGCGAGAATCGTTTAGTCTTACACTCAGATGCTCAATATAATTTATTCATAACATATCAACATTTTATTAGATATTGAAAAGGAGCCTTTGAGAAACAGGCTTTTCAGAAACAGATTAGGACCTTTTTATTATGTAATAAATGTTGATATTTCCAGAACAACTAAAACAATAAAATGCAAAAGTCAACAATATTTATAGTGAATGTGGATTAATGTGTAATATATTTTAAATTTGATGACTGGGATATGTTAATCTTTTCATTTGAGATAATGAATAGAATAATTGAGCTTCAGAGCAGATGGCTCTTTTTTTTATCCCACCGGTATGTAATTTCCGGAGCACAGCTCCAAAACTCTTCATCATATCTTCCTGAAAATGTGCATGTGTTTACCTAACTGAAGTGGTGCCTTTTGATATTTCAGATTAAAAAAAAAACTTCATTTTTGTTTCCTTAGAAACGTGTTAGATTTGGACTTTGTTCAGCGATAGTCTACTTCCAGAGCAGAAACACTTCATATCTGAAAATCAGTATGTGTATTACCCACTAACTGAAGTAGTAGATATACAATTATCTGTTAAAGATGTGTTTTACAAATTATGTTGGACCTGTGGGATATGTCATCTTCTGTTGACTCTTGTTCTCTTGTTGATCTTGCAACTGTAAACTGATCAAATCCATGAACTTGATAGTAGTTGAAAATAGAGCCATGTGCTCTGTAGCTTTTTAGAACTTCAGCGATTTATTTTCTAAGATTGAAGATCAAAGTAATAAATAATAAATAAATAATACATTGTGAACAAGAAAAAGCCATGACCCCTGTGACCCATATTTGGGGTCACAGGGTCACCAAATCTGCAATTTAGAATCCTCAATGGCCAAGGAGTCTGTACACAACATTTCAGCTTTCTAGAGCTGTTCATACTTGAGTATCTGCAATTTGTATCCTTCTGGTATGTCATACAAATATGATATAGCTGTCGCCCTGTCCGTCTGTCCATCTTATAATTTCATTACTGGAACAGAACTAAAATACCGTTCATAACATCTTTGTGAAACTTTCTAGGAGTATAACCTACTAACTGAAGTAAAAGTTCATTTGTCCATAGACACTTGTTGGATTTGGACTTTGTTCAGTCATAGGTTCGATTCCAGAGCAGACCTTCAAAATCCTTCATCTTATATTCCTGAAACTCTACATGATGTGTATTACCAATCTACTTAGCCTAGGTCAAATATAATAATATGATTTGTATAGATATACCAATATGGATTATGATTTGTAAATTTGCTGATTGACTTAACTGTAGCGATCACATAGGCAATGCTTTATAATTTGATTTGTTAATGTTGACAATGCAATAAATATCTAATTAACTACAGAGCCAATGGCTTTTTTTTTTAGTTTAGTAACACTTGACTGTGTCAAAGGTGAAACATTATTTATTTTTCAATGAACCTGTAAAAGAAGACTGTATATTACAAAATTTGATAATTGACATGACCTTGCTGGTACACAGATTGGTCTTAATTGAATGTTATTATTTTACCAAACTATGACGTTAATAAATATTGTCATGTATAAAAAAAAGTTTTGTTTTGTTTTCCCAACATTCATCTCGACACAAGTACACAGTGGTGAGTATTCTTACCTTGAGGTTATTTCCATAATTACAATTTACATTTACATTTTGTGCAACTTTAATGATTTTCATTTAATTACAGCAATGTGCCAAACGTGTTACAGGAATCACTGTTTCCCCATTCGATCCAATGTTATTTCAATGTTATTTCATGGATAATTTTGATTATCTCAATTTTCAAAATATTTTACTGAAAATTGACATGGAAACAGCAAATCTACCCCGCAAAAGTACCAATTTTCGGATTTTGGATACAATGGTATTAATAAAACAGTTAAACGGTTACTGAGGTATGTCCATTTCTTCAGCCCTTTAGGCTTACATATATGGTGGCAATGGGAATGGGACGTTACTGTAAAAATACCAAGTCATTATTTTGCTGTTTTCCAAAACTATGCTTAACATTAATGAATTTGAAATGTGTCTAAAAATAATAAGATGTTAGATTACAATCTTGTTGAATTTCATAAGTTTTCGTTCACTTACGATAATTTATTTGTGATACTTTTACTAACACTTTCAAATTAATAAACAATTTATATAATTTTCATGTTTTTGTAAAACTGGGCACGTATCCTATAATATAGGCCTATAGGCCTATAGGCCTAATATTCAACTCATATCTACGGAAAATATGACAATTAAATAACATATGACATGGTTGAGAAAATCATTGTTTATGCAATGCATTTCAACAAAAGCGTCCCTATTATCGGGGTAGGCCTATTTGAAAATCATGATCATGGATGCAAATAATTTTATGAATACATGACCAAAGTAAACTATTCAGAAACAGATCAAAATAATTTTTCATTGACGTTTCATTGAAATAATATTTGCAAAATCCAAAAGAAATGTTATTGCATTGAAGTGTAATGCCCAAGTGGTGCTGGGAAGACATATTTTACAGGTAAGCTTGGACAAGGTATCAGAAAACGGTTACTTTTTCACTATTGCGGGTTTGATGCTGTATTTATTTTTTTCATTCTGAATAATCTGAACATTGCTTTCAATTATCTTATAACGATATGATGAAAATTAGTAGGCCTATCCACTATCTATAATCCTTTAACATTCTACTGAAATACGGAGGATGAGTCAGTTTTCCGGGTAAGTACATGATCTGGTGACGATAGAATCTAAATAGCTGCTGAGGGAAGCAGACGATAGTCGGGCGCAAAACAAGATGCGCAACGTGTAGATGAAACCAGAAAAACAAGCATCACAACAACGCGTGCGACAGATTTCAATGTACGGAGCAACTGTTTACAGAAAATTCACGCGGTCGGCTTTAATTATAATAACAAGTCAACTGGAAACAATATTAAGTATTTTATGGCATCAATAGGAAGCTAAAATATGTATCAATATGTCTTAATATAGCTTAATTTAGGTCGAAAAACCGTGCTACAGTGCCTTTAAAATAAGTTACACATTCAAGTATGTACGAATTGGCCATTTTGCAGTTTCCATGACATTAAAAATTAAATTTGAAAGATATTCAATATTCAAATTTCATTCGAAATGCTTAAATTGTACTAAGGACCTAAGGACCTAAGGATTCATACAAAGTCGAGTCACATACTTCACAGCCTAAATGTATGCAGAAGGTGGTTTGTGTAATATTCAAGTATAGTGAATATATAATACAATTTGGAATTGGAAGTGAGAGATTTAAAAGCAAATTATATATTGAAAAGAAACTTGATGGCTGTAGATATGTAGCTCTGAGTAGGGCATAAATTGTGCAGACATACATGAAATTGAAATATTACGTTCTCTCAATGTCGATGTGTTCATAAGCAGTTCAGATTGGCCAATTCAGAATAACGTAAACAAATTCCATAGAGACTTAGATTTGATGCTCTGGACATAAACTTTGTATACCGGGCAAAAGAAAGTCCTCACTTCTGTTGATTTCATCGTATGTATGGTTTTCAATAGCATATATCTAAAAGTTGCGATGTTATAATTTAAAACTCAGCAGTCATTGAGTACTTCTACATGTTTCTAAATTCGAACAATTTTATTTTTTAAATTTTACATTTCTTCAAAACTTATCTTTGATGTACGGAAGCGCTGAAGGGACATGGTAAAATAATATTTATCTCGTGCGCACGACTTAATATCGCGTGCGCACGACTTAGTATCGCGTGCGCACGACTTAGTATCTCGTGCGCACGACTTAGTATCTCGTGCTCACGACTTAATATCGCGTGCGCACGACTTAGTATCGCGTGCGCACGACTTAGTATCTCGTGCGCACGACTTAGTATCTCGTGCTCACGACTTAATATCTCGTGCGCACGACTTAGTATCTCGTGCGCACGACTTAGTATCAAGAGAGCACAACATGCAGTCTAATTAAAATCGACCCTGTTCCGAGGAATTAAATCTGATACAAAGTTCATTTCGTGATAGGAACTGGTTCTATAGATTCCTCCGAACGATATGTGTTCTTATCCCGACAAATTTACTATTTTGCAACTTTTGTTTCTCCGAAAACTGTTTATTTTAATAAGACTGGCACAGCATGACATCTTTAAGGTCGACTGCAATGCCCAAAGTCACTTTCGGGATTCATTAAAAGGGGATTTGAATTTGACACTCTAAATTCCTGAAATTGCCCCATAAATTACTTATATACTGCTTTTTAATTACAAGTTTCTGCTTGTGTTAGAGTCGGTAACCTTAAAACGGAATTATTTGAAACGTCGACAGGTGTTCGCCAGGGCTGCATTCTGTTCTATTTATCTTTTATATTAGTGAATTAGTTGACGACCTTAAGACTCATAGGTTAAGAGGTATTTTTATGGAACAGAATTTATTCTATTGCTTCTGTTTGCTGATTATGCAACGTTACTAGATGACACTGTTATTGGTCTTCAGAAGAAGCTTGATTTGCTAAAGGCGTATTGTGATAAATGGGGTTTGCAGGTAAATCTGGATAAATCATGCATTGTTGTATTGAGAACTGGACGTACGGTTGAGAAACAGTCAATGTTGTATCACATTATAAATATTTAGGTGTAATCTTCTCAAAACTTGCAAGGTCAAAGGCATGCGAAACATTAGCTATTCATGCTCAAAAGGCCTGCTTTCCCATTTTTCAACTCATTCACAAGGACCTTTAAATCCCATATTACCCAGATAATTGGTACCAAAATAGCACCAATACTTTTATAAGGACCAGAAATATGAAAAAGTTCATAATTCTTTCTTTAACTTTTGTAAGTAAGTTTTGGGTGTCGGAAAACAGGTTTCAAGTAATGGAGTTTTAGCAGGTTGTGCGAGATTAAAAATGTATGTTGATTACTATGTGAGATGTATTACTTAATGGTGTAAATTATTGAGAATGTCCGAGGATCATTATCCAAAACAGTCGTATTTACATATGAAGAAGTTATAGTTTCACCTGATAGAGTAACTTCTGTTAAATATTTGTTAAATTTCTATGGATTTGGCTTTGCTTGGAACAATCAAGATGTCGGTGATATATCGTTTTAACAACATAATTATTGATTGTAATAAACAACTAGCGTATATTTGGTAGGATAAATCAATATTTGTCTACTGCGGTTAAATCCGCCCCCATTGCGTTGTAATATAAGAGGTGCGAATGTAGATATGACTTGTAAAATGTGTGAACCTGGTGTGACTGTAAATGCTGTACATTTTATGTTACATTTTTAATCTTACACGAGATAAGCCCTGTTTATACGGCGAACTTTGCACATGTGCAATATTGCTTGTGGTAGTAATATACACACGTGAGTAAAGGTAAATTTACTATGCGTTCATACGTGTTAAATTTCTGCGTAAGCAAATGGGCTTCCAACTCTTTTGACATATGAATAGAGAATTCCTAAAACATGCCAATTCATATTTATTAGATGTAAACTAATTAATTTATTAATTTATATCTGTCAACATTTGTTTGACTAGATCGCCCTAATTATAATGAAAATCGGATAGTCAGATGGATTTCGAAGGTCATCGCGTGCAAGAAGGAGATTATCCTATATAGAGAATTTCCCAAAAACAATAGTACATGTAAGAGTTACTCAAGTTCTCTAATATATGTTCTCAACCTGTGTGAAGTCATTATGTCTGTATACGAAAAAACTTTTACTATAATAGTGAACATACTATATTTACTAACGGAAGTAAACATTTGCACCTGCCCTAGACTAGTTGCAAAATTGGCTATGGTAGGGGAAATTTGCTTACGGTATAGTAAAATATGCATATGTGCAAATGCGTCCATACGGCGAATTTTGCTCATATGAGCAAATTTGCATATGTGTAATGATTTAGTCATATGCAAACGCTCGCCGTATAAACAGGGCTATAGATATATCCTTGTGAATGGTCAGGCAAATTTGCTTGCTAAATATCATAATGTATTAACTAGTAATTGAAGAACCACACTAGTACTCTTGTAAATTGTTCTAATTACATACGAGAAGCGCTTGCTCAAAGAAAACATGTTATTTCATCATAATGAATTTATTGCAAAGTTTGTTCGTCTACTCTACAATAGTGTATTGTTTATATGCACTGTACATCGGCCGATGGCATACAAACCGAAATAAAAGAATTGAATTAAGAAATAACTTGGAGTCAGTAAATTTGTGTCGAAATCGGATATACTTGTTGAAGTTGGAAAGTCGAGACTATGTATTCATTATTTTCATAGATGTATTAAATATTGGACAAGGCTCCTACATATGGAAACAAATCGTCATCCAAAGGCATGTTATTTAATAGTCATATGACGACCATGGTGGTGTCAGTTGGGTGTCACATGTTCGCACTTTATTGATGGACACTGGTTTTTCATATGTGTGGATCTCCCAAGACTGTGGTGACATGGAATGTTTTATGCAATGTCTTAAACAACGATGTAAATTAAAGATATTCAGTATCAAATATGGCAAAGCAAATTAAATTCATCATCGTATCTTCAAACTTATTGTCACTTCAAGAATATTCTGAAACCAGAGCTTTACATTTTAGAACTTATTCCGAATAGAGACCTTGTACGTAATATGTGTACATTTAAATTCATGAGCCATAAACTTAATATCCAACTGTATCGATACGATACAAATGTAAATACTGATCTACTGAAATGTACAAAATGTAATAATGGCGTCATTGAAGATGAATATCACTTTTTATTAGTCTGTCCATATCATGACGAAAGTAGGAAATCATTGTTCCTACCTAGATACTATTATACACATCTATCACAGTAAAAGTTTAAGTTGTTTATAACTTCCAATAATACTGATTGCTTAAAAAATCTCGGATTATTTTTTAAGCATTATCTACCTATGTAAATAGTCACTTCGATGTCCATTTGCACTGAAAATTGTAATATTGTACTTTTGGCCATTAGACCTTGAATATGAATAGACTTTCTTAATAATCAAATTAAAGTGAATATTGTCTATTGGCTATATCTATCTCTCTTGTCAAAAAACGAATGCTCTATATTAACAATGTTAAGATCACCTGTAAGTATAATGATTATATTTCATATATTATCAGATTGTATCCAAAAATACACATAATGAGAGTGTAACTGTGTACTAGAAACAGTAACTCTCGAAAGTGACTATTGGGCATTACAGTCGACCTTTAAGATGCCATGTGCATGCTGTGCGCACGATATACTAAGTCGTGCGCACGCGATACTAAGTCGTGCGCACGCGATACTAAGTCGTGCGCACGCGCTAGTAAGTCGTGCGCACGCGCTAGTAAGTCGAGCGTACGCGATATTAAGTCGTGAGCACGAGATACTAAGTCGTGCGCACGCGATACTAAGTCGTGCGCACGCGATATTAAGTCGTGAGCACGAGATACTAAGTCGTGCGCACGCGATATTAAGTCGTGAGCACGAGATACTAAGTCGTGCGCACGAGATACTAAGTCGTGCGCACGCGATACTAAGTCGTGCGCACGCGATACTAAGTCGTGCGCACGCGATATTAAGTCGTGCGCACGAGATAAATATTATTTTACCATGTCCCTTCAGCGCTTCCGTATTGATGATACATGGTGATGTGAAAGTTAATAAAAGTGCCTGATTCTGCACACATTGACAACATTTTAAATATGGTAGGTGTCATGTTGTTGTACATTTCATGTCTTACCCCTGTCATTAAACACGGATAGTTTAACTAAAATGTAACCACAATCACAAAGTTATTCATTCTATCTACTGCAGATAAGTATTTTGTATCGTGCCATAGTCAAATGCATCTGATTTCTTTTGATTTCTTTCCAACAGACGTGAGTACTTTCATTTGCCCGGTAGTTTATGTTTCGGTCTGAGAGTTTTGAGATTGGATTTGGTGATCCGATAAATATCATATCTTGAACTCAGCCCTGGACCTGACTTGTTTGTAAATTGGCGCGAGGATGGAACATCTTCAGAACGGAATTACAGTCCACACAAAGTTGAATCCATAAGGTAAAGAATAAGTTCTTTATTCAATAAACCGAGATGTTTTTTCCCAAGTTCGTTAAGATGGATAAGCATATGTTATGCTACGAAAGCCTATAACCGTAAAATTCAATGATATCGTTTTTGTTGCAAATACAACTTTTGAATGTTGTATATTCACGTTTCAAAAGTTGAAATTACAAGTTGTAAAGGTATAATTACATTTTTAAAGGTATAAGTACAAGTTCCGAATGGTGTATATTCACTTTTTTTTAATTTTCGGCTACAAGTTGCAAAGGTACGAAAGCCTACAAGGGCCAAACTCAGTGACAATATTTTTTTTTTAAAGTTGTAATTACAACTTTAAAAAGTTGTATATTCAAGTTTTAAATTTGTAATTACAACTTGTAAAGGTGAAATTACAAGTTTAAAAGTTGTATATTCAACTTTTAAAAGTTATATATTCAACTTTTAAAAGTTATATATTCAAGTTTTAAAAGTTATATATTCAAGTTTTAAAAGTTGTATATTCAAGTATGAAAGTTGTAATTACAACTTTGAAAAGTTGAATATTCAAGTTTAAAAGTTGTAATTACAACTTGTAAAGGTGAAATTACAAGTTTTAAAAGTTGTATATTCAACTTTTAAAAGTTGAATATATAACTTTTAAAAGTTGAATATACAACTTTTAAACTTAAGTTATATATTCAAGTTTTAAAAGTCATATATCAGATCGACTTTATCATATATCAGATCTTCTTTGTCATATATCAGATCTACTTTATCAAAGATTAGATCTACTTTATCATATACCAGATCTACTTTATCATATATCAGATCAACTTAGTCGTATATCATATCTACTAAGTCGTATATCATATCTACTTAGTCATATATCAGATCTACTTAGTCATATATAAGATCTACTTAGTCATATATCACGTCTACTTAGTCGTATATCATATCTACTTACTCATATACCAGATCTACTTAGTCATATATCAGATCGTCTTAGTCATATATCACATCTACTTTATCATATATCACATCTACTTTATCATATATCAGATCTCCTTAGTCATATATCAGATCTACTTAGTCATATATCAGATCTACTTAGTCATATTACAACTTTAAAACTTGAATATACAACTTTCTAAACTTGTATTTACACCTTTAAAACTTGAATATACAACTTTCTGAACTTGTAATTACACCTTTTAAAGTTGTAATTACAACTTTAAACTTGAATAAACAACTTTTTAAAGTTGTAATTACACCTTTAAAAGTTGTAATAACAACTTTAAAACTTGATTATACAACTTTAAAACTTGAATATACAACTTTAAAACTTGTAAGTACACCTTTAAAAGTTGAAACTACAACTTTTTAAAAAAAATGTTGTCATTGAATTTGGCCCTTGTAGGCTTTCGTACAAAGGTGTGTGTACAACTTGTCGAGATACAACCGAGATTCAACAGTTATCATTACAACTTAAAAGTTGTAATTACAACTTTAAATCATGAATATACAACTTCTTAAACTTGTAAGTTGTAATTATAATTTTTGAAACGTTAATATACATCATTAAACATTTTTATTTACAACTTTATAACTTGAAGATACAACTTTCAAAACTTGTAATTCATCATCATCATCATAACATATTTGTAATGTACGAAAGCCTACAAGGGCCAAATTCAATGACAACATTATTTTTTTAAAGTTGTAGTTTCAACTTTTAAAGGTGTACTTACAAGTTAGAAAGTTGTATATTCAAGTTTTAAAGTTGTATATTCAAGTTTTAAAGTTGTATATTCAAGTTTTAAAGTTGTTATTACAACTTTTAAAGGTGTAATTGCAACTTTAAAAAGTTGCTTATTCAAGTTTAAAGTTGTAATTACAACTTTAAAAGGTGTAATTACAAGTTCAGAAAGTTGTATATTCAACTTTTAAAGGTGTACTTACAAGTTAGAAAGTTGTATATTCAAGTTTTAAAGTTGTATATTCAAGTTTTAAAGTTGTATATTCAAGTTTTAAAGTTGTTATTACAACTTTTAAAGGTGTAATTGCAACTTTAAAAAGTTGCTTATTCAAGTTTAAAGTTGTAATTACAACTTTAAAAGGTGTAATTACAAGTTCAGAAAGTTGTATATTCAAGTTTTAAAGGTGTAATTACAAGTTTAGAAAGTTGTATATTCAAGTTTTAAAGTTGTTATATGACTAAGTAGATCTGATATATGACTAAGTAGATCTGATATATGACTAAGTAGATATGATACATGACTAAGTCGATCTGGTATATGACTAAGTAGATATCATATATGATAAAGTAGATCTGGTATATGATTAAGTAGATCTGATATATGACTAAGTAGATCTGATATATGATAAAGTAGATGTGATATATGACTAAATAGATCTGATATACGACTAAGTCGATCTGATATATGACTAAGTAGATCTGGTATATGACTAAGTAGATCTGATATACGACTAAGTAGACATGATATATGAGTAAGTAGATCTTATATATGACTAAGTAGATATGATATATGACTAAGTCGATCTTATATATGACTAAGTAGATCTGATATATGACTAAGTCGATCTGATATATGACTAAGTCGATCTGATATATGACTAAGTAGATCTGGTATATGACTAAGTAGACATGATATATGACTAAGTAGATCAGATATATGATATAGTAGATCCGATATATGATAAAGTAGATCTTATATATGACTAAGTAGATCTGATATACGACTAAGTCGATCTTATATATGACTAAGTAGATATGATATATGACTAAGTCGATCTGATATATGACTAAGTCGATCTGATATATGACTAAGTAGATCTGGTATATGACTAAGTAGACATGATATATGACTAAGTAGATCTGATATATGATAAAGTAGATCCGATATATGATAAAGTAGACCTGATATATGACTAAGTAGATCTGATATACGACTAAGTTGATTTGATATATGATAAAGTAGATCTGGTATATGATAAAGTAGATCTGATCTTTGTTAAAGTAGATCTGATATATGACAAAGTCGATCTGATATATGATAAAGTCGATCTGATATCTGACTTTTAAAACTTGAATATATAACTTTTAAAAGTTGAATATACAACTTTTAAAACTTGTAATTTCACCCCTACAAGTTGTAATTACAACTTTTAAACTTGAATATTCAACTTTTCAAAGTTGTAATTACAACTTTCAAACTTGAATATATAACTTTTAAAACTTGAATATATAACTTTTAAAACTTGAATATATAACTTTAAAACTTGAATATATAACTTTCAAAAGTTGAATATACAACTTTTTAAAGTTGTAACTACAACTTTAAAACTTGAATATACAACTTTTTAAAGTTGTAATTACAACTTTAAGAAAAAAATGTTGTCACTGAGTTTGGCCCTTGTAGGCTTTCGTAGTAATGCGCTGTTTTCCATGTAGATCATGCTCAAAGCGCAAAGTTACCAAGTTGTATTTACAATTTCAAAACTTGTATATACAACTTTCCAAAGTTTTAATTACACCTTTAGAAGTTGTAATTAAAACTTTTTAAAAACAATGTTGTCATTGGATTTGGCGGATGTAGGCTTTCGTTATATGCGTCAATTTCGTTCTAGATCACATACTTTCTTCTACACGTGTGTAGGGATGGTTAGGGAATTGCGGAGATCCGTCACATGTCTAAAGTTTTCCTTGTATCACGTTCTCATCATCCTCACTATTGATATTTTTATAGTTTTAATAAATGAAATCGTGTTATACTCACATTTCTGAAAAGCATATTTTACTCAATAGGTTGAAGACAATTAACTCGGTGTAAGACTGAATGTTGAAGGTCCCCTTTTCTTTCCTCATTTCCTGGAATACCATTTCAAGAACTTCGCTGATGGTGTTCTTGAAGCTGCTGCCTTTCATATACGATCTGAAATAAAATAAAATGCCTTTGATATAACAGTTACCCTTCAACCACAACTCAGTGTTCATATTTACTTGATAACAAATATATTGGACGATTAAAAACCGATAGTATGGTTATGCCTCGGTCGATATTATCTACATGTGACTGCATTGGAAAAGCAGTACAGGTTTGCTTTGACAGACAACAACAGGCAACAGAAGTGCTATCCGAATTATTATGTTCACCCTAAGAAATTATATTAGATCTTAACATCTGTCATTTTACTTGCCATTGTCCATATGCAGCTGTATATATGTAGGTATATATGTGTATTGTCTCACATGTGTATATTGTGCATGTACAATTTAGATGACCAAACATTGATAACAAATATTTTGTTTAAATGTAGCTGTTTATATGTAGGTATATATCTGTATTGTCTTACATGCGTATATTGTGTATGTAGATGATCCAAAATTAGTAAAATTATAAACAAAACAAAAACAAATAAACAAAAAACCCCCAATGCTGAACTCGGCCTCGCTACAGCATAACAGCAACTTGTTTATTAGTTTTATGACATGTTAAGTGTTATTGTGTGTATCAATGTATGTCTTTAATTATTACAAAGTTGTAAAATTATTTTAAAAAGAAAGTAGTTTAGGTCTTGCTTATGCCAATATATTTAAGTTTGTGATTATATTTACCCCTGTTCATTAATTTGCATATTTTATAAAAAAAAATCCATAAAAATAATAGTATCACCAACCCTCAAATTTTGAACAGATACATGTATGTGAATGATTTACAATATTCAATGTCCTGTGATTCACTTGGAAGTCATAACAATCTGAAGTGATCAGTTTGAGAGCTTACACCATTAACCATATATTTATTCCCAGACAGGTGAAGTACATTTTTGGATTGCTAATACTTCTGTTAACTGCACTGTTAACCGATTAGATATCAAAATTCCTAATAAAACAAAGATACATATTTCAATAAGTTCACTTTTTAAATACCTTTTTAAATAATTTAAACAGCTGTAATAAAAAAGCACTATATTACCTCCGATAGTATTTTAATCATGTTGAGGTACTTACTCAATCTATCTATATAAGTGAAGAAATTTGTTTGACACGCTGGTCTGGCAAGGATCTGCTCTATTGGTATGAACAACGACAGCTTAAGGGACGAGTAATTGAATTATTTATTATTTTGCTCGTTATTGTCATATAAAAGAATTACTTTTGTTGTCTGAAGGCAATAAACATGTGTGCTGTTAATTTGAAATTTGAAGAGATCAGGTATATTTTAAATCCTACCCTAGAGCTTTTAGAGCCAGTCTTCTATGAAGCTGCCGTGTAGGTCCATAGTCAGTGCTTACAATATCCTTGCCTCCTTCAGTAAATCTGTCAACTGGCAATATACTTTGTATTTTTTTTTTATTTCAAATGCAAAACAAAATCACACTCAAAATCACATATACAATAAATAATAAGTGTTTAAACAGTTCATAGGAAGCTGAAGAAAAATATATGATATTATATTATGATATTTGCATCATTAGCCTTTTTTAATAAAATAATAACAATGATTACAATAAAATTATATGTGAAAACACAGTAGGTTCTTACGTGAATAAATCTTAGGTCGTCCCTCAAAGTCAATGGATTTTTTCAGGAATGCTTCTTGAATAACGTCATACCTGTTCAAGACTATGGCCTTCAGAGGTCCTGATGGTTATTGTTCAGCAAACAATATGAGATTATCATGGTATCGTTTCTATAGTTTAAATAATCAATTATAAACGAGCTGTTATACTGGTTACATGGTCTTAAATAATAAGGAATAACTTGATTTTGTTAATTTAAAAAATCACTTTTTTTGTTGGGCCGCAGTGGTTTGCTGGTTCGGCTTCGGATCAAGACCTCTTATGAAATCACATTTTACATTTGTAACGATTTTGATTTGACGTTCACATGAACAATGATTTTCCAAAGTGTAAGGAATGGCATAACAGACGATCATAAGGTAGTTTCAGCAATGAACATTGGACATATTGACATACAGATAATTTGTGTTGATGCACTTTCAAAAGCAAATTCAAATTACATGATATTTGTCAAATGAAACACAGGTACATGTAGGTGAATAAACTTTCTGGAAGCAGTGTACATGGTTTTACATAGCAATATGAGAAATGTTTTTGATATCAAATAAAGTTGCAATATATAATATAAACAACTTTGTAATTGAACATCAGAGATGGTAAGTTCAAACTAAAAAAACCTAAATGAACTGTGACAACTGGTCCATATTTCTTTTCCAAATTCTGGCATTTTCTTCATCAAGTTCGAATTTCTTAAGGCTGGAAAATGTAGTAATAACAAGCACATTTAGTTTAACTGTTGACTCTCTCTAAAAAAGACTTATTCTAAATTGAGATATCATTCAATGGGTAACTTTTCGAATTTGTCATAATTTCTGCAGCATGTCTACGCAAAAATTTATGATAACGTTTTATTTGATAAATCGTGATAATGATATGTTTCCCTGTGAAGTACAATTATATGTGATATCGAAACGATATTTGCCTATGAATATATTGATGCAGCACACTTAGTAGTCCTAACTTGTTCCGGTGAACGTTTAGGAAGCAGATATTACCGATAAGATTTCCAAGAAGTGGCAGTCCCATTGGTCCAGGCGGGTAAGTATATCTCTTCTTAGTCAAGTTATAGACTATGACTGCTACGACTAAGCCAATCAGAACTGCCTGTATCGTCCGTGACTCTTGGATAAGGGGAGACAACCACTGATATACTTTGGTTGCCATGATTGCAAGAGGTCAGTAATGTTGTGTACATCGTCTTTATGCCATACATTTCATAGATCTTAGAATATACAAAGAAATATGTCGTGTTTCACTCTGTTGAAACTTTGGTAACGTTTCATTTGCCCCTCGGTGTATGTCGCATGTGTGTTGGTGAATGGACATTTCCACACAACAAAGGATAAGAATATATATCATTTGAATTATGTTGATCTTCTTCTCAATGTACACATTTGCTCAATCAAATAGCTAATGGAAGCAGTACAAGAGTATTCCAATAAGATTTATAAATAAAATATGAACATGAACATCAGAGAACATACGTACTTACAAGACAATAATCATAAACTAGTATATCAACATGTACAATTCACAATGCCTATATTTCAAGCCCATAAACCGTTGTATTAGGTAAGCCTATTTGTCAAGTTATCTGGGTAGTAGATGAACAATTGGGGGACCTTCTTCTCGGTCAATATTGGATCCTTGTTAAGTTGTTCATTTTCCTCTAATTTGATTGTTTTACAAATAATATTTATTTCAGCACCTCATGTTAATCTACCTAAATAGAGAATTATTTACAATAAGTCACAATCATTGATACATAAATCTTACCTCGATTGGAACTCAAAAGTTTGTAACAAAAGTGGCCTACAACTTTCAGCACTCTGTTACGTATATTCAATAAAATAGTTCATTCGTAGGGTCAGTGATGGTCAAACCAACAAGCAGTTTCGTATGCACGGCGATGCCAATCTCCCGAAAGAGCTTTTGGTCAATTTACATATTATCACTGACATACATGTACACACGACCTCGTTTTCAATGCCACGGTTGGCCACTAAAAAGGCCAATGTTCACTCACCGGACAGCTACACAGATAAGTAATTACTGAAAGATTTGTATAATGTGCCGTTACTTCAAATTTGCCGCTACTTTGTAAAATATTCAGTCATAAGTGATCTATAAATCAACCTTAGGCTAACTCAAGAGCATGGGTTTGATTCGTTTGAATATAAGAACAAACTAGTTGACTGCTGACAACAATCCTTAACAAATAAATCAAGAGTTACGATGAAACGTACATGTTACCAAACACTGCAGACTTTTCATGAACCCGAGAACCAGATACTCATACATCAACAGGTACAGTACATACAGCCTTTGTATTAAGTCCTTCATTAAGACACTTAGCCAAATAATAACTAACATGTAATATGTACATTTCAGGCAGGGAGATATTCTCTAGTGCATTTTTCCTTTAACTGAAGTTTATAAGTTGCTAAGCAAATCAACAACTGATATATCGATCAACTATCTCTTTATATAAATGTAAAAAAACACCCAAAAAGGAAGATAATTGCTCATCTTCATATCAGGAAGAGAGGTACTCTGTAGTACACAGTGCCATTTTGATTCTTAATGCATACTCACTCACCGATGAAGTAATAACAGGATTCGGATGCAGTATAACCACCAGCTCTTTCATCCAAGCCCCATGACTATTTCAACAGCCTTCGCAAGTCTGCAGCAAAACTACATTGCTCAGAAAATGAAGTCTTGTCAGTGGCTCTTTTATATTTATGTTTTGTCAAATTGGTAATTTCAGAAAAAAATGTCAGTCTCTATAAAATGCAGAATACTGCGCGATAAATAACAAACAATCAAACAATCAAAGATTATCTTACCTCGTTTCGCATTCCCCGTAACAATTGCAACAATGATGACTCACACTATTCAGCATTCACTTTAGCATAATCCAGAAAAGTTTGTTTGTAGGCTCAATGATACACAAATCAACACACCTTTGTTAGCATGTCACTAACGATTTCGACCTTAAATACAACCATTTGTAGATATATAAGCTCACCTCTATCTGAATACAGCGCAGCAGTTAGCAATAAAAATGACTCAGCAGTCACGTAAGTAAAACCAGAAAATGTTGGTTTGTAGGCTCACTGATGGACAAACCAACACACGTTTGTTTGAAGGACACAAAAAACCCTCGAAAGTACATGACAATTCACTGATCTGGAACACCTCGGTGTCAAATGCTGCGGTTTGAAACTATCTATTAGGACTCACAATAAATGTAACACCCCATGTAGGTCAATGTTCAATGTGTGGTTTTGTTTGAGTATGCAATATTGATGCTTAAAAACGTTAATGTCACAGCTCACCTTTGCTGATCAAAACAGTTTTGGAAAGTACTCCTGTACCGATGCTGAAATTGGACTGGGCGGACAGAGATCTAGACCTGTTACTCAAAGTGTTATTGTTAACTATTGTCAACCAGAAGTAAATCGGTTAAGCAAACACCAGTACAGGGTGCTCACATGCGTGCAATCATATTACCTGAAAGCCTGACAGCCTGAATATGTCTAATTTCTTTAGTATTAATGCAATTACATTTAACTGTCCTATCACCAAATCATGGAATTAGTATTAGAGAGAGGAACGTGAATTTTGTAACAAGTGTTTGAAGAGCATTTGGAAATGGGTGGGTTTGGGTGCAATGCTACACTGAATTTCAGCGAAGTAACACCCATGGTTCGCTAGTTCCAGCCGATGCTCGCAGGTTTCACCGCAGTGCATAGCCAAATGGCATTGCAGGCTTTCTCCCTGCCATAATACTGGCAGTCGCCATAAACCCCAACTCACCTCACCTCACCTGTATGCAACATTGATGGTTTAGATTTTAATGTCATACCTCTCTCGGCACTACAAGCATTTGCAGAACAGAACAGTTTGTGGAGAGTACTCGATAATCTTATTCTTAAATTGGTCTGGACAATAACCCGGACCTGATACACAAATCGTTACCGTTACCTATTACTTGTCAAGTAAATGCGTTAAACATACATTGCTCCCAGGGAGCTCTAATACATGCAGCCACATTATGGCAATGTCGTCCTGCTAACACTAAGATTAGTGGCGAATCAAGGGAGAGGGGCTTAATGGGGTTCGATCTCCGTCCCAACTCTTTATTTGAACAAACCGTGAAACCAAAAACTTTTAGCTTAAAGGTATTCCATTGGATCGAAACTTGAAAATATCATTACAGGAAGAAAGACGGGACATGTACATTTTGAACAATATTTGAAAATACTTTGTACTCTGGTAAAAAATACTGTTGTTTTCATATAGACTGGGACTGTTAAGTATGCCTTTATCTCTCTAAACTAACATACATTTATGGAATCTCATCTATACAGCGGGTAATCTGACACACATCACATTGAATATATACATAGCTTCTTTGGTACAGCCTCGCTTCACATAGATACACACTTCAGGAGCAACCTACCTACCGTGCAGGCAGAACCTTGCTTCACATAACATATAACACACCCAGAAACACAGTGCGGGGCTTATATTATCAGTTGACAGGGACTTCTTATGTGTGATTTATGTCACCTTAACAAATGCACTGAGAGTGAACAAAAAAGCCCTACCAAGCATGACTGTGCGCTAATTCAGCAATGACTGATGGGTTGAAGGGGGAGAAGGCCAATGTCACAATACATATAACTATAAGGTACGACAATTGTCTAATGATATGTAATAATAACTGTTTATATCATAATACACAATAGTAAAAGGTAAAGTGTATACCAAGCACAACCAAGCCCTGAAATGAATGCTGGTATCGATTATTGCATAATGTAGGACACTGGCCGTTTGGAAAAAGGCTTACATGTGGCAGGGACTACGATTCACAGCGCACCGTCATTCGAGGTAAGGCTTGTTTTTTTCCTATGAGAACTTCGTTAAGTAACTGTCTACAAATAGTATAGTCCGCCTTAATGTTTGTGTGTTGACTTCTATACAAATGTTACAAAAAAGTAGAAACATTTTCAATCCAACTATAGGCGGAAATGTAACTGTAAATGTAAGGTCATATCTCTGATGTATCTTGTAATCAATGGCCACGTACTTTCCAATAATGTTTCACATCCTCAGATAAACTTTTAATTCAAGAACACCTGTCGTGATATAATGAGTTCATCAAAAGTGTGTCCTTTTAGTATACGTAAGTACAGTTTATGTATAACAATTCGACAGTCGAGTAGCTGTCAGGCTTTCAGGTAATGTGAATGCACGCATGTGAGCACCCTGTACTGGTGTTTGCTTAACCCATTTACTAGTGATTGACAATTGTTAACAATAATACGTTGAGTAACAGGTCTAGATTTCTGTCCGCCCAGTCCAATTTCAGCGTCGGTACAGGAGTACTTTCCAAAACTGTTTTGATCAGCAAAGGTGAGCTGTGACATTAACGTTTGTAAGCATCAATATTGCATTCTCAAACAAAACCACACATTGAACATTGACCTACATGGGGTGTTGCATTTATTGTGAGTCCTAATAGATAGTTTCAAACCGCAGCATTTGACACCGAGGTGTTCCAGATCAGTGAATTGTCCTTATGCCTGTACTTTCGAGGGTATTTTGTGTCCCACAAACAAACGTGTGTTGGTTTATCCATCAGTGAGCCTACAAACCAACATTTTCTGCAATATTACTTACGTGACTGCTGAGTCATGTTTATTGCTAACTGCTGTGCTGTATTCTGATAGAGGTGAGATTATATATCTACCAATGGTTGTGTTTAAGGTCGGAAGGTCGTTAGTGACATGCTAACAAAGGTGTGTTGATTTGTGTATCATTGAGCCTACAAACAAACTTTTCTGGATTATGCTAAAGTGACTGCTGAATAGTGTGAGTCATCATTGTTGCAATTGTTACGGGGAATGCGAAACGACGTAAGATAATCTTTGATTGTTTGTTATTTATCGCACAGTATTCTGCATTTTTTAGAGACTAACATTTATTTTGGAAATTACCAATTTGACAAAACATAAATATAAAAGAGCCACTGACATGACTTCATTTTCTGAGCAATGTAGTTTTGCTGCAGACTTGCCAATGGGGCTTGGATGAAAGAGCTTGTGGTTATACTGCAACCGAATCCTGTTATTACTTTATCAGTGAGTGAGTATGCATTAATAATCAAAATGGCACTGTGTACTACAGATTACCACTCTTCCTGATATGCAGATCAGCAATTATCTTCCTTTTTGGGTGCTTTTCACATTTATATAAAGAGATAGTTGATCGATATATCAGCTGTTGCTTTGCTTAGCAACTTATAGACTTCAAGCTTGCACTAGAGAATATCTCCATTCCTGATATGTACATATTACATATTAGTTATTATTTGGCTTAGTGTCTTAATGAAGGACTTAATTTAAAGACTGCATGTACAGTACCTGTTGATGTATGAGTCTCTGGTTCTCGTGTTCATGAAAAGTCTGCAGTGTTTGGTAACATGTATGTTTTATCGTAACTCTTGATTTATTTGTTAAGGATTGTTGTCAGCAGTCAACTAGTTTGTTCTTATAGTCAAACGAATAAAAACCGATGCTCTTGAGTTAGCCATATTTGATTTATAGAGCTCATTAAAATCTCAAATGCTGTGTGGCTTGTAAGGAGACACATTTTCTCTTATCAACCAAGGATTGTTCTGCTCCGAACTAAAATATGCTGTTCAAGCGGCTTTTATAGTCATACTCTTGCTATTAATTTATACAATAGACAGTGGGTCTCGTCTCGCCTCTCAAAACCGTACATTTATCTCCCGATAATGTACTGCTACGAGGTCTCAATCTATCTTAGAGCACAGTCAAGTGCTTGAGTCGTGAAAACAAATCTTAAAATAAATATATTTCAAATGAAATGTCAACAAATTTGGGAAACATTCTCACGAACACAACATGAAAAACATTGACATTTTCATATGCAAATGTTAGTGACATTGACGTCTTCGTTGGCACCGTGGGAATTTCATTTCTAATATGTCCTACATGTAGGTGCATGAGGCATACATTTCCTATAAACCGTACGAGTCGGTCTTCAGCATAGGCGTCGTGTTTGAATCACGAATATGCATGATAATCACGTTTCCATTCACAAATATTGAGCACTGATACATTTCATTGCGGATAGACTGAGTGGTTTTTAGAATGAATCAGTTCACACAATGGCTTCATCATGGACAGTCCAAGGACAAGTACACTATTCATTCAGGAAAGGTAACTTTACTTTTTTAACTCCTTACTTTATAGTATGTATTTTTAAAATTCAAATTACGTTTCATTAAATTAGTTTATTTAATAACTGTTATTGTTTTTTGTATTTCAAATATTTGGTTTGTTTCTTGAGCTGTATTTATCAATATGCGAGTTGTAATATCTATTTTTGCATATGCTATTGTGCATCTCGTCTTGCATATAAATTATTTCAGGTTACTGGAGCAACGAAATTAAAAATTAAGTCGAACTGTCTATGGGAAAGAATGTAACGTCGTACTGGACATCGCTCGGACTCTGTGTGGTGATACGGGGATTTCAGAGAGAGGACAATGCAGCCTCCATCATCTAACACCCCTAGAAGGTACTTTTATATCACTTTCTTCTCATTTTTTATGTCGTTCTATATAACGTCTGAACATTATTTTTTTGTATCATGGTTGAAAATATATAAAACATTGGTAACATGGTTTGATGCTTGTCGTTGTTTCACTTATAGAAATGAAATACACTTGAGAAGTCCCAAATGACCTCCCATTACTTGCTTTATTTACATGATTGTATTCTTCTTTTAGGAATATCAAGCTCCTTTACATGGAAGACCCCATCGACAGAAGCGACTTTTGGAATGGGAACACAGCAGATCATGTGTCAATGTAATAAGTGTTTAATTGTGTATTATCCACATAAATAAAACAATCAGTTGACACTGTTCGTTGTTTTTATGGAAGTGTGTGAACCAGTTTTATGAGCATGATATCCCAACGCAACCAGACAACCGTACATCTATCGGAATATACATGTACTCCACGTGACCACAATACAATCATACGATTGGACGATATCATTTGACTGTGCTCTAATTTTCGTTAAAGTGTGTTGCATGTTGTGACTCACAAATAGCCTTCACCATTTTGTAAGTATTTATTAAATGAGCTCCCCGTCAGTCCAGGTAAGGATTGTTTGTTGTCTCCAAGTGCATTCGTTTAGGGCACGTCACAAAGGGACTACTAATATACATATAGTATATGCCCGTCTTTGAGTGTGTGAGTATTCGTCAACACAAATGTTAGAATCAAAGAGAAACCAAATCATTATAATGCTAAATGTCGACTTGTGTACATCTTCAATTCAGGCCTTGGTTTTCTTTTTTATACATTTTTACCTTATATGATTTTGCATTGTGATATTGACCATGTTGAAATATTTATTGAACGTACAACAATTATCAAAATTGGCGTTGTATGTGTTCATTTGATTTGGATGATTCATGTACGAAAGAAAGCTATATGTTATATGTTGTAATACATGTCAGGTGTCCCACTGTATAGAAGGGAATCGTTATTGAGGTCATACTACCTGGACGTTTATAGTGAGAGATAAAGGCATATTTATGTGCAGTCCCTATGTAAACAAGACTTACTGTATAAGAGCTTTTTTATTGTGTAGATACATGATGTTTCGGAGTATATGATTACGATTCACCAGGTGGAATATTTATCTAGGATATTTATTTAGTTGTTATCCAAAAAATCTTCCTGTTCTTATGTAAACCACTTCTAAGACCTGATCAGGTTCGAATGTTTGGGTTTCAGATACTGATTGAAAACATTTTGAAAATATCCTTCCCTTACTTCCTGTAATATTGTCATCGATTTCTCAATTTAATAGAATAGTTTAAACCTAAAACTGGAGGATGTCTTTGTGTTTTCACATAAAGGAAGCATCAAACCGATTTTAATTCGATGTCAAACTTTCCGTGTGGGGTTCAAGCCCCACTTTTTGATCTGATATGAATAAGACATAACCTTACTGCATTGGCATAATATGACATGATAATGCATAAGAGCTCCCATATATACGAACATGTATAAGTGTTAGCGGTACTGCACTGACATAATGTGACTGCATATCTAACATCTAACTGGTCAATTATTACTTAATGTGCTTGACATTGTACGTAAGTTGTGTTTTAGAGTTCGGTCAGCCCAATCTAACCGTAAAGGTAGCGAATACTTTCCACAAAATCTTCTGTGTTGTCAATGCGTCAATCCAAATAAATTTAGATCGGCTTTCCTATAGTATGGGAATACAGTCGACAAGGTATAAACTAATATATAAAAAACTGTTGATCTAAATGTATTCATATTGGTCAATGCTTGTAGTGTCAGTCAATGTTACAAATTCAAATATCTTCAACAATCCTATGATTCTAATTGACGTTTTACCTCACATTCGACCTGATGAGGTAGTAAGCATATACTCCAAAACGCCGTATATATTTACAATGAAGATGTTGTTTTCCAGAAAATCTCATGTATCTTATGTTTTTCATTTCTAAATGTCCTTCAATGACCTGATACAAAATAGTTCCCCTTTCTCAAACCTTACAACATCAGATACAAGCTGTCGATTTTATATTCATTTCAGGATCTTGTGATGCAATCTTTCAATCTTTGTTCTTTAGACAGTAAAATATCACTGAATAATAACGATATTTAGAATTTCAACTCAATGGTGTATTCCATCGTGTCAAATATTAAAGGATTCGCAAAATAGTTTGAGGGCGTCATATGACATGTTAAAGGTTCACTCAGTGTGCTTCATAATTTTGTATTTGGCTTAAAAAAGGGCTGAATTTCACTCAACATTCATTTATATCCCCAAACGCCAATTTTTTTATAAGTACTAGTTTCCAATGAAAATGTGCCAACATCGTTATAAATGGGCAGAAACCAAAGCCAGACACCACGTTTTAAGACATGTAGTTAAATGACCTATTAAATATCATGAACTCAAATTTGCCATTTTGTCTGATGTAAAAAAGTTTCCGAAATTACGTTTTCTGATTGACGAGCGCCAATCGTTGTGCATTGTCCGGTTTTCAATCAGAAATCACTAATTTTACTTTTATATCGCCACTACAATGCACCGATAAGCATTAAATTGATAATTTCACTACTTCTCGATAAAATAACACAGTTTATTATATAACTAGTAATGAAATATGTGATTATATAATGAAAATATAATCCATACTTGCTCATAAGCAGTAGAAAGTCATATTTTCACTGCAGTGAAACTATAACTCATATTTTCACTGCATTGACTAACGTGTGGCCGGAATTACTTTTCATGATTGTCTCCCTTTGAAATGAAATTATTTCCCTTTGTAAAGTGAGTACCTCCCTTGCTTTCCACGTCTTACGTTGAACGCAACTGTTGAGATGTTTCAGTCAATAACTGTTGACCTTTTGTGGTGTTAATATTATATCCAATATTCCATAACATTCTGAACTTCATTTATTGTTGATATGTTGCATAGTAGAGTTTTTACTCGTGAAAAACTTGGTGAAGCTAGAGCTTTGTGACAGACAATATAACGAACGTCATTTGCTGTATCACTTTGCGTTCGAAATTACAACAAAACTTGCGTTCTTCAATGTCTTAGGCATATTCACTTGAATAGATGGTACCTAAAAATATCATTGGTCTTAATCTTAAAAACATTCACAACAAATTAATCTTTGTAAAACATTGTTCTGTTTTATATCGACTTATTTCGGTCGAATTATTGTCTCACTGAATTTACCATGAACTATAGCGGGGAGTTGTTAGGATTATGAGAACCTTTCAATGACACATTTTAATTGTCTTTATGCAGATTAAAGTTATATAACAAATAGACTATTTCATTGTTTTTGCCGAATATGATTTCTCTATTTATAACGTTGCGTAAACGTGACCAACACAATGGATGTACCTTTAAGAAATGGCTGGCTCATAAAATATCTGTTGTTATAGTGTGTCAATACATTACGCCGACTGCGATACCAAAAAAAAAGGTTTTATATATGATTTGATATACATGTAGATGTAAATTAGATCATATGTATCATGGAAGTAGCTATATATCTATCAGTGAATATTTCGCAAAGTAATAACATTAAGTTAACGGCACATACTATAGTGTAGAATAAAATAGGATGAAATAGACCAAATGTATCATGGGCGTATATCTATCAGTGAATATTTTGTAAAATATCGATACATTTGAATTAATGGCACATCACACTAGAATTAAAGTTTTCTGTAATAACTTATCTGTGTGGCTGTCCCGTGGGTGAACATTGGCCTTTTTAATAGCCAACCGTGGCATTCACATCGAGGTCGTGTGTACATGTATGTCAGTGATATTATGTGAATTGACCATAGGTTTTTTCGGGAGGTTGGCATCGCCCTGCATACGAAACTGCCTGTTGGTTTGACCATCACTGACCCTACGAATGAACCATTTTATTGAATACGTAACAGAGTGCTGAAAGTTGTGGGCCACCTTTGTATCAAACTTTTGAGTTCCAATCGAGGTAAGATCTATGCATCACTGATTGTGAATTATTGTAAATTATTCTCTCTTTAAGTAGAATCACATGAAGTGCTGAAATTATTGTTATTTGTAAACAAAACTCAAATTCGAGGAAATGAATATAAACTTCACAAGGATCCTCTGGGACCTTAACTTGTAATGAAAACAAACTGTTGAATTATAGGTCAGTTACTATTGCGCTGTTATATGTAGTCCCTACTGATAAGGTCATACATATTTTTATGACCCAGAAAAAAACAATATTGACCGAGAAGAAAGACCCCTGATTGCTCCTCTACTACCCAGATAACTTGACAAATAGGCTTATCTAATACAACGGTTTATGGGCATGAAATATAGGCATTGTGAATTGTACATGTTTTATTTATAAATCTTCTTGGAATACTATTGTACTGCTCCCATTTTGATATTCAATGGAGCAAATGTGTACATTGAGAAGAAGATCAACATAATTCAAATGATATATATTCTTATCCTTTGTTGTGTGGAAATGTCAATTCACCAACACACATGCGACATACACCGAGGGGCAAAAGAATCGATACCAAAGTTTCAACAGAGTCAAACACGACATATTTCTATGTATATTCTAAGATCTATGAAATGTATGGCATAAAGGCGATGTGCACAACATTAGATAAATTCTCATGATATGCAATATCATTTCTATTTTTTGCAGTGTTTCACTGACCTCTTGCAATCATGGCAACCGAAGTATTTCAGTGGTCTCCCCTTATCCCAGAGTCACAGACGACACAAGCAGTTCTGATTGGCTTAGTCGTAGCAGTCACAGTCTATCATTTGACTAAGAAGAGATATACTTACCCGCCTGGACCAATGGGACTGCCACTTCTTGGAAATCTTATCGGTAATATCTGCTTCCTAAACGTTCACCGGAACAAGTTAGTACTACTAAGTGTGCTGCATCAATATATTCATAGGCAAATATTGTTGCGATATCACATATAATTTTACTTCACAGGGAAACATATCATTATCACGATTAATCAAATAAAACGTTATCATAAATAGTCGTGTAGACATGCTGCATAAATTATGACACATTCGAAAAGTGACCCACTGACTGATATCCCAATTTAGAATAAGTCTTTTTTAGAGAGAGTAAACAGTTAATCTAAATGTGTTTGTTATGACTACATTTTCCAGCCTTAAGAAATTCCAACTTGATGAAGAAAATGCCAGAATGGGAAAAGAAATACGGACCAGTTGTCACAGTTCATTTAGGTTTGTTGAGTTTGAACTCACTATCAATTGCAATGTTGTTTATTTTATATATTGCTACTTTATTTGATATCAAAATTATTCCTCATTTTGCTTTGCAAAACCATTAACTGCTTCCAGAAAGTGTATTCACCTACATTTACCTGTGTTTCATTTGACAAATATCATGTAATTTGAATTTGCTTTGACATTTAAAGTGCATGGACACAAATTATCTGTATGTCAATGTGTCCAATGTTCATTCCTGAAACTACCTTATGATCGTCTGTTATGTCATTCCTTACACTTTGGAAAATCATTGTACATGTGAACGTCAAATCAAAATCGTGACAAATGTAAAATGTGATTTTATAAGAGGTCTTGATCCGAAGCCGAACCAGCAAACCACTGCGGCCCAACAAAAAAGTGATTTTTTAAATTAACAAAATCAACTTTTTCCTTATTATTTAAAACCATGTAACCAGTTTAACAGCTCGTTTATGATTGGTTATTTAAACTATAGAAAATTTACCATGATAATCTAATATTGTTTGCTTAACAATAACCATCAGGACCTCTGAAGGCCATAGTCTTGAACAGGTACAACGTTATTCAAGAAGCATTCCTGAAAAAATCCATTGACTTTGCGGGACGACCTAAGATTTATTCACGTAAGAACCTACTGTGTTTTCTCATATAATGTTATTGTAATCATTGTTATTATTTTATTAAAAAAGGCTAATGATGCAAATATCATAATATAATATCATATATTTTCTTCAGCTTCCTATGAAAAGTTTGAACACTTATTATTTATTGTATATTGTAACGTGATTTCGGTGTATCCTTGATTCTGATTGGTTGATTTGCCTATGTTGAATTACAATGAATACCCGCAAATTACTTGGGGCGAATCACCGCGAACATATACATCGTGTTCACAAGATTCGCCCGACTCAAAATTATTTTTTTCTATTGCTCTAAATTTGACAGGTGGTATTGTCATTTTCTTACTTGTGTATAGCAGTATAGGTCACAAATAACTCTCAAAATTAATTAGTTTCAAGTAACTATAAAATGTTTTCAACTAGTAAGATTTGTCCAAGTTTGACGCCTTCTTCCATGCGGCTGTGTTTACCGAATGCCGTTGCTGTTGATCATAGTGATCAACCGTTTTGACGTCACAATGCTAGCGTCATTGTCACAATGGGTTAGGGCAAGTTTAAGATTTTTGTTCCTAGGTCTTTTACTGTGTTGATGTCGTAGAGAAATGTTTATCGCCATCTAAAAGGATACGTGAATAGCATGAAGTGAACATAAATGAGTGACACTGTTTGAGCTTATGTGTAAATTGTTGCTAATGTACATATTACGCCGAGTATTTACATTTGTTTTGACCTGACCACACCTCTAACAAAAATGGAACAGTCGCAAAGTCTTTTCCACTCAGAGATAGGTACGCAAAAAGAGAGTTCGTTTCAAAACGCTTGATAACTAACGGTCATGTTACAATATCGATAAATAGTTGCGTTTGTAAAATTTCCGTGATTGCTATTTATTTATTGCTCTTCAACACCCGCAAATTTCAGCGTTTAAAACCTCCTGCTAACGCCGTCGGTTTTAAACTAAATTTGCAGGTGTTGAATAGCAATTTTACAAACGCAACTATTTATCTTATGAGTGATTTAGAGTGAGATTTTGTTTTGCGTTTGAAATATATAAAAAAAATACAAAGTATATTGCCAGTTGACAGAACTACTGAAGGAGGCAAGGATATTGTTGGCACTGACTATGGACCAACATGGCAGCTTCATAGAAGATTGGCTCTAAAAGCTCTTGGGTAGGATTTTAAATATACCTGCTCTCTTCAAGTTTCAAATTAACAGCAAACGTAATTCTTTTATATGACAATAACGAGCAAAATAATACATAATTCAATTACTCGTCCCTTAAGCTGTCGTTTTCCATACCAATAGAGCAGATCCTTGCCAGACTAGCGTGTCAGACAAATTTCTTCACTTATAAAAATAGATTGAGTAAGTACCTCATAATGATTAAAATAGTGTCGTAGGTAATATAGTGTTTTTTTTATTACAGCTGTTTAAATTATTTAAAAAGGTATTTAAAAAGTGAACTTTGTGAAATATTTATCTTTGTTTTATTAGGAATTTTGATATATAATCGGTTAACAGTGCAGTTAACAGAAGTATTAGCAATCCAAAAATGTACTTCACCTGTCTGGGAATAAATATAGGGTTAATGGTGTAAGTTCTCAAACTGATCAGTTCAGATTGTTATGACTTATGACTTATGACTGTGAATCACAGGACATTGAATATTGTAAATCATTCACATACATGTATCTGTTCAAAATTTGAGGGTTGGTGATACTGTTATTTTCATGGATTTTTGGATAAAATATGCAAATTAATGAACAGGGGTAAATATAATCACTTAAAATAATCACTTTTTAATAATTTTACAACTTTGTAATAATTAAAGACATACATTGATACCCACATTAACACTTAACATGTCATAAAACTAATAAACAATTTGCTGTAATGCTGTAGCGAAGCCGAGTTAAGCATTTTGGGTTGTTTGTTTATTTGGGTTTTTTTTGTTTATAATTTTACTAATTGTGGGTCATCTACATACACAATATACGCCTGTAAGGCAGTACAAATATATACCTACATATAAACAGCTACATTTAAAAAAGAATTTTTCGTTATTAATGTTTGGTCATCTACATTGTACATGCACAATATACACATGTGAGACAATACACATATATACCTACATATATACAGCTACAATGGACAATGGCATCAAGTGAAATGACAGATGTTAAGATCTAATATAATTTCTTAGGGTAAACATAATAATTCTGATTGCACTTCTGTTGCTTGTTGTTGTCTGTCAAAGCACACCTATACTGCTTTTCCAATGCCATTAGAGGTAAATAATATCGACCGAGGCCAAACCATACTATCGGTTTATAATCGTGCAATATATTTGTTATCAAGTAAATATGAACATTGAGTTGTGGTTGAAGAGTAACTATATCAAAGGCATTTAATTTTGTTTCAGATCCTATATGAAAGGCAGCAGCTTCCAGAACACATTTAGCGAGGTTCTTGAAATGGTATTCCAGGAAATGAGGAAAGAAAAGGGGACCTTCAACATTCAGTCTTACACCGAGTTAATCGTCTTCAACCTTTTGACTAAAATATGCTTTTCAGAAATGTGAGTATAACATGATTTCATTTGTTAAAACTATTAAAATATCAATAGTGAGGATGATGAGAACGTGATACAAGGAAAACGTTGCGCAAATCCAGATGTCAACGTACAGATAACTGAACAGTGTTTTAATTGAGGTCTAACGATAAATATTTATGCAGGAAGAGCCAAAACAGACATGTGACCGATCTCCGCAATTCCCTGATCAAACCTACACACGTGTAGAAGAAAGTATCTGATCTAGAACGAAATTGACGCATATTACGAAAGCCTACATCCGCCAAATCCAATGACAACATTGTTTTTAAAAAGTTTTAATTACAACTTTTAAAGGTGTAATTACAAGTTTGGAAAGGTGTTATTACAAGTTTTTAAAGTTGTATATACAAGTTTTGAAATTGCAAATACAACTTGAGTTGTAGTTACAAGTTTTGAAAGTTGTATCTTCAAGTAATGAAGTTGAAATTGCAACTTTTAAAGTTGTAAATAAACATTTTGAATGTTGTATATTAACGTTTAAGAAATTATAATTACAACTTTTAAAGGCGTAATTACAAGTTTAAATAGTTGTATATTCATGATTTAAAGTTGTAATTAAACTTTTAAGTCTTAGAAGTACTTTATGACTGCTGAGTAAACACCAGTACTTTTCAGTTTTAGATTATAACATCGAAAATTTTAGATATTTACGGAAGCATCCTAGTGCCACAGTGAGATTTTTTTTATATATCTCCTAATTAGGACTTGATTATAACCTAATTAGGTAAAACTATCTCCTATTTAGGAGATGCTATTTCCTAATTAGGAGTTACTATCACCTTATTAGGAGATACTAACTCCTAATTAGGAGATACCTACTCCTAATTAGGAGATACTAACTCCTAATTATGACTTAGTTATCTCCTAATTAGGACTAAGTTATCGCCTAATTAGGACATAACTATCACCTAATTAGGACATAAATAACTCCTAATTAGGAGTTAGTATCTCCTAATTAGGAGTTTGTATGTCCAAATTAGGACTTAATTATCTCCTAATTAGGACTTACTTATCGCCTAATTAGGAGATAACTATCACCTAATGAGGACATAAGTAACTCCTAATTACGAGTAAGTATCTCCTAATTAGGAGTAAGTATCTACTTATTAGGAGTTAGTATCACCTAATTAGGAGATAATAACTCCTAATTAGGAGATACTAACTCCTAATGAGGACTTCGTTATTACCTAATTAGGACTTAGTTATGTCCTAATTAGGCGATAACGAAGTCCTAATTAGGAAATAGTATCTCCTAATTAGGTGATAGTATCTCCTAATTAGGAGATAAACACAATTGTCACAGTGGCACTAGGATACTTCCGTAGATATTTGCTATTGAAAATCATACATACGATAAAAACAACAGAAGTGAGTGCTTTCTTTTGCCCGGTAGTTTATGTCCAGAACATCAAATCTAAGTCTCTACGGAATTATTTTACGTGATTCTAAATAGGCCTTTCTGAACTGCTTATAAACACATCGACATTGAGAAAAACGTATTTTTCAATTTCATGTATGTCTGCACAATGTATACCCTACTCAGAGCTAAATATCTACAGCCATCAAGTTTCTTTTCAATTTATAATTAGTTTTTAAAACTCTCACTTCCAATTTCAAATTTTATTATATATTCACTTTACTTTAATATTACACAAACCACCTTCTACATACATTTAGGCTGTGAAATATGTGACTCGACTTTGTATGAATCTATGGTCCTTAGTACAATTTAAGCATTTCGAATTAAATTTAAATATTGAATATCTTCCAAATTTAATATTTAATATCATGGAAACTGCAAAAGGGCCAATTTGTACATACTTGAATGTGCAATTTATTTTAATGTTTGATTATGGTTGCATTGTTTGGAATTGAACCAAATTAAAAAGCGAAGAGAATAATAACATCGACATTGTCAATTCCAAAGACAACCAACAAAACCCACCCAAGAGCTTCTAATTGAGCCATGTTCTTGACAACATATCAACAAAAAAACAGTAATATATTAACGAATGTTTCGAGGCGAAAAGACCATTACAACCTTTTGGAGGGATGTTTCTGTCGCCATATTGGATTTTTTGCATTGCGTGAAATAAAAACACCCTATATTGCACCAAATTTTAAAAAAATTTTAATCACTAAAGACATACACTGATAGAATATTCATACAGTAACTCATAACATGTCATAAAACTAATAAAGAATATGCTGCTATGCTGTAGCGAAGTTTTCTCCACTTGCAGCACCGATGAATGGCTTCAGTTTTCATTGTTTGTATATTTCAACGAATGTGCACTTGTTTTTATCAAGTTGTGAAATATAAAAACATCAAAAGATCATCTCCATTAGTATCTTTCAATTTGGCTGTGTTTTAATCATGTATTAATAAGATATATGTAGTTACAAGACTATCCCCTCGAATTTCGTTTCCACGAAAAATACCCATATAGAGCCCTCCTTTTAACAACACTCTTCACTGTCAAAGAATAGCAAACAATATATAATTTCAATCCACAGACCATACTTATTATGCATAAATAATAATTATGTATCTATGTTCTAAATACTCATGTTCTTGGTTTTAATTTTTGTCAGGTACTCAAAAGATGACACAGAATTCACACGTGTCTCTGACATACTCAACAAAACAAGCGAAGACATTGGCGGTGGCTTTTTGGAAGATGTCTTACCACCTTTAAGACTTTTCCCAACTGAAAAATTCAGAAGATTTACTGCAATGTTTGATGAGTTTCTCAAATTCATTTATACGAGAATCAATCAACACAAAAAGACATTTTCTCCAGGTACTAGTCTATAATTTATAGTTATAACTATAAGTAAACAATAATGAAATAATAAAGATTAAGATACGTCAGACACGATACTTATAACTTACATGCAAACGTTATGTACATTATCAGAATGTTCTATAAGTAAGGGTGCATTTGTACAGATGTGTAAATCCATTCTTCCTCCAGCCTAAATAAAAAAAATAGCACCTCTAAATGACACGTGTACATCACAAACGGATACCCAATAGTCATCAAGACTATTGACAACATCATCAACATCAAACCCGCACCACCAGCTTCAGAAATTATTATCCTCAGCCACAATATCTCCCGTCTCATCAAGATTAAAGCCAGCATTGACGTCACATTTTCAAATGGCAAGGCCATCACTAATATTCCTACATTTACAGAGACAGCAGCACTGCCAAAACAACCCAAGAGGATTACCTACCAGATATCGCAAATGCAGATATATAAAATAAAGAGATAGAAATATAGAGAGAACAAGTTTGATTTTGCAAAGTACCTCCCAAAAAAGGTCAGCTTTTGAGGATGTATCAGTTTTGAGAAGTCATAAAACTCATATGTACACGGACGACAGACTATGCTATAAGGCCAAGTGTCATTTTGGACCCTATAGACCAAAAATATGACCTGGTTTTAAATCATTTGTAAAACTATAGAATGTTTAATGCTGGACGATATATATTACACCAATCTTGCAGATAAAACACACTTCAAAGAGAATTACCTTATACACTTTTGTAAAATATATTTTGATTGATTTTATTCACAAGATATCCAGCGAGACTTCACAGACGCCATGTTGATTGCACAGAAGGAACTTGCTGCTGAAGAAAGTCCAGATCGTCTTGCTGAAATTACTGATACACACTTTGCCCAGACAATAGCCGACATTTACAGTGGTAAATTATCTTGTATTTAAACGTTTATCATCACAACCCTACAGCACTGACATTGTAAAACACTGAATATGGATATCTTAAGTATTTTACGTAGTTTATCCTCAGTTCTGCAAATAAATTGTATTCAATCTTCTTTAATTAATAGCAGAGAGACTGAGAGACGCAATAGCAATCACTACAATCGGCAGAGCTTGTTTATACTATGTGGTTTTGTATTTCAAATCATATAATTATTACTGATACTTTTAACATCAAATTGACTACGGCTTTTAACACTTTGATTACTTCATTTTGCATTATTCTCAGCTGGTATCGACTCCTCCAGACAAACGCTGTATTGGACAATCCTTTACATAGCAGCTCATCCAGATGTTCAGACGAAAATACACGAGGAGGTGGATTCTGTTTTAGGTAAATTTGTTAATTAATACAACCATTTTAGCCCATTTTATTTCTTATTATTCAGATCTAACAGATACTTGACATTTAGAAGGACTCTAACAAAGGGAATTACAAATAAAGTCACAGGTGACGATAAAAGGATAGAAGTTGATAAGAAAATTAATATTAAAAACAACATAGTTAAAATATGTCAAGGCTTTTAGCTGCAGCAGTCTGAAGTAAATGATATAAAGGAAAATGAGACATGGATAAAGTAATTTTCCAACAGTTACATACTTTACTTGTTTTTTTCCTGATTATCTTAATATTACAGGTGCCCGTATAACACCTTTGATGTCAGACCGAGCCAATCTGCCTTACACAGAAGCTGTGTTATATGAAAGCATGAGGATAGCCACCGTAGCTCCATTTGGAGTTCCTCATGCCACCACATGTGACACATCCATTGGTGCGTTTTATACGTCAACATATATCACTTGCCACTTATATATATGATAATTCAATTCAAAGTTTTAATCAGCAATCATGAACTGTAATGTCTCAATTCAGATTCCAGAAGAGTTTGTTTTCAAATTCTTGTTTGATTTAGTGACGATCAATCTGCTTGCAGCTACATTTGATACATCAACTGGTATGTTTCAGCTATTTCAAACCATACATATTAAATAATTATAAAAACGTGATTTGCTTCTTATATTAAAATTGATCACATTTTTATACACAGGTATATACACAATTCCAAAGGGAACGTTCATCATGTCGAATATCCATGCAGTTCACCATGATCCACAACTGTGGCAAGATCCATGGAAGTTCAAACCAGAACGATTCATCGACTCAGATGGCAAATATATACGGCCAGAAGGTTGGATGCCATTTTCTGTTGGAAAGCGAGCGTGTATGGCGGAATCATTGGCCAAACCGGAACTTCACATGATCCTTGCAGCTCTCTACCGGAATTTTGAAATATGCATGCCCGAAGGCGCGACAGCTGACTTGGAACCAGCAGAAACTGGTTTTGTCTACCTTCCAAAGCCTTATAAAGTGGTTATCAAGGATAGATTCGCTTGAACTGTGACTGTAAGTGTCTTATAAGATCACACATTTAAATCTCAGTCTTAAAATTTCATTGTTTTTTACAGACTTTTTTTGTAAAAAAAACTTCGAACATTTATATATAAACGTGCTTTTCTAATACATTTGCATAGTGCAATATTTATCCCCATTGATGACAAAGGTCACATAGAGTATATTCCATATATCTTTCACGATACTGTATCCAAAGTGAAAGGTCACAAGTCGTCATTTTGCCACCATCTGGTAATTTACCATTTGTGGGTTGTGGATGTAGACTACTGGATTTGACTACCCGCAAGTCAGGCGCCTTAGACATTTGCCCACAACGTTCTCCATTCATAATCTACTCTTTATATAGTTACATAAGTTTGTATCCCAATATGTATACGTTTGTTTTAACACAATCAAATAAAAGAATGTGAAATTATTTCTGTAATGTCCATTATATCCATGTACTCTCACTGTAAAGCCTGAAAGGAGCTGATGAGTTTAATTGCTGACGCACACCGTTCATGGAGGTCTGGAGACGAAATCTGTATTCATTATTAGATTCAGGAATCCAAACCAAACAGGAATCAGAGCATTGGGATCTCTAAAGCCTTTCAATACTCGGCCATATAATAATAATAATAATAATATACATTTTAACGCCTAATATCCAGTGCAAGCACTGCTCAATGGCTGTACAATTATTACCCTGAAGGCATTGTACTTTCGGTGCCGCTACTAAGCGCTCCACACGACCAGGTCCGTACCTCCCGTGTTCAGGTACCCATTTAAACAGCTGGGTGGACTGAGGGCAATGTGGATGAAGTGCCTTGCCCAGGGGCACAACACAGTATAAGACCCAGGTCACGAATGTTTGGTGTCTCCACCGGGATTCGAACCCGGGCCGTTAGCGTGAGAGGCAAGCATGCTAACCACTACACCACTGTGCTCCATAATCGCAGGAGTTCTTGATAATAGTAATTACTCACCCGCTGATTAATAAATCTACAATGGTGTTGTGTAATATAATTGCATGGTGCCGATTGACATGATGTCAATGTATGTATCACTGGACAAAAAGTGGTGGAATCTGCTTTCCGGATCCTTCTGGATTCTACCAAAAATTGGTGGTTCCCAAAGAATCCGGAGGAATCCGGAAGAATCCGGAGGAATCCGGAAGAATCCGGAGGAATCCGGAGGAATCCGGAAGAATCCGGAGGAATCCGGAAGAATCCGGCAAGCGGATTCCAACACTTTTTGTCCTGTGTTTATCAACAGATTAGGCTTTGTCAAATACAAAGGTGAGAGTTATACGGCTTCGTCAAACACAAAGATGTCAAAACACTTGAATGAAAACACACGTGCCGGAGCACCGTTACCGCCCCTCACTGAGCTGATGTCCGCAGATCACAATGCAGATCCATCATGTGTCACCCATTGTAGAATCTACCAGGTTTCCAACATGCCACCATCAGTCAGTGGTTGTCAGACAACCATTCACTCTGCCGTAGATACACAGATTGATGAAGTCACACATTTGTCATCATGACGTCACCACAATACAAGGGTCGACCAAGCGCAGTCTACTGGTTACCAGGCAAAGATCGTAGCACTCCCAATGTCCCGACTCACCCGTCCCCGAGTTCTCCAGGCTCAAACAGCGCAGGCATCTCTGGTCACTCTCGACAGCAATTTATTGCTCCTGACACTCAGTTCACGTTACATGAAGCTTTTCTACTCTCAGTGCACAACTCAGTCATGCAGCACCCGCACTAACATAGCACTGGTTGCGTTTGCACGATGCATTCTCACTGCTATGCTCAAAGCTATTGTGATGAAAACTACTCCGCGAATTACATGATATTGTTCACGATAGTAAGGCACTACTATGGTATTTTTGAATCAATAATAACATCCCTCGAGAACAGTCATTTCTAGTCAAAATTCGAAAAAAAAACCCTGAAAATGTACTGAAATTTCCCAGTTTTGAGTGTAAACGTCTTTAAATATCTTCTTCTCACTAACGGCATTACATACATTTGTATGTGATAGCTCATTTTAAAGTTAAATAAATAATTAACAAACGATGGAGCCGAAATTTTTAATTATTGAATATTGTGCGTTTTTCGGATTCATGTTTAAAAGAAAATAAGTCTGTCACAAATAAACATATGTTATTTATTTATAAGTTATTTTTTGCAATTTGTTCCTCGATATGTGCTCAACAAGTCAATTTCAGATCATTATAATATTATATAATAGTACATTTGAAACCTTAGGTATCAACAGTAACTAACAATTGAACATACACTACTAGCTCCAATTTCAAAATTGGTTATAAATTGTGTTGGAATCTTGAAATAAACAACTTAAAGGGGCAGTAGCACGTTTTTTCGCTGAAATAAGTTGATGAAATGTACTTGAAAATAATGTCACCAATAGTAAAATACCCTTCTCTCTTCGGAAAATCAAGTTAAAACATGTAATTACATGTTTCCGTAAAGCCATGGGAATCGTTTTGGTCATTCCAATTAATAAAATGTGTTCACAATAAAATGGCCGCCATGCAATTTTGCTCTATATGCAACACTGTTATGACCACTACGGATAATTGGTTTGTGTAATAAGATGGTTTACCCTCTGAAGTAAATATAAATGACATAAACTATTATTATAAATGGGAAAAAAGTGCTACTGCCCCTTTAAAATATGCTGTATATGTTATTCGATCATAGTAATATAAAAGTTGATAGTTTTGGAACAATATGTAATTTTACAGAGATCATTATCATTCGAGTTGATCTAGTTTAAATACTTACATCATAAAAAAACCCATTAAGATATCGATATCTTTTTTGCTTTGATTTAGTTTTCATAAAGTTTTTACTTGGATTTCTACGTAAAAAAATATGACCCTCCCCAGCTTGTCGGAATGTTTTTAATGACCCTCCCCCCAACATACATCTATTAAACTTCTTGAAATTGGCCTTTTGAAGATTCATACATACAGTAAGACATTTTAAATTAAGGTTTTAGAATGTTGAAAACATATTAATTTAATTTACCAGTTATGGGTTTGACATGATGCGTCACGTCTATGCATGGTTAAAATTATCTGTCATTGGTTCTGTAGCTCATTAGGTAGACATTATTACAGGTATTACATTATTCAACATATCTCTATTTGCGTTAAGACTATTAACATGTCAGGGCATTTGTCAACACCAAATTTAATTATCATAGACTTTTACATTCAAAGGAAGAAGTAACAAATATATATTTATATATATATATATATATATTTTCATCATAAGTTAACCATTTTCTTGATGATGTGGAAAGGAACCAGAAGTTGAGATTCATAATAATTTGTATTACACATAAATGTTAAAGATGTGACCTCTATAGTTTTGTCTGTTAGCGGTTTGTACACTGGTAGCACAATTATCTCTAAGATCCCCCACTCCTCACCCCCTCCGGGCTACCTGACCCATTGTTAGCCTGTATTATCAAGCCCTCCTAACCATTCCTCCCCCTTCCCCTTCCCCTTCCCCTTCTCCCTACCATATGAGCATACATAACACTCACAGGTATACAATTCAGGAGCAACCTACCTTTAGTAAAGACCTAAGCTCGCTTCACATACCACTCACAGATAGACAATTCAGGAGCGACCTACCTACTGTACAGACCTAAGCTCGCTTCACATAACACTCACAGATACACAGTTCAAGAGCAACTTACACATATACAGACCCCAGCTCGCTTCACATAATGCTCACAGAAAGACTGAACATGTGCAGGACGGAAGTTCGTCATTATTGTAATAGAGGCTATGTAGATTTCTTCTCACCTGTAGTTTTTATGAATCTTTAAGAAACAAATATTTACCTATGATTTCAACTATGTACAAAGATGGACAGTTAATGATAAATTTGCTGAATTCTAGAAATTCCAATATCATATTATCTGCATGTGTCTGAAAAAGATTTTTGAAATTAAAAAAATGAATGAATAACATTTCACGTGACTGAAAAATGTAAAAAAAACCAACTGAATTATAGGTCATATGGCCTAAATTACTGAATAAAGCTTCTGTCTGTCTGTCTGTCTGTCACAGACAGACTGTTCAGGAGCAGCCTACATACAGTACAGGCCTAAGCTCACCTCATATAACACTCACAGATATACAGTTCTGGAGCATTCAACTTCTTTCCCAATGTATTGCTCGCTGTGCAATTGTATTATGTAGGTCACTGACTGTTTGAACAGAAGGTGACAAGTGGAACGAGTCTGAACTAAGCTCGCTTAACACAGTAATCAGTGACTGACATATCAGCTTTATTCACAGTAGTCACCATCAAAAGTTGAAGGTCATGGTCGTCTAGACACTCTTAGTTATCTAGTTCTACTTAATTCTGCCACTTACGTAATGTCACTAATGACAAACATAGTGTGCTAAGCTTGATGTAGACTGTATATCTGACCTTTGAGTAAAACTTATCTGGCCAGTCTGCAGTGGTATGTTGTTAAAGGGGCAGTAGCACGTTTTTGGCAAATTTTATTTTTTCAAATTTCCCATTTATAATGATAGTTTATGTCATTTATATTTACTTCAGAAGGTAAAACATCATATTACACAAACCAAGTATCCGTAGTGGTAACAAAGGTATTGCGTATAAAGCAAAAATTGCATGGCGGCCATTTTATTGTGAACACAATTTTTTATTTTGTATGACAAAAACGATTCCCATGGCTTTACGAAACCATGTACACTCATTTCTTAACTTGATTTTCCGAAGAGGGAAGGGTGTTTTACCATTAGTGACATTATTTTTCAAATACAGTTCATCAACTTATTTCAGCGAAAAAACGTGCTACTGCCCCTTTAAAAGGAGCGTTTTATCGGGGTATTTTGGTGAAAAAGAAATCAATTGGGGACTTTCCTGTTATAGCTGTATACAAACAGTGTGTTCACCCACGTGTATGCAAATATGTAAATTGGCGTTCAGTTTAACTTCAATAGAAGTAAGTCGCATACAATGACAACCATCCATTGTGCACCATGGTGTAAGATTTGATTTATTAAACATGATTGTTGTCTTCAGCGAAAGAAAATCAGTAATTTCTGATAGCATCGGCATTCATACCTCTGTTCTTGATTGGTGTGTTGACTATAGAGAACTAAAATGTGCTGTAATTGGTAGATTCTGGTTTATTTGTCACGGACTGTTTTTGTTTTATGGTGAACTGAATTCTGCAATTCTTGGAAGATTGTACTGTGACATATCTACTATTGATTTAATCTTATTTTACTGTCATCTAAATCAAATCAACCCTGCTCTTGACTTATTATTCAAAGAGTATGGTTTGAAGCAAAGTAAAGTGTGTAATGTCTGCTTGTGTTATTATTCCTATGGTAAAACATAAACAGTTTAAGAATATGATCTGTCAGCACATCATGCTTGCCCGGAGGCCATTATTTAATGTAGGAATTCCAGTATTTCGCCGTAAGCAATTGAAATGTACTTCACAAAGTAGATAATGTGTTTTCAGTGTGATGTCAAATATTTATCATCGAGTGACAGGGTCAGGCAATTGTTTTCACGAGTGACGCACTGTAAACACAATTCAAGCTGCGTTAAATCTTCCAAATGTTAGAATAAAGTAGAAACCATATCATGGCAATGTTTTGTGTACAGTTGTACATGTCGAATTATTTGTACATTCAATTAAGGCCTCGGTTTTGTTTGCTACATTTGTATTACCTTTTATTCAAATGCATTGCGATACTTAGCATGGTTTATCGTTTTATGGAACATATAATGACAGTCAATATTGGATGTTTAAGTTCCTACTTTCGATTTGACAACTACTAAACTACTAAAGTATTTTATATATTCGATGTAATATATGACACTGTAGAAGTCCCAACTTGTACGTTGTTGAGGTCAAATTTCAAGGTAAAGATATATGTATTGGACAGTCTTGTGATACACATTATTATTTAAACTAAACATTTTCAGATATTAACAAAAGAACATGTCTTATCTTCTTGCTATATTATTTTCATTTGACAATTAGATCTCATTCCACGAGGTTGCTAAAACTAGTGTCGGTAATGTACTTGTAAAAGATCATATCTCTGATGCACCATGTATTCAATGGCCATTATATACGAGCTTCTTATGTTACACATGTACCGGTACAATCAAATATTGTTTATACATCCTCAGATAACATTTTATTTCAAGAGCATAATAATGAGTTCATCAAAAGTAGTATACGTGAGTAAAATTTATGTATAGCAAGTCGACAGTCGAGTAGCTGTCAGGCTTTGACATAATGTGAATGCACGTATGAGAGCACCCTGTACTAGTGTAAGCTAAAGCCAGTTACTTGTCGTCGAATAGGCAACGATTACCCTTTATAGAATAGGTATCTGTTCGCCCAGTCCAATTTACGAGTCAAGGGCGATATTTATAAAAACTCTTAGAGTTACCAACGGACTCCTAACTGTCAAAATCTCTAGGAGTTACCTCATAACTAAAAGTTCCCCATTACTCATAAATATCAACTCCTACTCCTAAGAGTTACTCGTAACGTTATGAGTGGTCACTGGCACTTTTACCATTCTCTAAGAGTTCCAATATACAGGTGCGACAGCGTCGACTCAGACATTTCCATGTAAGAAACGATGTTCTGAACCTATAAACTGACGAGGAATTGATAGAAAGATACAGACTGAACCGTGCAGGTATCATATTTGTGACCGATTTAGTGAGAAATGTGCTGACGAGTCCCACAAAAAGAAACTTTTCTTTGGACGCTGAGTTAAAAGTGATTATTACTCTTAGATATTTGGCCACGGGGAAAATGCAGTTATGCATTGCTGATGATTTAGGTATAATCAGCCGACTGTGAGTAGAGTTATATCACAGACACTAGATGCATTGACAGGAATGCCAGGAATACTTCACCAATGTATCTCTATGCCCTCCACGGCGGCTAACATCAATAGGACGCAGGTAGGGTTTAGTGCTATAGCTGGCTTCCCTGGTGTAATAGGCGTGATAGACGGATCCCACGTCCGTATCATTGCACCCCATGTGAATGAGGCAGAATTTGTATGCTGAAAATGTTTCCACAGCATTATTGTGCAACTAGTTTTTGATGCTCACTACAAGCAAGTGGCTATCCGTGTCGTCCACACCTGTTGACACCGTACCTCCGACCTCAACCCGGACCAGAATCTAACTACAATAGGTACAGTCAATAGGTACAAATCAATCATTGATCAAATCTAGACATAACGAAACAAAAGTATACTGTGCCGATTTGTGCGAATCGCCGACTGTTGGCAAAAATAATTGAGAGTAGCGTCCCTTGGATGATTTATAAATAGAATGTTCTGCCTGAATAGACGCTTCAAACACATGTATGAATGTTTTTGTTTGCGATAATTGGTTTTTACATTCATTGTAGTACAGGAGCTTTTAAATGTGGATCCTTGAAAGTCGTTTAGGCCTACTGTATATAATATGCAGCTGTGACTGACTTTCCAAATATCGTTTCAACAATACCTCCTTGAGTTCATTAGTTCATTAAAGGCGCTGTAGCACGTTTTTTCGCTCAAATAAGTCGATGAAATGTATTTGAAAAATAATGTCACCAATAGTAAAACACCCTTCTCTCTTCGGAAAGTCTAGTTACAAATGAGTGTACATGGTTTCGTAAAGCCACGACTATCGTTTTTGTCATTCGAAATAATAAAATGTGTTCACAATAAAATGGCCGCCATGCATTTTTTGCTAAATACGCAACACCGTTAATACCACTGCGGGTAATTGGTTTGTGTAATATGATGTTTTACCCTCTAAAGTTAGTATAAATGACATAAACTATCATTATAAATGGGAAATTTGAAAAAATAAAATTTGCAAAAAACGTGCTACAGCGCCTTTAAAAGGCGTGCCTTTTTATTGACCGGCGACGGTCGCCTGTCAAAAGTAACACTTTCAGATTTGGCTCATGGGGAATGGGATAAATGGTTCCATGTTTTTTTCCATTAAGCGTAATGACTTAATAAGTAGACATTATATTATTGTTTGGATTTATAGATGAATATTACACAGGGGTATGTTTAAAACTTAATTGACAGTGTAGTTAAACGTACACAGGAATATTATTGTTCATTGTGTATAATGATTGCTCCCTTGAGAAGTGTATGTTCAAGATCATCTAGCTCTAGTGATGTGTAACACATGACACTATATTAAACCCTTCACAGGCGTTTCTCGCTAGCGCGAACAGATCTTGAACAGGACAGAAGAAACTAGTGAAAGAAGGTCAAACTGATGATAACCTCAGGATATAGGTCAGGCTACGCATTGTGTTGCACTGTGTGATTCCTGGAAGGCCTTGGTTATCAAAGCGCTTCCCATTTATTTGTAATGTTAATAAAACAAATACATCTATCCATGGGTGTTATTTACGTATGTACAAGCTATCATTACCACTCCATGGCATCAACTGTTTTCTTGTTATAGGGATACTTGATTAAAACATATGTACAGCGATGCGACCCTGTACACCGTGTGTTGAGCAGATGTACAGACTTAACGTCAATTCATGCGTGAGAGCTCGCTATGGCAGTGTTTACTCAACCCATTTACATGCCGTCGAATAGGTCAGGGGAACACTTCGTGGAACAGGTCTTTGTTGGCCCAGTCCCACTCCAGAATCAGGGCAGCAAGTACGTTCCACAAACTGTTTTGTTCAGCAAAGGTGAGCTATGCCATTCAAATTTAAAATCAATATTACATACACAGACAAAAAATTTCAAATATCCGCACACATTAAACATTATATAAAACCATGCTTGTAGTGACACAGGGCAGATGTTGGTTTGTAAACATACACATGTTATTAAACTAGCTTTCCTTGCGTGTGGGGTCAATGAAGGCAGTGTCGCACTATTATGACATGCACATTTCAAAAGAAAGATATATTAAGTAACTGGCTCAACCTGGTTGCCTGGCCTCGTTCCGCTTGCGCTACACTAGGTTGACTGGGACTGTCCTGTGTTGTGAACTTTGGCCTACAACTCTACCCAGCCTGTATGAACTGTCCCTGGCCGACAAGGAGTGTTACATTTATTGTGAGTCCTAATAGATAGTATCAAATCGTGACATTTGACATCGAGGAATTGTATTCCTGGTGTGAATATCATTCATTTGTTACTCGAACTGCCCTTAGGGCTCTACTAATCTTTCAAAGACACGTGTGTTGGTTTGTTCATCAGTGAGCCTACGAACAAACCTTTTTTGGATTTTTACTTAGTGATTGCTGAGTCATCTTTGTTGCTAACTGCTGCGCTGCATTCTGATAGAGGTACGATGATATATGTATCAATGATTGTGATTTATTGCACAGTAGTTTCCGTACGTTGTACACAGGCTAACTTTTATTTTCTGAAATTACAAATTTTCCAAAACAATATAGAATTCTAGAAAGGAGCCACTGAAATGTCTTCATCTTCGCCTCGCCCAACCCTATCAAAACCGTACATCTCCCGATAATTTACAAGTGCTCTATCTATCTCTGTGCACAATCAAATGCTTGAGTCATAAAAAAAAGCTCTTAAAATAAATACGGGCTAACAATATTATTTTTGAAATTACAAATTTGACAAACAAATAAATGAGAGATATACCCATACTTTACGAGCCGAGGAAGGCTCCACGGGGAAATGTGTAGGGTATCATTTGATAAACGAGGAAATAATATAATTTCATAATATTTCTAAACAAATAATAATAATAGTGGATTTGTAATGCGCTTTTCCATACTGGAATATTATGCACAAAGCATAACCCTGTAAACAAGCTTGTGTATGAAACGCACAACCCAAATACGGCCTCATCTGTGACAAATCACGGGTACTTTCAGCCCGTGCTGCGTTGTATTGTTGCCCATGTTTGGGGCTCGAGATCTAATTGATATGGCCCGCTGACGGTATGAAATGTACAGCTAACGCCACATACTGCATGACTTATGTCAACATGGCCAACGTTTAGAGAAAACAGAAGCAACATTCAATATGTTAAGACAATTTGCACCAACAATTAAATAGCATTCTTATATAAAAAGAAATACACTAATGTGAGATATTATATCACGCATTATAAGAACCGTATTCATTTGGTAATGAACACATCTTCTGGCATCGTGGCGTAATGGTTAGTTCGTTCGGCCAGAAAGCAACGACACAGGTTCGATCTCAGGTTTCAAATGAAACATTTGTAAGTGTCTTATATGTTCATATATAATCTGATATTTGATAAGTATGATCACTTAGATTTGAAAATTTCGAAAATTGACTCCATTGATTTCTCAGTTGATAAAAAGTGTAGGTATATTAGAAAAGTGTAGGTATATCAGAAACAAATATAGGTATATCGGAAAATGTGTACGTGTATCGGCTAATACACTTACACTTGTAACAAAAGAAACCATAGCATATAAATCATATAATCATATAAATAGAAAGGAGCCACTGAAATGTATTCAGTGTCTTAGCAATGTGGTATTGCTGTAGACTTGCGAAAGCTGTACACATATTAAGGGGCCTGGATGACAGAGTATGTGGTTATACTGCTACCAGTATCTGTTATTACTATATCCGTGGGTGAGTATTCATTCAGAATAACAAATTGCACTTTGTACTGGGTACCCTCTGTCTGATATGTATATTTTAAGTTGTATGCTTCTCACGAGGATACTACGGTCTCATGTACAATCTTTGTACCAGTGTCGCCCGAGCCTGTAGACGAGGGATGACACTGGTATAAAGATGGTATATGAGACCGTATAACCCGAGGGTGAAGTATACAACATATTTATCTTTCCGTCATGTTGTAAAATTAGTATTATTATAGGTTTTTGCGTTTTGACCGCCGCTGACTGATCAGCTGATATTGCTTGAGTGACCTTGACCCTAGACGTAAACAAAATGGCGTCATCCGTCTCGACTGTAATGTTAAATGTCGTATAACGTATTACTACAAGCTTTTAAATGAGTTAAAACGAGTTAATTGAGTGTCGAGCATTGCAAAATAAAATTGGTTTGCAAACCAGGCAGCAAATAAGGCAAAATAACCTTGTAATTAATAGACCACAAAACAGGTGATAGAACTGTTTTAAACTCCATACACCGTGTGCGTCATTATGTAACGTCATCTGACCATTATGCGATAGCTACTCTTAGATACGAGCTGTTACTATGGCAGCGGGGTACATGAAATGTGTACACCGTGAGACTCGCGGGGTACATAAGAAAAAAAATCTATCGACCGTCAGTTGTTTGTTTGTTGTCAGCAGTCAAATCCATGCTCTTGCGGTTTATGCTGACATAATTTCTTCAGAGCTATTAACCAAGGAGTATTTCTTTTCCGAACTAAAATCTACTATACTAACGGCTTGTATGGTCATACCCTTATTTATGTAACCCTCCCAAAACCGATAATGTACTGCTACGAGTTCTCTATTTATCTTAGAGCACCGTCAACTGTTTCAGCCGTGAAAACAATATCTGAAAATAAATATATTTCAAATGATATGTCAAAACATTTTGGAAACATTTTCACGAACTTAACACGTATACCATTGACATTTCTCATTTCCATTGGTACCGTGAGCACTGAATTTCTAATATTTCCGAGGTGCATTTTATATAAAACGTCGGTATACAGCCTAAGCATCATGCGTGAATCACGAATATGCATGATGAACACGTTTTTATTCAGAAGTATTGAGCACTGATACATTTAATTGCCTACAGACTGAGGTGTTTTTAGAATGGATCAGTCCAAACAATGGCTTTATCGTGGATATTCCAAGGATAAAAACTATATTCATTGAGAAAAGGTGACTTTACTTTTATTACTCCCAAAGTGTATTTTTAAAAAGTCAACACTAATTTTTATTAAATATGCTCATTTCATAACAGTTACTGTTTTTGTAATATTAACATTGTTTTTAAATCATGTTTAGCAACAGGTTGAGCTGTATTTACCAATTTACGAGTTGGAATGAACAGTTGTCTGTGAACCATTTTTATGAACATGAGATCAGAACACAACCAGACAACTGTACATCTATCGGGATAAACTTGTACTTCATGTGATCAAAATTCAACCATGTGATTGAACGAAAGCATTTGACTGTGCTCTAATAACAAATGACTGTTGTATGTGGCAAATTAAGTCCGCAATTCTCTGTGGCTTGTATAATCATACCATTGTTTAATTAAATAGTTTGCAGTGTTACCCTGATCACGTGCAACCATGGTAACCACAGTATTGCAGTGGTTGTCTCCCCTTATCCCAGAGTCACGGACGACACAGACGATTCTGATTGGCTTAGCAGTAGCAGTGATCATCTATAACTTGACTAAGAAGAAAAACACTTACCCTCCTGGACCAATGGGACTGCCACTTATTGGAAATCTAATCGGTAATATCTGTCTCCTAAAACGGTCACTGGGACAAGTTAGGAATATTGAGTAAATTCTAAGTGAGATGCATCAATATTTCTCTTTTTTTTCAAATATTTATATTCATTCCCGTAAGTACATAGTCAAACATCACAAGCATACAATAATATACTTGGAGGTGGTTACATAGTATTACTTAGTTGAAACCTTCATTTGCTGAAAATTGGGATGAGAGAATTCCTTTTTGAAAGAAATTTTCAATTTCAGTGTTTTTCCTTGCAATGAATTTTTCTACAAAATATATTTCATTTAACACCATTTTGGAATTGAATTTTTAATATTTCACATCAACATTTTCAAATGGAAATATTGTTTTGACACCACATACCATTTTACATTTCAGGGAAACATGTCATTGCCTTGATTTATCAAATCAAAACTTTATCGTAATCCTTTTGTTGTAGAAATGCTGCAGAAATTATGACAAATACAAAAAGTGTCACACTGAATAAAATCTAAAAATTCAGTTAACTAATTTAGATACAGCTGAACTAAATAATGTGTTATGATTACATTTTCCAGCCTTAAGAAATTCCAACTTGATGAAGAAGATGCCAGAATGGGAAAAGAAATATGGACCAGTTGTCACAGTTCATTTAGGTTTGTTGAGTTTGAAATTGCCATCTCTGATGTTCAGTTGCATATTTGATTAAATTCGATATTGCTACTTTCATAATATTAAAAAATGCTCTATAAAACATATACTGTGAATATATAACAACATCCGGATAGGTTTGTTACCCACCTGTGTTTCTAACTGCGATTGTAATTTCAACTTACTATGCTTTACTTCAAATACAGTGCATTTATGTACATCTGCGTACCGAAAGTTTGTTCACCTACATGTGTATTTAACACGTATGATGTTAAATAACGTTCGTTGTAACCTCAATAAAATTACATCACATGCTATTACAATGCATCATCAAATATCTATGAGTAAAACAATCATCCATAAACATCTCCTGTTATAAATTTGGCACAATGAAATAGACAGAAGGATCAAAGTTTAAAATTTTCAAATTGATGTTTTCATATCGATTAAATGATAGCAATTTCATCACAAATACAATGAATGAGTATAACTGGAAATATATGATGTATGTTTGACCCTTTGATCACTTAATGAACATGTCACAGAAAAAATAAAAACTGTGGTCACTTCAAAGAGCTGCCAAAATTGTTATTGTATACTATAGGGTATGGAATCAGATTATGTTTTTGAACATTCAACTGTCTTCTATAATGCAAAAATGTAACATAATCGGTCTAGTTTTCGCGTTGATACGATTCTTCAAAGACATGCCAAATTACATGATATTTACACTGAAATACACAAGTAGGTGAACAAACTTTCGGTAGGCAGCTGTACGGCAATGTGTCAGAACCATTCCTGAAACTACTTTCTTATTGTCACGTTTATTCTTCTATTCCTCAAAAAATCTAAATCACAAATAACATTTGCCATGTGATAGTAATGCAAAACATACAGTTTTATAAAACTACTGCTTTAAGCATTTGTTTACCCATTGGATATTGTACAAAAAAAACTATATAAAGGATGTCTAAATCATTTGGTAGAGCTGCCAAAGAGGTTAAAACTATGAGCTAAGACTATGCCATTTCACTTTAATATTACTTTTCGATTACCTCATTCAACTGGTACCATCGTTTATCACATTCGTACAATGAAGCTTAAATATGTTTTTATTCAGATACAAAGAAATAAAAATATATAACAAAATTAATTAAAATATTCATCTCGTATGACACTGTGACCACGGGTGATTCATTTATAGAAATCAACTCATTATTTCATGTTTATACCATGCATTATTTATACCTATGTGAATGACAGCTCGTATATGATTGGTGTATGTACGTGTAGAAACAATACCACGATTATCTAATTTTGTTTGATTTAACAATAACCATCAGGACCACTGAGGGCCATAATCCTAAATAGGTATGATGTTATTCAAGAAGCATTCGTGAAAAAATCAACTGACTTTGCCGGACGACCACACATTTATTCACGTAAGAACCTATTTTGTTTTCTCATTTGCATTTATTATAATCATTGATATTATTCTATAAAATGGATAATAATCCAAATATAATAATGTCAGGATATGCTATTCTGTTATTACGTGCGATTGCCGTCTCCAACTAACCGTAGCCCTTAATTGCCTGCCAATTGATCACTCAACCACATTACACAGATAAAACAACACGGGAGTAACTAGTTTCACCGTGCCACCTTTGGTCACGTGACTAAAACCTCATTCAAACTTCCTGTCGCTCAGGGAACAGTCGTCTCTCTCGCATTTCAGGTGCTGAGTTTTGTGCATGGACTACCTTGGCAGAACTTAGCGATAACGTTGGCAGTTTTGGAGTTCTGCTGATTTGAGTCAAGCGTATTGCACGTGCTGCAGGTGGGTAAGATCAACCGTCTTGGTTTACTCACGCTTGGAGCATCAGAGACGTGCTTGATACGCTTTCCTTTACCACCCCCCTTGGTGATGTTGACGGTAGGGTTATCGATTGAGTCTTGGGAACTCCACCTCCACTTCCTTCAGTTAGCTGGGCGATGGCGAGTGGACTGTGTGCTTCGCCTTTTGGACTGAGGGTTCTTTGTTTCCCTCCGACACAGACCTCGTGTTGCACGTGCTTCTTGGGTCACTCACCCTGGCAACATAGGAAACATGCTTGATACGCTTTCCTTTACCACGCCCCTCCATCGCCTCCACGCCCCCACAACGTGTCATCTCGGAGGAAGCAGGATAGTTCGGGTCAGATTGGTCTTCCCCATCCGGGGATCATCAGTGTCCTCACCACCGTGAAGGACATGGTTTCGGGCATGCTTGAGACCAGGCTTCCAACCCCAGTGCAATTCACGGATGCCCACCGGCCACTCCCCGGCAGTGTCCATTCAAGAGTTGACTCCCGCCGTCTGTGCAGGGTCAGGACCTTTTCGACCCTTAGGACCTACAATCATTCAGATCACCGAGGGCGTAGGTGAGGGATGCACAAGAAGCTACTGCCTAACTTTCTTGGACGCATCCACACAAGGCTGGGGAGCTTATCTGGGCGTGCAACAGATGGCGGGTGTATGGTCCCCGACGTGTTGGGGGCGGTTGCGATCACATTAATCATCTGCCACTGTTCCGTTCAGCTGGTGGGACAAGTGCTGCTGGTCCCATGGACAATTCAACAGCGACTTTGCTGAATAACAAGTAAAGTTGTAAGGACCAGGGCAGACATCGTTCTCGAGCTGGTGATAGAGCTATCTCGTTTTGCAGACACCCTTGACATTACAGATTTCGGATCCTCTTAGCCTATTCAAGTTCTGAGCCAACTACCACCTCGGATGGGGGTAGTTAATTGCTTAACCTTTCGCTCTGGACCCTGTAGCCCTCCACCTACTGTCGCCACCAGGTCTATGGTGGTTCTCTCCAGGAAGTGTGTATAAGGGTTTTTGTCAAGGTGCCATGGCTAAGGCAGGTAACTCCCATGTTCTTTTATCTGGGTAATCTGGTAAAGTGATCAATTGACATGCAATTAAAGGCTATGATGAGTCGTCTACGGTAAGCACAACAAATGATGTCTATTCATAAATGAACTATTTGTGTACAATGTGATTTTGTTTTGTTATTCGAAGAAATATAGATTATTATCCCCCGCCACGAAGTGGAAGGAGGATATAGGTTTGAGCTCCATCCGTCAGGGAACAGCTTTTCTCAGAAATCGTTTAAGATAGGATCACCAAATTGGTGTGTAGCTTGAGGGCATGGATACCTTGATGGAGTTCGAAAATGAGAAACGTGCACTTATTTTTTCCGGAGTTATTGCCCTTGTTCCGTATTTTTGGACTTTGTTCATGTTATCTCCAAAAGGGACAGCTTCTCTCAGAAACCATTTCGGATAGGATAACCAAATTTGATGTGATGCTTGAGGGTATAAATATCTTGATGGAGTTCGAAAATGAGAAGCGTGCGATTGTTTTTTCTGGCGTTATAGCGCTTATTCCGTATTTCCCGACTCTGTTCATGGTATCTGCAAAGGGGAGAGCTTTTCCCAGAAATTATTTAAGATAGGATAACCAAATTTGGTGTGTGTCTTTAGGGTATCAATACCTTGATTGAGTTCGAAAATACGAAGCGTGTGATTATTTTTTCAGGAGTTATTGCCCTTGTTCCGATTTTTCGACTCTGTTCCAGGTATCTTCAAAGGGGATAGCTTTTCTCAGAAACTGTTTAAAATCAAATCATTTGTGTGGCTTGGTTGTATCAATACCTTGATGGAATGAAAATGAGAAGTGTACACTTATTTTATTGCTCTTTGTTTTATAGCATTGCCCTTGTTTCGATTTATTGAGTCTGGCGGGGGATGTTGATGACTATGTCTTCTTGTTTGGAATATATTGCCAGTTGACAAATTGACTGATGGAGGCAAGGATATTGTTGGCACAAACTATGGACCTACATGGCAGCTTCATAGAAGATTGGCACTAAAAGCTCTTGGGTAGGATTTAAAGATATTTCTTCTCTTTAGTAGACAACTGAAATGCTTTAATGTTTTGACAAAGAATAATTTGACCTCTCTAATTGTATTACTCATTCCGTAAACTCTTCTTTTTGCCTAACCAAAAAGTGCCATTCAAATGTCTTTACTTTTTCAATTCAGCATGTGTATAAATAGATTGAGAAAGATAAAAAAGGAACAATTATTTTACAGTGGAAAATACAAATACAAAAATAACAAAACATACACAATTTGTATGGAGAGTTGTATAAGTAATATACAGCTAACAGTGAGATTTGAATTATGATAGTATCACTTTATTAATCGAATTAAAAGCAATTCAAATATGCACTTACTGTTGTTAGCTCACAAATTATTAGGGCTTCTAAGTTAATCATAGTTACGTAAATACTTTTAATCATGTACATACATGTTTATCTTGATAAGGGTTACGAAGTAGAAATAATTAATGGACAGAGGTAAACTCACAAACTCGGAAGAATATTTGACCAAAACATTGACTGAAACTGGATATTGCTATCAAATTGGGTTACAGGTAACATGACCTAAGCAAAATGTTTTTTAATAATGCAATGTGTATGGTTAGAAAGTAAACATGAACATTGATATGTAGTTGATGTAGATGACCATCATATAAAAGGTATTTAACTTGATTTCAGATCTTATATGAAAGGCAGCAATTTTCAGAACACCATGAGCGAGGTTCTTGAAATGGTATTCCAGGAAATGAGGAAAGAAAAGGGGGCCTTCAATATCCAGTCGTACACCGAGTTAATCGTTTTCAACTTACTGAGTAAAATATGCTTTTCAGAAATGTAAGCATAACATTAATTAAGAAATATGCACCCAAATATATAAATATATATATAATTTTGAACATGCCGCAATGCTGCAAATGGACCACTGGGTACACATTGGAATGTTAGAATTATTTATCAAAGAACAATTTATATATGAGTTTGCTTGCAAAAGAATTATTACTACCAAAACCTGAAGCGAGTAGGCTAGAACTGAAGCAAAATAACGAAGAATTTTATGTGAAACTTGTTTCAAAATGTCAAATCATAAGCCAACCGAAAATAATGTTCTACAATATGTGTCAAGTGGGTCATGTTTAAAACATGACTTATTAACATTCAAACATAAACAGTTATATGCTTAGAGATGTTGTTTTTTGAAAATTTGAAGCTGTAAACAGGCTTAAGAAAAAATCTACAGATGATAAAAATATATATATATATATATATATATATATATATATATATATATATATATATATATATATATATATATATATATATATATTATATACGATTTAATTCTTGTTATTTTCTTTTGCTAGGTACTCAAAAGATGACCAGCAATTCACGCGAATATGCGGATTATTTGACAAAACAAGACTGGAATCTGGCAGTGGCTTTTTAGAAGATGTACTTCCACCTTTGAGGCTTTTCCCAACAAAGAAATTCAGAAGATTTATTGGAATGTTTAATGAAATTCTCGAATTCATTGATACGAAAGTAAAGCAACACAAAATGACATTTTCTCCAGGTACCTATCTCATTAACATAATTTTAAACATGAAATACGTGACCAGAGAAAATGTTCTAATCGAACCAAAACGTTGTCAAAACTGTCTATGGCCGATCTTGTAATATGTTTATAAAGAACTATAATTTCAAGATTCTGAGGGTATGGATATATATTATTGATAAAATATGTATTGTTTCTTATCTCATGAAACAAAAACCATGTCCATATGCAAAAATTGATTCATACAATATGCGTGAACCACGTGCATTATGACATTTTCATTTGTAAAATATCTTACATTTTAATTGATTTTCTTCATCAGATATCCAGCGAGACTTCACAGATGCCATGTTGATTGCACAGAAGGAACTTGCTGCTGAAGAAAGTCCAGATCGTCTTGCTGAGATTACTGATACACACTTTGCTCAAACAATTGGTGATATTTTCGGTGGTAAATTATTTTGTATTGAAAGATTATTATTATAAATCTGCAGCAAAGAGTATGTAGTGAATTACATTATGTTTACATGTTTTCAAGTTTCCATACACCGTCTGAGATCACACATATGTTAACTTGAGTTGATTGAAGGCCTGTTTACACTGTCCCTAATTTGACTAAAGATGGAAACGCATATTTGAAAGTGTTCAAATTCGGAAAGGATCGCAAGCAACGGGCCAATCGTAAACACATGCAGGCATTCCTTTGAAGTTCTTCACGCTTCGGCAACGGGAGAGTGATACAAATCTTGTGCATGTTAGGTTCTGGTGTCTTCATGTTTCTCACTTTTCCTTCGCATGAATATCCAGTTGCAATCTTGTATTTCCTGTCGCCATCTGTGTGTGTGTCAATCAGGGCGAAAGGGCATAATTATTTCACATGGGAAGGTCATATGAAAGTTACAAGAAACTGACCTATAGTCATATAAAGGCAACAGGACTTCGTACAGGCCTTGTGATGCTTGCGAGGCAGCACGGAGGCTACGTTATGACATCATACATCAATGTCGTATTGAGAGTAAATTGCAAACTTGTTGAACACATTTACTATTCAAAAACTTGTTTTATTAAATGAGTCATGTAATAATAGATAACTAATAATAACCACTGTATTCTTTATAATAATACATATATGTGAAAATAACAATGGAACGTGTTATCAGTCACTGACGTCATAAAACAATGATCTGATGTCATGACACTTTCATGACGTCACATTGTTGCTGAGGCGACAGGCTCATTCTGGAGCCGACTTAACGTAAATGCAAGTCGACTTCGGTGAATATGCAAGGATTCGGTCATATAATGAATAGAAAATTTGTCTTTTCTTGACAAATACGATGTTTATCTCATCTCGTGAGATAGAAACTTTTAATATTATCACTCGTGGCTGCATTATAAGGACAAAACAACGCTTGAACTGGCGCTGCAATGTGACAAATCGAATTTCCACTGTACATTGTATTGCGGACAATAAAGTGTTATTATTATTATTAATAGGAATTAATGTTATTGGTTTTATTGAGTGAGTTGACGGTATGAAGCTGAGGTTTTCTAATCGTGTTATTATTGTTGAAATCTAATCAAATTGTTGAAGTCGGCGGGTGTTTTTGATGACTACATTTTGTATCATTTTCAGCTGGTATCGACACCACAAGACAAACACTGTATTGGACAATCCTGTACCTAGCTGCTCACCCAGATGTTCAGACTAAAATACACGAAGAGGTTGATGCTGTTTTAGGTGAGCTCATACAATATGGAATGACAGGGCAATTTTCTCATTTCAAATTGTCTCATACTATTCCTTGTCCACCAAAACAACACAGGAACTAGCTAGTGTAATTTAATGTATTGAACAATCCTATACATAGCAATTTACCCAGATGTTCTAAAATACACGAAGAGATAGCTTCTGTTTCAGATGCGCATGTATATATGTTGAATATAGGGCAGTTTAGTGCATTGTCTCACGCCATTCCAAACTATCAGGCACTGGTCACGGTCTTTGAATAGGTCTCAAACGAAAGGAACAAGGCAGAAAGCAGCTCAAACAAATAATAAAACATTATTAACTCATGCCATACTTGCAACACGTGCACAAGTGTTGGTAGTACTTCAGTGGAGGTTTGGGTCTACCACCGCTCCATGGGTCCTTTTGCTCCATATGTTTAATATATCATGTTTGACCCATTACAGGTGCCCGTATAACACCTTTGATGTCAGACCGAGCCAATCTGCCATACACAGAAGCTGTTCTGTATGAAAGTATGAGGATAGCCACCGTAGGACCATTCGCCATTCCCCATTCCACGACATGTGACACATCCGTTGGTGCGTTTATATCACATACTCGGTGTATCATAGAGGAAAATCCATTTTAGAACTATTTGAAGTTTTCGACAGCGAATATGTTACTGGTATTGTTATAATTTGAAAACTTTACATTTGACTAACCTCATTATTCTTCCTGTTCCGAGGAAGAATATCACATTAAAAATGTGTATCTACCGGGATACGAACTGGTTCTATGGAGTCTTTGCCACAAGGTCTGCTGACACCCCATACCATAGTTTTTGAACACATTCAGAATCATTTGTAAGGGAAACAGGCAAAAGGCTGTAGCTGTTTTGAGTTTCTTGTCCCCAGCTGGTGAAAGTCTTGTGATTGGCAACCTGAATTGGATCAGGACATGCAGCGTAGGGACCGGACTGTATGGAAAGGAAACCTCAGAGTTCATATTCCGGCATATGCACTATTTTTCAACTTTTATTCCTTGGAAAAATACCTATTTTAATCAGACGGCTGCATGCTGTCATATTTGATAGTTATTTCAATGCGTAAATGTTTTATCACAATCATGATCATGGTACAAACAAAAAATCCAATACATGTAATAATGAAGACCGATATAATTCAAATATTAATTCATAAAGTTTCTTTGCTTCGCATATTACATTTGATCACATTTTATGAACAGGTGGATATACAATTCCAAAGGGAACGTTCATCTTGCCAAATCTCCATGCAGTTCACCATGATCCAAAACTGTGGAAAGATCCATGGAAGTTCAAACCAGAACGATTCCTCGACTTAAAAGGCAAATTCGCCAGGCCAGAAGGCTGGTTGCCATTTTCTGTTGGAAAGAGAGCATGTATGGCAGAATCGTTGGCCAAACCGGAACTTCATATGATCCTTGCAGCTCTCTACCGGAACTTTGAAATACGCATGCCCGAAGGCGTGATAGCTGACCTTGAACCACTAGAAACTGGTTTGGTCTACCTTCCAAAGCCTTATGAAGTGGTTATCACGGATAGGTTTGCTTGAAGTTCAGTTCGAAAGATCTGGATGCCGTTCCACTAACCTATGCTAGCTCAACGCCAATGGTAAATCCCTGAAATCCCAATCTTAGAGTAATGTAATGACCGGCATATCTTTCCACTAACCAATCTTATCTAAGTCAGTGGTAAATTTAAGATCCAAAGTCAAAGTTAACCAACGTAAGAGTAGCTAAAATCAATCGTTGAGAAACCAAAATGGCGGCCTTTAATATTGTTCTTTGCTGTGAGGAAGAGAAAGCATTTTTTGTATTCTAGACTGAGTAATATTATCAGTTGTCCATCTAATAGTATCTCTGTGCATGTTGTATGTGCATCACGTGACCTGTAACGTGCTTCAGAATAAACCGGGTGACTTGACTATCCCGTGTTGTCTCTCTAGCAGGTGTCATTGCCCCGCTGCTAGCCTGTATGATGTGAAGTGAGCCCATGAATACAATACACATTTAATCGTGAACGGATATTTCTGAACAGAACCCCGCTTTTAGACACGTTGTCGGATGAGGTACTTATGTAATGGATAACTCCTGAATGCGAGGGCGTTCCAGCAAAGAGAGGCCGAGGATGGGGGTTTTATCTATTTTATATACCGACAAAAACCAAAAACAAACAAACAAACGTGAGTGCAGTTGTCTAAATGTTGAACTGCAGGTGGTCCAAGTAAATTAAAGCGTACATAAAATATCATGGAAGGTGTCTGACAGCAGAATACCAACCGACAATCAACCCTTCTAAGTCACCAATCCTTCGTGATCTAGTTGTAGAGCATTGGGCTACAAAGCGAAGGGCGACTTCCCACGGCCTTCAACCTAGCCAGAAGTGGTGAAACGAATCAGTGACACCTATCGTGAAAACGAGTTACGTTCCTTACCATCTGCTAACATACAGCCAACGAAATCGCCGTTTACATTTGGAACCAATTCAAAATAAGCAACGATCGACACAGTCACAGAGGCAATACAACTATCCTCTGATTTGCTTATACGATTAGCCTGCAGTACGTTAAAATCTTAGCACTGAAAATGCGAGGGTTGAGGTCAAGGGCGGAAGGAGAAGATTTGGTAATCTTTTCGTTACGCCTGTGACATTGTGAAGATGAGCGAAGGGTTGCGGGTTTGAATCCCGCAATGTCTGCTATGAAAAGTTTAAACTTGGTAATTTTGTGGATTGATTATCTTACCAAATAGGAATTTCTTGTGTGTAAAGAATTATACTTGGAGGGCCTTATACTGGATAGAACCTTCCTATCCTAGAAGGTTATTATTCTGTTCATGGCCCTCCCAGTGGCGTATTATCCAGTATAAGGCCTTCTGAATAGGAATTGTAAGGCCCTAGTTCCTTTCGTAGCGAAGTTCTCACGGAAGAACAACTGAATTCAAAGAGTGTTAACAAGGCCTTGAGGTATATAATAATAGGTTCAGGATGCCTCGGCACACTCTACTTAGCCTCATCGACAAGGTACACCCGCATATAGTGTCTGATACACAGCGTTCCCACGCACTTATTCCCGACACTGAGGTGCGAACCGAACTATGATTTCTTTGAAAAGGGGTTTTTTGTTGACCGTCTGTAGGTCATCATCGCAGGTAAATATGCCGAAACTTATATATTCCATTCGTGTTTAAGAGTGTCATACACATAGTCTGACAAGAAGGTTGCTATAATGTTTTGAAATTATGAGAGTCATGAAATTCAGATAAACACTCAGAAGTCTAATATAAATTATAGACAGACTATAAGCAGTCACCACGAAAAAGACTGAAATAATAGTATACTTATCAGTACACATTCCACAATTCCTTCATCAATCCCTTCAACCGTGCAAGTGGGTATTGTTGAAAGTACCTTAATATTGAAAGATGATCTTGATTAAACATAAAAGTGACAATTGGGAAATTCATGGGGTAAAATAGAAAAAACAATATGGATATTCAACTTCACTTTTCACTGGCTGCCATCAGAGGGTTAATTATGAAATTAATGCAAAAGGCTTCTACTCTCTCAAAGCTTTACAGGATGTATGATGTCTGGTACATAATAAATGAAAATAGCACAGTGGTTTGTACATAAATGTACGATACAGAGAAAACTGAACAACTTCCAATTTAATTACATCTTTATGAAAAGGACGTGTGGTTTGGTATATAATGAGTTGAATGGATTAAGAAACTGATAACATTATCAACCTTAATACAAAAAATGTTATTAAACCGACCAAGTTCAGCATTCTGAATTTAACACTCGCTGATTTAAATCAAGCCCCCAATTGCACGAAAACAAGTAAAAAATTAGAACACACCATTGTGGTAATACTTTCATTATGACGTCATATCTGAACGATTTTGACATAACAATGTCAAATAACAATTAAATAACAATGTAAATTTATTAAACAGCGGATGAGTAATTACTGTCATCAAGGAACCCTTCCAGTTATATGGCTATGTCTTTAAATGCTTTGGTGATTCAAATGCTCTTATTCGTGTTTGATATCCCCAATCCAATGATGACTCTAAATGTCGTCTCCAGGCACGTGAAAAACGTGCAACATGTGTAAGAAACTGCGAAGCGCCCATGTATATATACTGAACAGCAAAAGAAACGTGAGTCCATTGTAACAATTTCGTAATTACTGATAACGCTGTATTGAGCAAATTTATAATATCAGAGCATTCAAATGTTGTTGACATGATATTAATAACGTGTTGAACAACATGCAGACATAACGAAAAGTCAATACTGGTGTAGAACTTCTACAGAGCATTATCATGTGCCATAGTCATTCTCTAGGAAAACAGCCACATTCCTGTTCAGATGATGAAGGGGCCAATGTGCTTTTAAAGGCAATTGGCACTTTGCAAACATTCTCATTAAGTTGTTTGATGCAAACCCCTGTCTTTGCTAATGTTGATTCAGAATGGTTCTATGGGTCTCATTTTGGTAAAACTTCAAGGTATTGCATTCTTTTTCGGTATCAAGGTGTTCCACGAACACAATTACAGTCCTTGCAAACTGTTCAGCATGCAGTCGGCCAATATGGCAGTTTCCGAAAATTTCACGTTTTTTTGTTTGCCAAGCATTAACTTCTTAAACATTGAGACTGAAGACACAATGTGGGGTCCTTTTCACAGAGCAAGTCTCGGATTACAGCAAGAGTAATTTGAATTTTCCAGGCTCATGTAGATCATGTTACCATGACAACATGTGACGTGCATTTCCCCGAACTGATACCCTTTGACTTGGCAATGGTAACCATCTGTACTCTACAGTAACGATAGCTCAACATGTTCTCTGACATTTACTAATGATATGACAAACCATGGGCTGATATGCAAACAGAAACTATAATCATTAAAACTCGCGTTTCTTTTGCTGTTCAGTATATATATATATAGAAGCACGCGACAGCATAGAGGAGAAATTACAATTACATCGGGATATCAATAAATGTTCAAAGGAATTGATCGTGTCACAGCGTCCACTGTTGAATGTTTATGAAATGTGTAGATTCTACATTGAATATCCATGCACATGCTATCCCCAAATTCTAATTCCATTTTTGAGTGTGAATACTATCAGTTAAACAGATGATTGTTGATCAGAGTATTTAAACCAAATATTTGCAGGTATTGATAAAACCAATATCGTGTTCTCTCTTCCTGTGTGGAAAGTTTATATGAAGAGGTCATATCTCTGATAATTGAAGTATAATACAGAGTTGCCTATACTATCTAATACTGCTTTTACATTCTCAAATAAACTTTTAATTCAAAGAACATCAGCCGTGATATAATCAGTTTAACAGAAGTTTATCCTTTTAGTATAATTGAGTAAAATGTGTGTACAGTGATTTGATAGTCAGTGTAAAAATTTACTTCATATGAGCTGAGAAAATAAATGTCATTGACATGATATATAAACTCACGTGCAAAAGAAACGCCCCCATACATAATACAAGATATTTCAATGCGACTGAAACATCATGTCTTCAGAACCCAACAATACTAAATATGAATTTTCAAAACATTATCTATTCATAACTCTGAGAAACACAAGTTTTAAGAAATGGTCGTTTTGGAATCTCCTTAACTAGACGAGATAGAAGCCTCAAAAAGCCAGTTTTGGCTTGTTTTGTGACGTCCTACAGTAATGACGCTTCAACAAATTTAAATCAAAGAAGGTTATTTTGTCGAGGATATCTTTAATTAATTAAATTTCTACTTTTTCAATGTTTTAAACTTAAATATCAAATATAGTGGGCCAAAAACATCTTTAAAAAACGATGTTAGCACCCCATGTCAATTGAACAGATGTAAAACTAAAAAGTGCATACTCTGATGTATGAAATTGAGAATACTTCTTTACAAAACATGTGGCTACCAAATACATTCAAAATCTACTTTCTCCGACATCAATGTTTCATTGTATACTGTTTTCAAAATGTGGGGACGTTTCTTTTGCACGTGAGTTTATTTGAGTTCTCTGTGACCTTGTTTGCTGAACCTATTTACTTGTCATGAAATAGATCACAATACAATTTTGTGTAAGAGATATCTCTTCACCCATCTCAATACAGTCAGATCTGTGTAACTGGAACCTGTGTATCTGGAAACCCCGCCATCCGCACGGTAGGATTTCAAATCCTCTTTATACAATTCCATGCATTTAATCTCTAATCTGAGTGTTTAGGTATCGCTACATCAGAGGCCATTTAATGTGAACGTCTTAACGTGGCCACTCCATGGGAAATGGACATGGTTTAAACGATGGACGTACATTTGTTTTAGAACTTTTGTTATTGATTCAGGAGTAGTGTATAGCCATTGGTTACATGTATTTGCCTTTTTTGAGAGCACTTTATTTCAGTGACAACAGCATGCTTGACGACCTCGATAGTCCCATACAGCCAACAACTCCAGCCAGACAGTGTCCCTGACCTACATGGAACGTTGCACGTCTTGCGAGTCTTTTCTTCTATTTATATTAAGGGACTGCTGAATAGTGTGAGTGATCTGTGTTGCGTTGCATTCGGATAGAGGTAAGATTATCCATGTATAATTTATTGTGAGTTATTTGCTGAAATTACAAATTTGAAAAAACTAAATAATAAATAGAAATGAGCCTTAGATGTCTTCATTGTCTAAGAAATAGTGTTGATGTCGAGTTGCCAAGGCTCTTAAAACATAAAGGGGTCTGGATGACAGGTTCCACTTGTGAGAGCTTGTTATACTGCAACCGAATTCTAGTATCTCTATATTCGTGGGTGAGCAGTATTCAGAAGTACAAAGGCAGTGTACACTACAGAGTATCTCTACACTACCGGGCAAAAGAAAGTACTTACCTTAATTGGTTTCGATTAATTAAATATTCAAAAGAAAGCAGATACATTTGACTATGACACGATACAATAATACTGATCTGCAGAACGGGGTTGTTGTCTGTAGTGAACATTGTTAGATTTGTGTACGTTCGAAAAACAAACCTGGCCTTTTATTGCTAATTGACTTCGAAAAAGCCTTTGATACAATTTCTAAACCATTTATCTTTGAAGCCATGAAAGCATTTGAATATGGGCCTAATATCCTCAAATGGATTAAAATCTTAACTGGTAATAATACAGCTGCAGTAATTCAAAATGGACACACTTCATCCTTTTTCCACCAAGGTAGGGGATGCAGACAGGGTGACCCAATTTCACCATATCTTTTTATCCTTGCAGTTGAAATACTAGGAATTATGATAAGATCAAATCCTGATATTAAGGGCATAACAGTTAATGACATAGAACAAAAACTAGGCCAATATGCTGATGATACACAACTATTCTTAGATGGATCTGAAAAAAGCCTTAATGCAGCAATACAAACTCTCAATAAATTCTATGAAATGTCAGGGCTCAAAATGAACATTACTAAAACAAAAGCTATATGGATTGGTTCAATGACAGGTAGTTCTATAAATTTAGCTAATGACTTGTATTTAGACTGGCACAATGGGGACTTTGAAATTCTTGGAATAACTTTGAACGCTTCTCTTCAGGACTTGTGGGTAATCAACACAAGAAAACGCCTAGAACACATTAATAGATTACTGTCTAGCTGGCGAAGAAGAAACTTAACTCTTATTGGAAAAATCACAGTTATCAAAACCCTAGCAATCTCAACCTAAGTACATATTTTCTCTGCTCTTCCTAACCCCCCTAAATCATTTATTGATGATCTTAATAAAATTATTTATAAATTCCTTTGGAATAACAAAAATGATAAAATTAAAAGATCAAATATCAGCAGGTTGTATGAAGATGGAGGGCTTAGAATGATTGATATAGAGTGTTTTATCAATGCTTTGAAATTGAAATCACTGAAATGTCACTTGAAGAAAAATTCCAGTTTTATTAATATATTTCCCTTAGACCACTTATATACACTAGGCTCTAATGCTATTGAATGCTTATCTAATAATGCTAATCCTTACTGGAGAGATGTTTTATCAGCCTGGAGAATATTTTATAAAAAAAACATTCATTTGACTTTCATGACATAGACCAAATCTTGGCTCAGCCACTTTGGTTAAATCATTTATTTAAATCTTCTTATATTATAAGAAATTGGTATGATCAAGGTATACACTATATCAGAGATATATATTCTGAAAATGGTTTTCTCAACTTTGAAAACCTAAAAGAGAAGTTCAAAATAAAAGGAACATTTCTAGACTATAAGCATTTGTTAAACAACATCCCAATGAGTTTGAGACAGCAGCTGGATAGCAGAACTGTATGCTTGAATCATTTGACCATTAATGCTGTCCATCATGACATGATCTCTAACAGTAAAGGGTCAAGAATAGTTTATGACAAATTGATTAAAAATAACACTGTACCAAAGCTACATGAATATTGGAACACTGTTTTCCAGCATGATATAATTTGGGATGATGTGTTTAGATTTTATAAGAAATGCACAAATGATTGCAAACTCCTAGATTTCCAATACAAGTTCATTTTTAGAATTGTATAAAAAAAAAAAAACTAATGAAGATGAAGCTTGTTGATAATGATAACTGCTCTTTTTGTAAGCATACCTCAGAAGATATTTTACATGTGTACTTTGAATGTTAATTTGTTCAGAATTTTTGGCTGAATTTGGAACTCTTTATTAACCAACACCTAAAAGGTAATATAACACTTACAAAATGGCATATTATGTTTGGATTTTCCTTAGACAATAAAATACTCAATCATATCATACTTCTAGCAAAAAGATTTATCTACATCTCAAGTATTAAACAACTTGTACTTTCTTCTGAGGGATTCATTTAAAATCTAAAGATGACATGTTCAATTGAAATATTTATAGCTAGGAAGAATAACAGGTTAGGGTTTTTTTTAAGAAAATGGAAACAGTTACCAGTGATACTAGACACTGTATGAAGCACCCATAAAATAATTGACTTTCATTGTCCTTGCAGCTTTACCATATACAATTTTACATGTCTTTTTAAGAAAATGGAAATAGTTACCAATGATTCTAGTCACTGTATGAAGCACCCATAAAATAATTTATTCTCATTGTCCTTGTATCTTTACTTTACAATGTCAACACTGTTACAACTATTATCTTAACTGAATATGTTCAATGCCTTTGTATGCTGTATGCATATGTGATGTGAACTGGAAAAAATATATGAAATATGTGTACGTACGAAAGACCATGCTTTAAGATATAAAACAAGGGTTGTTTCGAAGAATAGTCTGTTGTGCCTTACATAGACATACTTTTGCTACAAAAACGGAAATTTGGTGGCTGCTGAAGTTTTCTCTTAATTCATCAGCCAAGTCAAAGTAATTTATCCACTTTTAGGCAGACGATAATCAGATTTACATGTCCATGAAGTCATCTGAAAGTAATACTGGAATCAATTAAATTGAAGCCAGTGTAAGCGAACCTGGAATACAGCAAACTAAATGACAGCAAAACTAAATATTGAAAAGCATGTTTCTTTTCTAAAACATAGGCAATTTCTGAGGTAGAAAGACCTGTATAAAACTTATGATTCAACGTGTGATCACTTCTTGTAACAGAGATATGTGGTATTTAGATGGTAAACACAGGTAACATTATTATAAATGGGATCATACTTTCTGTAATAGTACACATTGTTCATCGAAAAAGTAAGCTGTTGGTACAGTTAGTGCTGGCGGGGTGGGATTCATCCTAATAAATTACCAAAATGTTCGAATTATGTAACAATGTTTCATTTCCTGCCAAACCAGTATGATAAACAAATACCATCTATATGATTAACTTTCGAATATTTTGCAGTGAGACCCTAACCTTCAGCCATGACAACCACAGTATTGCATGTTTCACATTGCAATTACAATTTGATATTACTTTCCACCTCATTTGTATTACTTCAAATGCAATACATATCTGTATGTGGACGTGTACAATAATTATTACTGAAACTAATTTGTTATCGGCACGTTTGTTCTGCTATTTTGCGAACCTTAGCATCATGAAATATTCCAATTCCCTGAACTATAACATAACATGTGTCATGTGAATGTAATGCAAAAAAACCCATTACAAATGGCGTGACAGCTGACCTTGAACCACAAAACTGGTTTGGTCTACCTTTCAAAGCCTTATAATGTTGTTATCGGGGATAGATTTGCTTGACTCTGATTTGTTTTGACATGGAAAACTTATTTCTAAAAACCTTTTTTTAAGAATTATTTGTACAAGCTGCTGGAAAGAGAGCATGTATGACGGAATCGTTGGCAAAACCGGAATTTCAAATGATTCTTGCTGCTCTCTACCGGAACTTTGAAATACGCATGCCCAAGGTGTGACAGCTGATCTTGAACCCCTAGAAACTGGTTTGGTCTACCTTCCAAAGCCTTATTAAGTGATAATCTAAGACAGATTTGTTTGAACTGTGACTGTAATTTTCTGATAAGTTCACATCACCTTGAGTTGGTTTGACATCTAAAACCATTATTTAAAAACTTCGTAACTTGAGTTGCTGCATTAAACGGCCTGAAGAAGTAGCCAACGTTAGCCAAACTTATTTCAACTTCATCTTTTTTTATTTTGATACATATATATATATATTGGCATGTTTTAGGAATTCTCTATATCTAATTCAGCAATTGCATATGTTTTAGAAAAGAAACATGCTTTTCAAAATTTAGTTTTGCTGTCATTTAGTTTGCTGTCTTCCAGGTTCGCTCACACTGGCTTCAATTTAACTGATTCCAGTATTAATTTCAGATGACTTCATGGATATGTAAATCTGATTATCGTCTGCCTAAAAGTTGGAAGCCCATTTGCTTAGACAGAAATTAAACACGTACATGTACAAGTTTACTTTTATTCACGTGTGTATATTACTACCATAAGCAATATTGCATATGTGCAAAGTTCGTATAAACAGGGCATTAGCCCACAATGTTATCCCATTCATACACTCTTTATAGGTACATAAGTTTGCATATTTGCATGTTAACAGTGGCATATAAAGACATATACACTTGCCAGTCTTACATAGACAACATAATTGTTGACCAGCGTATTTAAGCCAAATATTTGCAAATATTGATAAAAACAATTATGCGTTTTTTTCCTGTTCTTTTTATCTATTTCTATTATTTATTTAGATCTCACTCCGTTTAAAACTAAGACGGAGGATATTGTAATGTAACTATAAACTGTCATACATGTGTATCTCTAACAATTTTATTATTATACAGATGTACTCCTACCATCAAATATAACTTTTACCTCCTCAGATAATATTTTAATTAAACAACACCTGCCTTGATATACTAAGTACATTAAAAGATGTGCCTTTTTATTATAGGGATACTTGATTAAAACCCATGTACAGCGAAGCGACAGTCAGTGTGAATTGTACATGTACACCGTGTGATTTACAGACTCAATGTGAATGCATATATGAGAGCTCGCTATTGCAGTGTTTACTCAACCCATTTACTTGTCGTCGAATAGGTCACGATAACACTGTCTGGAGCAGGTTTTTGTTGACCCAGTCGCATTAAGGAATCAGGGCAGCAAGTATTTTCCACAAACTGTTTTGATTTTGTTAAGCAAAGGTAGGCTGTGATCTTTATTTTTAAATCATCAATATTACATTCACAAACCAAATTCCAACTATTTGCAAAATTCAAAATTATATATATTAGTTTATATTATATATTGTATATAGACCCTGCTCACAGGACATGATCTCTGTTTGTGTTTTTTCAGTGCACAAGTGAAGCTTGCTTTCTTTATGACATTGACAATTCCTCACAGTCAATGATTGCAGTGCTGCACGTTCTATGAAATTCATATTTAAAACGTCAGATATATGAAAAGGTCAACCAATTTTTTGGCCTTGAAGTGACTGTCACTGACTGTCCAGTTTGGCAACAACTCTAGCCAGCCTGTATTCAGCTGTCCTTGGCCTACATGGAGGGTTGCATTTATTGAGAGTCTAGATCTAGATCTAGGTTAAGATAATCTATCAATCAATATGTCAATGGCTGTGATTTATGGAACTGTATTTTGCATTTTAAAGAGGCTAACATATGACAAATTTGTAAAAAAGACATATAAAAACATATAAATATGGAAAATAACACCTACCTACAGATACAACGTCTTGACAATTCCTCGCAGAAAGGAAATATGATTACATCACGTTCTCACCAGTGAGATAAGTCGCATCCTGCCTGCCTGTTATTTCGTAAATGACAAAGTTTGAACTTCAAGGTAATATGCAATATCTGAAGTGTGTTAAGTATTAACAATCTGGAAATATGGTAGCTGGTACAGTAAACTAGGTTTTATTAGTTGAAATTAATGTGTTTTGTCAAATATTCCAATTGGCAAACGTATCTTTAAATATATATGGGACTAGTTTCTGGTATTACTGGTGACTTTATACAGTCATGCCCATACTCTTGACTTGTCAAGTCTAACCTTTTTATATATAACTAATTAAAATGTCCAATTGTTTCTTTGTGGCTTGTACTCAGACACATTTTCTCTTGAGTTATTAACCAAGGAGTTTTGTCTGTGGCGAACAAAAATGTGCTATTCTAGCGGCTTGTATAATCATACCCTTGCTTAATGGGCCAATGGCCATCGTTCGAATAAAATACTTGACTAATGAAATATTTGCAGTGCTACTCTGATCACATGCAGCCATGGCAACCACAGTTTTGCAGTGGTTGTCTCCCCTTATCCCAGAGTCACTGACGACACAGGCGATTCTGATTGGCTTAGCAGTAGCAGTGGTCGTCTATAATTTGACTAAGAAAAGATATACTTACCCGCCTGGACCAATGGGATTGCCACTTCTTGGAAATATTATTGGTAAATTCTGTTTTCTAAAACGTTCACGGGATAAGCTAGGAATACTGACTAATTTCTAAGTGTTCTGCATCAAAATTTTCATAGGTAAATATTGTTTTGATATCACAAAACATTTTATATTATTAGAAACATGTCATTTCCTTGATTGAACAAATCTAAACTTTATCATAATGATTCTGTTGTAGAAATGCTACATGACATATTCGAGAAGAGTCATGACTAATAAAATCTCAAATTCAAGCTAAGTTGTTATGATTACATTTTCCAGCCTTAAGAAGGTCGAATTTAATGAAGAAGATGCCAGAATGGGAAAGGAAATATGGACCAGTTGTCACAGTTCGTTTAGGTTTGTTGAGTTTGAAATTACCATCTCTGATGTTCAACTGCAAATTTGATTAAATTCGATATAACTTTCATTTATATTACACACTGCTCTATAACACCATTGACAGTGTTTCTATAACAACATCTGGAAAGTTTGCTCAACTACCTAATTACATTTGACCTCAATTGCGTTACTTCAAATACAGTGCATATTTGTATTTGATATATATTTGATTGGGGTATTACTGTAGAAACAATACCATGATAATCTTATTAAGTTTTCTTTAACAATAACCATCAGGACCACTGAGGGCCATAATCCTAAATAGGTATGACGTTATTCAAGAAGCATTCCTGAAGAAATCAACTGACTTTGCCGGACGTCCTAAAGTTTATTCGTGTAAGCATCTGCTGTGTTTTCTTATGTGCTTTTATTGTAATCATTGTTATTATTTTATAAAATAGCCAATAATGCAAATATCATTATGTCAGGATACCTTCTGTCTTCTACGAAAACATTTATTTATTATACAGTGTGCTTATGTTTTGTTATTCCAAGAAATATAAAATAATTTAAATATATTGCCCGTTTTCTATCAAAACAGTTATTTATTATACAATCTGCTTATGTTTTGTTATTCCAAGCAAAGTAAAATATTTTAATTATATTGCCAGTTAACAAATTGACTGAAGGAGGCAAGGATATAATTGGCACAAACTATGGACCTACATGGCAGCTTCATAGAAGATTGGCACTAAAAGCTCTTGGGTAGGATTTTAAATATACCCCTCCTTTCAGTCGACAATTGAATTCCTTTCAATATTTTGACAAAGAGTAACTTGACTCCTCTAATTATTTTACCCGTTCCGTAAACTTATTTTTCTTCACCAGACCATAGAGTGCCATTCAGATACCTTTACTTTATCGATTCAGCTTGTGTATAAATGGATTGGGAAAAAAGGAATGTTATTTACAGTGGAAAATGATTTTACATGGCAAATAAAAATACGAAAATAAGAAAATATTTGTTAAAAATTAGGAAGTTTTATAAGTAAAACAGTTAACAGTGATATTTTGAATTATGATTGTATCACATTTAGTTATTTATGTAATAGATAGAGGACGAGTAGCAGTACATTATCGGGATATAAATGTACGGGTTTGAGAGGATTGTCCGAGGTGCATAGAGGCGTACATTTTATATAAAACTTACGAGTCGTGCTAAAGCATAAGCGTCGTGCTTGAATCACGAGCATACACGATAAGCACGTTTTTATTCAGAAAGATTGAGCACTAATACATGTCATTGCCTATAAAGACCGAATGGTTTTTAGAATGAATCAGTTCACACAATGGCTTCATCATGGACAGTCCAAGGACAAGTACACTATTCATTCAGAAAGGTAACTTTACCTTTTTACTCCTTACCTTTTAAAATATGTATTTAAAAGATTCAATACTAATTTTCATGAAATTGGATTATTTAATAACAGTTTTTGTTTTTGTATTTCAACTATTTTACCGTCATGTTAAGCTGCTTTTTAAAGCTATATTTATATTCATATTTATGAATTGGTAATATGCTAATGTGCATCATATTTATATTGCATATACATGATTTCAGGTTACTACAGCAACGGAATTGTGCTCTATGGGAAGGGATTTAGTATGTAACGTCGTACTGGACTTCGCACGAACGCTGAGTTACAATACAAGGTTTCGGCGAGACGACCTTGCAGCATCTATCCTCTTACACCCCAAAAAGGTAGACAATTTTATGTCACTTTCTTCTCATTTTTATGTCGTTCTTTATAACTTCTGAGTGGTAACATTTATTAGTTGATGCATGTCACTGTTTCTCTTACTTTCGAGATATAAATTAAATACACTTGAAAACTTTCAATTGACCTCACATTACTTGCTTTATTTACATGCTTATATTCTTCTTTTAGGAATCTCAAGCTCCTGAACATAGAAGACCAAGAGACCTTTTCTTTCGGAAAGGGAACACATCAATTCAGTTGTCATTGTAATAGTGTTTCATTGTGTATTATCCACATAAATAAAACAATCAGTTGGCATTGTTTGTTTTTAATAAAAGACTGTGAACCAGTTTTATGAGCATGATACCCGAACGCAACCAGACAAGTGTACATCTATCGGGATATAATTGTACTCCACGTGACCACAATATAATCATATGATTGGACGAAAGCATTTGACTGTGCTCTTATAAATATTTAATCGAATTATTAGCACTTCAAACATGCACTTCGCCACCTTCGAATAAAGATATGGTTGATGTTTTAGCTTACAAAATATTAGGACTCTAGTTACTTAAATACTTTTAATAATGCATATACATGTATCTCTTATACTGGATAATGGATAATGAGATCATATATGCAAATTAATGGACAGAGGTAAACGAAATCACAATCAAGAATATGTGAGCATAATATTGACTGAAGCTGCATACTGTTATCAAATGGTTATTCATAAGCATCCTCTTTGTAATCATGCAATGTGCATGTAAGTGGTTAGCAAGTAGAATAATGAACCGGCCGACAGATAAACAACAGATCACGGTTGGAGTTTTCTTGTTTTGTTTTCAGCTTTATACCTGGATATATGGATTCAAAACTATAGCTGATATTTAGATAATTGTGGTGTTGCGTCACCTGTCTCACATATAAAGTTACTGAAATAAGTGATATGAGGTGTGTCAAAATATACGAGATGATGGCTGTAAATAAGTTTTAAGATGATCTAAAATTGTCAATATCACACTGATTTGATGACCATAAGTTGAACAAGGATGGCCCTAAAACATGTTAATAACGTGCTGTTCAATAACGCATGCATTTATTGTAATAATCTCGTCTCTTTTAGAATATATTACAGGAGCTGACATCTGCTACTTTTGTCCATGAAGAGACAACGATCTAAATGTCATCCTTGCACGCACCACTGTCAAGTATGCGAAATTGCAAATCAACAAAATGTGTCAAACAATTAATCTACACGTATTGTTATCTACAGTACTCGAATGTCCATGGATATCCTGACTTCCTACTTCCGAACTTTGGATAGATGACACAACACCACAATGATCTTAATAATTATCTGCAATAATTTGAATATATAGAGGCGAAAGCTGAAAACATGACATGGAAACTCTAACCGTGATCTGTTGACACCATGACCATAATATATATTACGGTCAGCAGGCTTTATACAGCGATATAAGATGTATTCGACTTGATTTCAGATCTTACATGAAAGGCAGCAACTTTCAGAACACCATTAGCGACGTTCTTGAAATGGTATTCCAGGAAATGAGGAAAGAAAATGGGACATTCAACATTCAGCCTTACACCGAGTTAATCGTCTTCAACCTTTTAAGTAAAATATGCTTTTCAGAAATGTGAGTATAACAAATATGCATTCATTAAGAAATTTACACGTACAACTTTCAATATCGAATATCTATTTAACTTAGTTATTTATCAAAGGTCATTTTATGTATCTTTATTTCTCATGACTTACGTGTAATGAAATCTGCTCAATTAACAACTGAAACACATTGGTAAGCATACGGGTTGTTTTATCCTCTGCCGTAACAAAATATTATGTACGTTTGGGAAAATTTGGGAAAACATAATATGCAACAAGCAAAAAAGTGAGCGTGGCTCACTTATACCGCCGACTGTAAAAGTTTGACATTTTTATTTTACTTAAAAAGAGAGGTGTCTGCACACCTAAGGATTGATAAGCTATGAAATGTAATTGCTAAGATTAAACTGTTTGTGAAAAGTGTAGAACAAGTCTTTTCATGTAAAAGGTGGTTTAAGTAAAAGTAGGAAAAATAGTAACTTGAAAAGGTATGGGTAACATAAAACACTACTGCATTTCAACTTTATTTTGGAAATGAATCCTAATGATTTGAAACAACAGGTACATGGAAGCACAACCCTGTAGGATATACAGCAGTTTATGGCTGAAAGGAAAGAAAAATTAACTTTTTCCAAAATATAACCAGTGGAAATATAAAATAGTAAACTCAACAAGAACACAGAAGTAGCTTTTGATGAAAGTTACATGAAAAAGAAAATGATAAAGTCAACAAATCACAACACAGAAGTAGCTTCATTCATTCGAGCTCCGATTATGGCGAAGTAAACACAAATTAAAAATAGCCAAAAATTAAAACATTCACCAAATCGTGTTACATTTTGCATTGCACCTCTCCTTGTGGTGAAGAAGACATGTGCCAAGGTAAAGGTAAAGGATTAGATGAATAGTTTTTCTGTAATCGATCGGACAAAAATTGTCTTCGAACGGACGGACGGAAGGAATCATTGGTACTACTATATACCCCGTATATATATAAACACGGGCTACAGCGTCTTTAAAACTGGCTTCAGTTTCAAAGAGCAGCAAACACGACACGTTCTCTTAATCTACAGATTACAATGAATATAATGTATCTTTGTATCGTGTGGATTGTCGTATTCCTTGTTTCTACTTCTGCTAGGTATTCAAAAGATGACAAAGACTTCATACGAATCAGCGGACTCTTTGAAAAAACAAACTTGGAATTTGGCGACGGGTTTTTGGAAGATGTACTTCCACCTTTAAGACTTTTCCCAACTGGGAAATTCCGAAGATTTATCAGCACGTTTACTGAGATTCTCGAATTCATCTATACGAGAATAAAGCAACACAAAAATACATTTTCTCCAGGTACAAATCCCATTAACATAATTTTGAAATATGTGTACAGAAGAATATTTCCAATTATTCCCTATTGCCGAGCTGGCACTGTGTTTTTGATAACTATAATTTCCAGATTCTGAGGGTATGGATCTCTTCCCAAAATCAAATATCTGAATCAGTTTTTTACAAGTGTAATCGAACATTTTGTGTGAAAATGTTAGTGGTATTATATATACATTGTGTCGAAGCATCTCTTCCATCAAACACAATCTTCATACCCATTTTGTTATTCCCTTGCACCTGATTTATTCATCAGATATCCAGCGAGACTTCACAGACGCCATGTTGATTGCACAGAAGGAACTTGCTGCTGAAGAAAGTCCAGATCGTCTTGCTGAGATTACTGATACACACTTTGCCCAGACAATAGTTGACATTTTCACTGGTAAATTATATTGTATTTAACTGTTATCATAATTTCTAAGTACTTATATTGTAGAACATAACATTACATTTTTCAGATTTCCGTAGTATCATATTCAATCGTGTCAGATCACAAATATATCAGCGTGAGGTTATTAAATAATTTCCATTCAAAGATGAGTGCTGAACATTTTATGTCAGAATAATAAATAAAAAAATAAAATAAATGAATAAATAAATATTTTGTCTCCCCTTTCTTGAAACAAAAATCTATATCTTACAGTAATGACAGAGTATACTTAGGTCATCAACGCTTTACAAATTAATGTAGACGGTTTCATTACCAAAGAAAGTTGATGTTGTGAAGTTATAGTTTTCTAATGTGTATTTATTGTTAACAATTCATCATCAAATGCTTGAAGTCGGTGGAATTTAAAATAATTAATGACATTTTTTTGCATTAATCAGCTGGTATCGACACCTCCAGACAGACGCTCTATTGGACAATCCTATACATAGCAGCTCATCCAGATGTTCAGACGAAAATACATGAAGAGGTGGATTCTGTTTTAGGTGAGCTTATGATGAATGACAGGGCAATATTCTGTTTAGCCCATTCCATAAGTAATCCAATGGATTAAACCAATGTTATTGCATTGTTTCGGTTGTGATGCTATCAGTTACTTAAAATTACTAATTACTACTAATTACGTCGCACTCATGCAAAAGAAATGTTGCAAATCCATATAACTCTTTTCCCATTCATCTTACCAACTTCTAATTGCCTCTCAATAAAATTAAATGAAAATGAGCCATTTCTTTAGCATTGACTGGATACGTTTATCAATATAAAGTCGGTAATTTCAAAATCATATAGCTTTGGTATTTTGTATAATGAATTTAATGTGGTTATTGTCCATAATGAAAATACAACTATAAGAAAATAGCACATGAGTGTCCTGAGGACATGATTCTACACTGACGGCCAACAGAAAGTACGTCACTCAGTTGTATTAATCATATGCATAATTTTCAAAGTCAAATATCTCGAGTTTTCGACGTTGTATTCCAAAACTGACTAGTTTGAGAAATTAGTCCAAAACATTCAATCAGTTGAAGAATACTTCAACGCGTTTTTAAAAAAAAATAATTTAGATTTAAATTTTGAATTCCCCCCAAATTAATTTTGATGAAACACAACAGTTCATCGATATGTAACACATACTCTGTGTGAAGATCAATACATGCACACATTTACAACATTTGAACATGGTAGGGCTCATGATGGTGTACATCTCATTTCTTACCCCTATCTACTTTAATAATGATATTTTAGTTAACAAATAAAACAGTCACCAATTAAGTCATTCAGACTACTGTCGAAAGGTGTTATTGTATCGTGCCATAATCATATGCATTTCATTTCTTTAAAACAATGAATTAATCGAAAACAAGTTAGTGTTATACTTTATTTTGCCCGTCAGTTTTGTTTCAAACCTTCATTGCGGGGATCTTGCAGAACAATAAACTTGAAAGCTAGTTTTGCGGTCAAGATAAGCAGGGACATTCAAAAACCTTTTAATAACACCTTTTAGATCATGCAGTTACTAAATGTTATTAAGGAAACCACTCTGTTGTATTTGTATCTCTTGAGTGACATGCGCTCTAAATGTTTTTAACAATTGTTACTCCAGTGTTACTCATTATTTTAACTTATTATTACAGGTGCCCGTATAACACCTTTGATGTCAGACCGAGCCAATCTGCCGTACACAGAAGCTGTTCTGTATGAAAGTATGAGGATAGCTACCGTGGTTCCATTTGCTGTTCCTCATTCAACAACCTGTGACACATCCGTTGGTGGGTTTTACATACCAGGGATAGTATATCCGTCATGATGCTTTTCAAATTTACTGCACATAAGCGTGTCCCTTGGCCTCAGATGATCGAGCTACATTTGAATTGCTAAAAACATTAAAATGAAGTTTAAAAGGTGAAATGAATTTGTTTTGATTATTAATACATAGAAATAAAGCAATTCATGGTATGAAACAAAAGTCGAAATAGAGAATTAAAGTTAGTAGAACAAAGGTAATAGAAAACTAATAAGCTTTAATATTAACATTGATCACATTTTTATACACAGGTGGATATACAATTCCAAAGGGGACGTTCGTCATGCCAAATATCCATGCAGTTCACCATGATCCACAACTTTGGCAAGATCCATGGAAGTTCAAACCAGAACGATTCCTCGACTCAAATGGCAAATATGCAAAGCCGGAAGGCTGGATGCCATTTTCTGCTGGAAAGAGAGCGTGTATGGCGGAATCGTTGGCCAAACCGGAACTTCACATGATCCTTGCAGCTCTCTACAGGAACTTTGAAATACGCATGCCCGAAGGCGTGACAGCTGACCTTGAACCCAAAGAAACTGGTTTGGTCTACCTTCCAAAGCCGTATAAAGTGGTTATCAAGGATAGATTTGCTTGACTCTGATAAGACCCTGATTTGTGTTGACATTGAAAACTTTTTTTTTTAACTTGTTTTTAAAGAATTGTTTGTACAAGCTTTTGTCACTTCGATTCATCGGAACTATTATATCAGTGCTTTTCTAATGCACTTGATGACAGTCGAATCAAAGAGTATGTTGTCATATAAAATCAATAGAGTTTTAAAAGAAGGATATTTCATAAAAAAATACCACCTAAAACTGAATACTATTAAATTCTGAACGAATGGATGTACATTGTTCCCACTATGACGTCATAAAATAGATATATACTATGACGTCATAACCTTCTGTAACGTATCATTCTCCCTGAAGATGAAATGAAACTGTAAGGAGAGAGAAACTCGGCGTTATGTGTTTTCATATCTTGAAGTTGTCATTCACCTGGACATTTGACTTCTTGTGCATATATATAGTAGTTTGAAAATTTCAAAAACAAATAATTGAAATTCAAATTTTGTAAATTTTAGCAGACTAAACTGATGTCCATTTCATTATACTACGTAAAAAATAAAATGGCATTGATAATACACATACTTCAGAATGCTTAGTTTAGCCAATCTGTGTTTGCTACATGTTCCCTGTATACTAATCAATATTGCTATTGCTATTGCTATTATATATTTTACTATTTCAAGCTCAATTAAATAAAGTGTATGAAATATTTTATTCATTGCCTGTAATGTTCATGTAATCAAATCTGAAAATGAGCCGATGAGTTTAAATGCCGACACACATCATCCATGCTCGGTCAGGCCGAAAACGACGCATCCTGTGCCTAGATATGACATCTGGATTCATCATTGGATTGAGTATTCGAAACAGGACTCAAAACATTTGAATCTCCAAAGCAATTGAAAACATCCATATATTGGAGGGGTTCCCTATGATAGTAATTACTCATCCACTGTTTACTACAGTGTCTACAATGTTGATGAGTACTCACATTTCTTGCTACCCATTGACAAAATGTCAAATTGTTGAGTTATAATGTGAGAAGTGCGACCACAATGGTGTGTTCTAACTATTGGCTACGTTCGTGCCACTTGGTTTTATTTAAAGGGACTGTAACACGTTTCTTTTGAAATTTTCATTTCTTCAAATTTCCCATTTATAATGATAGTTTTGGTTATTTATATTTACTTAAGAGATAAAAACTTCTTATTACACAAACCAATTATCCGGAGTGTTAATAACGGTGATGCGTTTAAAGCAAAAATTGCATGGAGGCCATTTTAATGTGAACACATTTTATTATTTCGAATTACAAAAACGATTCCCATGCCTTTACCGAACCATGTACAGTTATTTTTAACTTGATTTTCCGAAGAGAGAAGGATGTTTTACTATTGGTGACAATAATTTTCAAATACCTTTCATCAACTAATTTGAGCAAAAAATCCTGCTACTGCCCCTTTAATGTGTAATAACATCGCTTGCTGCCGTTTGGCATGTCAAAATCGTTCAGTCATAATGTAAGCAGTGCGGCCACACTTGTGTGTTATAGATATGGATTTTTTTTATTGACATACTAAAGTCAGTCCATTCCATGTTATTATACCCCCGCTACGAAGTAGTCGGGGTTATATAGCGGTCAGTTGTTCAAATGTTACGAAACTTGATATGTACAATCACCATGATGTGTACATCTGCCTTTGGTATGTTTCATACCCTCATTTGCATAATTTATGCAAATTTTCTCCGTTTTTCGACTTTGCCATTGACAGTTTTTGTTCCATTCATAACTCAAATACTAGTTGTTCAAATGTCTTGTAACTTGATACATATAATCATCACGATGTGTACATCTGCCTTTTGTATGTTTCGTACCCTCATTAACATAATTTATGCAAATTTGTTCCGTTTTCGACTTAACCATTCACACATTTCGTTCCACTCATAACTCTGAAACCAGTTGTTCAAATATTACGAAACTTGATATGTACAATCACCATGATGTGTACATCTGCCTTTTGTATGTTTCATACCCTCATTTGCATATTTAATGGGTTTTTTCAATTAGTTTGACTTTTACTTCTAAAACATGCTAACAAGTGTAATACTTACTCTGCTTTAATAATACTTAATATATAATGGTCTGTTCATACACAAGTTTAAACAGTGATGTCCTTTTGGTATTTTCAAACATTTGTCTTTGACCAATGTTAAAAGCGGGGGTATCATGAGTGAGCTGTGCTCACTAATCCTCTTGTTAAATAGGCATGTCGTACACCACTAGAGCATAACATAACTGAGCCGAAATTAGCAGACCCATAGTCGACATTGAGGAATACAATACGCGAAAATGTTGCCCTGACTGGGTAATGTCCACGTTTATTTATTTTTGTACGGTAATTTTAAGTTAAAGCACACAGCTTGTACTGCTCAGGGACCAATATGTTTTGTAGTTTACAAACAGAGCACTCCTTTTAAGTTATATTTTCTTTAAAACGTCAAACTACTATGTATAATATTTCAGACGACACTTTATGTATACTGACGTTCAAAAGAAACTTCCCGTTTTTAAAAAAAACGTACGAATTGAATCAAAACAAGTTTCACAAACGTTTCCAGCCTGAAAACATTCGCCAAAACACAATAATATAGGTATATAGGGCGAGCATTGCGTTGAACAGCTCAAGAAGCTGAAAATGGTAAAATGTGTTTTTTCGTGCCTCAAACAAATTGCACGTGCTCAATGTTGAAATAAAAGGCTTTCTCTTAGCATACGACTTGCCAGTTACAAAAAGCACACGAAAAAAATGCCACGGTTATCGGCCGAACAACGTGAAAGAGCTATTGGTATGATGGAAATTGGTAGCTTCACATACCCATATAGCGAGGACGTTCGGCTGTTCCAGACGTTCGGCTGTGCCAGACGTTCGACTGTTCCAGACGAACGGTGTATGCACTTTTTACAGCCTATCGTTTTACAGACACAATGCAACTCGCGACAGGCCAAGGACAGGAAGACATAGGGTCACAACTCAACGAGAAGACCATCTTATGAGGGTTATTCACCTTCGCAATAGATTTTTGACGGCGACGTCGACCGCAGTAACAGCCCTCGGGCACCTCATCAGTTGATGCACAGTCGCCCGACGTCTTCGTGCTATGGGTATCAGGGCTTATCGTCCCCTCCGTGGAATTGCTCTGACGATTAGACATCGACAGGCACGACTTTGTTGGGCAAGGACTGTCCGACGTTGGCAGCAACGTCAATGGCAACGGGTGCTGTTCTCCAACGAAAGTCGATTCAGACTTCATCATGCCGATGGGAGAATCCGTGTATACCGTAGAAGAGGAGAGCGACTGGCACCTGGGTGCGTCCAAGAGTACCATCTCCATGGACAAGGTGATGTCATGATATGGGGCGGCATTTGCGGTGACCAGAAAACAGTTGTAGTGCCACTTTTACGTGGACAGGGCCAAGGAACCATTCTGCAGCATGACAACGCAAGGCCCCATACAGTTCGAATGGTTCAGGACTACCTTGCCAACAACAATGTTCAGGTTTTGCCATGGCTGGCGTGTTCCCCGGACATGAATCCAATTGAACGCGTATGGAACCATATGGACAGACAGTTGAGAAACCTCCAAAAACCCTCCAGCTAACAGAAATCGGCTTGAACAGGCCCTTTCTGACATATGGCGTCAGATCCATCGTGACGTCATCAGAAGACTGACAACATCCGTTAGACGACATGTATTAGCATGCATGGACGCACACGGAGGACACACACGATACTGATCACCAGAAGAACAGGAAATGGCAGCATTTGAAGACCTTCAATAACCTGATTATTGTCATAAACTTTTAAAAACTGTATTTTTGAAGCCCACCTTGCTTGATTAGCACACAATAAACTATTTACTTTATGACAAAGTGTGTGATTAAGGAAAGGTGTTTTTATTTCAAGATGACGTCCAAGATGGTCGCCGATACATTTAAATGACTTCAAAACCCCACTTCATGTTAATTTACTTAAGTATGGTGATGTATTCAAATGCTTAACAAAAACCGTCATGTTTTATGTCACTTTTGCAAACCAGCGCTGATACTTGTGCGGTCCGCGGGAAAACCGACCTTCCCCATATGCAAGATCGGCAGCTTTCGGCAGCTTCCGTAATGTGACGTGATAGTGGTCCGTCAAACTCGCCTCAGTGCGAGTCACTGCAGTTGGCCTATGTCAAACATGTTCATAAACACTCAGTTGGTTGGTCCACTCGTGACGCGCTGTATCATATATGTTAAGTAACATAATATTATGTCTATGACATTGAATTAATGTTGGAGTTCTTCAACCATGTTTTTCAACTTGTTGATTTCATGATTTTAGACATGATTCAAAAGCAAATATCCGTCAGACCGACGTTCAAAGTAGCCTTCCTGCAGTCGCTGTTTTACCGTGCGGCGTACGATACCTGATCGAATGTTTCAAAAGAAATGTAATATAAATGAAATTATGTATCAAAAGTGTTTATCACAATGCTGTATAATGTAAGTTATGTTTAGCACTCGATATTATTTGTCCTGATTTCTGGTATATTTCTTGACCCGGAAGTAAGACGATAGAGTTTAAACTTGCTGTTTTTTTCTAATAAAATACTGGATATCTAATGGTCTAAAACGGTTCACCGATATAAATTTTCAAAAATAGACATTGAACAATTATTTCGGTTCAATATTCTACTGTTGTAGTCGTGTTCCACGTAGGCCCTATATCATATATTAATATGTTTGGTCAGTAGCCCTATCATCGTTGCAAAATCATTTTTGTCGCTACGCTGATCTGGAACATCCTTTCTTAGTTTTGCAAAACGCTAAACATATGACTAAACAAAATGAAATAACGAAAACAACTGGATATTGACGTGTCTGTCATATTTCAGTGGAATGTTAAAATGTAATGAATACATTGTGGATAATCGTAAAAACATAGTTGGTTCAGAGAATTCAGAATCAACAAAATTTACATAATTACCAAAACCTACAAAGTGAAAACTAGCCGTTTTTTAACACAATGTCAAAGCCTACCTGTAAAAATGCCTTTCCCGGTAAAATTGGGGCATTAATTACACTTTCCCAGTTTTGCAGATATATTTTTATTCATAAAATGTCAATGAAAATACTTTTATATGTTTTAATGATGGTTTTACTTTGATTATAATGTCATAAAAATAGTATCGATGAAATTTCAAATACCCAGATAATAGGGACAATTCTGCTTCAAAACAATGCATAACCAATGTTTCCCTTACATGTCAAGTACAACGTTTATCAACTATTCCTAAAGGTCGACGATTCTAATAGTTTTGATTTAAATACATGTATACAATGATACAATCTCCGGAAATAAAGGGTCCACCTTCATGGATATATTTCAACATCGCTATCGACTTCACGACCAGCACTGTACAGAGTTATCGTTCTTTCTACAGTACTGTTGACCCGACATGACTGTGACTGTGAGACGAAATGTTGTTCAAACTTCAGATCGGTTGACCCTCTTGACATACAAATTTATTTCTATTCATTCTTTGTTGATTCTTATTATAGGTATTGTTACTTTTAACCGTTGAAGTTTTAAAAAATTGACAGGTTTTTCATGATTTCGTTACATCACTATGCCGCCAGTCACTCACACATGCCAGCAAGCGCAGCTGGACGTGTTTGGCGGACTGAATCACATAATTTGAGATCACATCGTTAAAATGTACATATATTTATGATGCAAAAGTGCTTTATGTATGAGCAAACCATGTGTCTAACAAAGTGCAAAGTTCAATAGCTAAAAAACTTGCGTCGAATACCGATTTTTACAGTACCCGTGAGTGTAGAATGATTGCATGAGTGTCACTTGCTCTTGCTGCGAATAAGTTAAGATCGATTTAGAATTCTTTCAAATAAAAACCTATGGTCGAATAGCTTTTTTAACATGTTAGTTAGAGGGTATGTAGTGTTAAATGCTTCTTATTATCGTAAACTAGGTCAAACGACGTCTTTGTAAACTCACGCCGCGTAACCTCCCTTTCGCTTGCATGTTAACAACTGCACACTTCCGTTTTCGTGGGATCACTATTACGTCACAAGTGCATAACTCATTAAAGTTCGGGATTCTTCGGCGTTCACTCGGAAAACGCGACGTTTCAAGTGGCAAAATTCTTAGCGGAGCAATGCCGTATTTTGTGATAAAGATATCATGTAGTTTGATCACAATTATTTCTGAAAGGGGTTTTGAAATCCTTTAATGATCATAACTGTGTAACCATCAACACAATTATGATGATCTTGGTGTATATCCGTAGGGCTTTTGGGGCAATGAACACATTAAGATTAAAAATGATGTTTGTCTATTATGGAACACAAACCTCCAATACGGCGTCAACAATGGCCGGCGAACCTCTCAAGTGATCGCAAGTCCATAACTATTCACTAAAATGTGATGATCTCGATGTCTATTCCAACGTTTCTTGGGACAAGGAACACATTATGACCAATATAAATTAATTATGTTATTTAAGTTCTAAACACGAGCAGTAAAACGCCAAACGAATTTAACATTAACATGGCCTTTAGAGATATTTTACGTGCGACTCGCAGAACTCAAACTCGGTTATTTCAATGTCGGACAGTATTAGTATGTATATTTTTCAAAAGTTTCAATAACGATTAAAAACAACCATGTTTTCGCAGAGTATAAAGCAGCATCACCAACTGTCGCTCCATCAGAAAACTTAAACTACAACTCCTTACATAACAGCAGCAACTTCACTGCAAGCGATCCTTAGCGAGATTCAACACACTACATGTAACTAAAATCCATTACAAATTCATGAAATTTTGTCATAAGATGAATTGACTACTAACTCTTACAAAGAAAATGAAAAGATCTACCCCATCATTGAGATAAATCTACTTGGTGGCGCCGTGAGCTGATGGGGGCCCAACAATTTTCTTACTCAAATACTCAGTCCGACAACTGAGAGTGTGCATATGGTGATCATACGATGTCGTATTGACTAGGTGACGAGTGCATTTACTACATCAAAATCTTTATATCAAAATGAGACATGTAATGCTATATAGATTACATATTATAACCTATGTAATATATGTAACAACACCTCATGTATATACCGCAGAAGTATATATGCATCTTGATACTGCATCTGTACTAAACTTAGACTTATTACACATCTGCATATATATATATATATATTTTTATATATATCGACCATCACGGGTCTCATCAGGTGAATTATCGTTCATCATTCACCTGATGAGACCCGTGATATATATAGTATCGGGCAAACAAAATGAGACAACTTTGAATTCAACTCCTTAATTTATTGTTTGACATAGATTTATGAAAATTGGCACATATGTAGACAATCTATTTACAAATTGTTTAAAATAGGATTATAGCCAGTCAGGTCGCTGTTTCGCTCCAAACACTATTTTATCTGCCGAGACATGGAATAAACCAGATCGTCTTTGAGTTCCTCAGATAGCCTGATCGACTTGTCATGACTTGCACGTTTCTAATCTGCAATATATTTTTGTTCTAACTATTCAAATGTGTCCTCAAAGATTTGCCAAACCTTTGCAATTGGGTCAGGTCTAGTGAAACAGCAAGACAATTATTCTCTGTGTGTCATTTAACGAAATTCAAGTTTTGCTGTGCGCGTAAGTGCAAACACAGTCATAGTCTTGTTGTATAACAAACAAATGCCAACTTTATTCAGTATTTAAACCCGGCACACCAACTTGTAAAAGTTTATAGTACTTCCTCTAATCAATGCGACCTGTAATTATAAAGAACGGCATTAAACCTAATTTTCCAATCTTATCCACGCCATCTGAGACAGCGAAAACTTTTATTCCGGCTTGCGCTGGAACTCACTGCAACTTGAAATGTGACAATAATTCTATATGATTATTCTCTGAGATAACCTTGATGTTTTCTGCAACTTTCATAAAAAGCGTGAAGTCCATATTTTGCCTCCGTTTTCAACATCACGTCGGTAACTAGGAAGTCGTCTGCTACAGCGTCGTCACGTGATCCTACCAAACAACAGGGGAGGTAATGCTGAGAACATCATACCTATGTCAGAAATGCATTTTTACAAACCATGTTCGAAAACGCTGAGCTGCAACGCAAAAACTAGTTTTGAAATTTGTCTAATTTTTTTTGCTCTATACTATTATGTAAAAGTTAAAAGTACATGGTTTATGTTTTTGATATTCTTAAAAAATGACATACTGAAGACAACAAAGTGTTCATCAGGGAAACTTATACATTTGTATACATAAGAATATATATAATCTGTACACAGTTTCATTATATTATCAAAGAGATCTTTGGAATATACATACGTATTGATTCACTCTTATGTACATGTATGTGCCGTGCCTTGCTGATACGATGTCACAAATATACTGATATATATGTTGATGACAGACTACATAGTTTATGGGGGTATTAAAAACAATTATTGTTTTAAATAATTATTTATATATTTAGCCTTCAACGTTTCCTTGGTGATTGTTGTTTTCTGTGTGTGTTGTTTTCGTTGTTGTTTTTATAGTGCTTTTTTTTAATCCACCATATCTGTATATATTGTGTTTTTGTATTCTGTTCATGTGAACGTCACGTTTTATGTAATTTCTTATATGTTCGGGAGCGGCATTCACATAAGCAGTGTTTGCTTGTTTGCCAATCCCGATTTCATTTTCATTGAAATCAAAATATGCTTAAACCATATATATATCCATATATCAATATATATATTGAAAGTATTGAATATTTTCTTACAGTGCCGGACAAAAGTCACTTCCCCTGTATTGCAGTCTGAAAGTGAAATGATTGCAGTATTATCGCACCGGGAATGCAGTCGGCTCGCAGGACTGGCCCGTGATTTCTGCACTACTATCGCAGTAAAAGAGTGGGAGAGTCGCAATACAGGCGACTGAGCGGTTCAGTGGCTACCGGGAGGGCGGGGCTAACATGTACGCGCTAGTGATTACTGCGATCAATGCTTTTGCGGCCAAAAATTGACATGTGCGTAAGATGGTCCTGGATGGATGATTGACTCAATAAACTAATTTATTGTTATTTATTTGTGGGTCTCGAAAGTCCTACATGTACATGTACGCCTGTCCGATTATGTAACAAAGTGAGACAGTTTGTAATAAACTAAATTTCTTATTCACTGTTATGTGAGGTAAACGCGATTGGAGAGAATAGCATTCCTGTAAACACATGCAATTGCACTGGGGAAATTCACTTTATATAAAGTTTGAATATTGTCGTCCACATAATAGTGTATTTAGAATTATATTCAGTTACACAGTGTGTACATATTGTGTAGTGTTTATTATTGTTCTTGTAAAAGTAAACTGCTTTGATATGATAACGGATACATATTTTGTGTAAGTGTTTGTGTGGTGTGGGGAAGTTGTGGGTCGGGTATTCCCCTGAAGCCGGTTTTGAACTCCGTTAACATCCTTATATGATGTATATTGTTTTGACAATGCTTCTGGGTAATATAAGAACTGATCATTTTGATGATCCGGAAACGAAATGAAACCTGATTTTCAGGTAATAAAGTATGCTGTTAAGTTGTATTATACATTGATTGTGTTCATTTAGAATTGCATAAACATATAGAACTGACGGCGGAAGGATCATTTCCATAAGAGCAAATGCATTTCAACTTTATTCACTGCCGATGATATGATCACCAAGCATCTCAGAAACGATTCGCCGAAACCATAATCATATTTCATTTCCATTGAAGAATGTTATACAATAATATTGATTGATATACTTTTATTTATATTTCTATTAACATTATCAATTACATATTTGGTAAGGGCGTCGTTACATTTAAATTGTTATATCTTTCTTATCATTTGTCATAAAAACATTAAATTAGGTCTTCTTTCGGGGATGTTTCTTTCTGTATGTTAGTGGATTTGATTAAACTGTTGGCTTATCTAATTTCGCTCCCGTTTATGAAGTGTGTAATTAATTATACAGGCAGATGCATAAATCAAAACCGTTAACATACATGTAGTAATCTCTCAGTGATAAGAAATGTACTTTTAAACAAAACATTTTCAAGATATTGGATTTTAGTTTGAGGTAAATTTGACAGGTTAATCTGTTAAAGACACGCATATATACATTCAAGGTTCAAATATGTATTCCCAAATACATGTATGCATGTCTATAAGATACATGTAGATAACTTTTACTGTACATTATAAAGATTTACATGTATGATGTTTATTGCATATAGATAGATGTGTGACGAATGTAAATAATTTTATCTAGATAGTAGATACTGTATGTTTGTGGACTATTGTTGCTTCGGTTTCTTAGTTTGTTTAGTGAATATATTTACACTTCTAAGTGGAATTTTGTATGTATAATCTTATGAATAAACTATGAATTTAAATTCGCATAATCCCTATGATATTTGATCCAAAATGTACACAACATTAGTTCAGTGTGATTTTATTTTAAGATTTTAAATAGATTGTTTTTAAAAAAAATTTAATACACAGTTGTCATGACCATTTTAATAAACATATATGGAAACGAATATTTATATTAACATGTCACCATGCAATTAAACGGCGTTTTCCATTTAAAATTTATAGCCGGACATGTTATATCCTTGATTTTATTAACCCATCCAGACATCATTAACATAACCGATTCAATAGTATTACTTTAGTATGAGAGCGTACCTATATTTCCGCTAACAGAGCACTGCGTGTATATGAGTTAAAAAGAAATCACTAGTGAATAATTGGGGCTAGAAGAATTGGTGTTTAGGTAGATTAAGGGAGTGTTGCTCTGTGACAGAAAAAAACCCCGAGATACATGTACATGCTGAATGATCTGTAACAAAAGTTTAAATGCCAATAACTGTGTAGTGAATTTGAGATGCGTGTATCCTTTACACAATGTATCCAGAAAGTGCGACAAGTATCAAATCATGTAGATTAAATAACTGGCTGATGCAATTATATCATCATTCGAAGATCAAAGTAAAGGAAATATATTGTCGGTACGACTTTAAAAAAAATGGCAATAAAGACACAAAGTATTGTATTATCGCGCGTCTTAAGCAATCAAAATAGACTCAGAATATCAAAGTACAATACTTGAACCTTTCTGATAATTACCCTATGCACATAATTTCTGAACTTCCACGTACCTGTATAAGTAAATTTGCCTCCAACTAAGTGAATAAAACCGTAATATAAAAGCGTACCGTCACTGACACTATCAATGTATATAACACCTATATGACCGTTAGCAAATCGTGAATATTTGGAATTACGGAATTACGCTTGATCAGTGGGTGACCAGTGGGTCACGTAATGTGATAAACGCGCGACTACCTAAATGTATGTTACGTAATCCGGTATATCATTTATTACTAACGACTGAATACACGCTTACAATACACAACCCACTTTCAATACACAACCCGTCCCTTGTTTTAAGCAGTGTGCTTATTCGTCTTCGTTGCGTCTCGCCGGGTTTATTGTCTCGCTCGATATGACATGAGTCTGTGGATAGTATCTTTTAAAACGTAACCTGTGTCTCATAAGTCAAAATGGCTGGGTATTTACTAATAATTTGTGCTATATTGTACAAGTGTACAATGAGTTCTATGCGTGACACTTTAATAAACTATAACTGTCTAACTCTCTGTCACAAGTAACATATAAAATTTGATTTTCCAATAGAGTGTGAAACAAACGCATCGTCATTCGTTTAAACTGCTAGTGATGCTCTTTTATTAACATGTAGTGTTCATATTTTTTGTCATCAAGCGATACGTTGATCGAGGTCACGGTTACAGATTGGTAAACTGTGCTGGTGGTTGGTCCCTTGCGCTGAGAAAAAAGTCACTGGTCTAGCCTTCAAATTCCAAATGCAATTCTTTCATTTTCGGTTACATTCAGTCTATAGATTTGAAATGTTTCACTTGTGTATCGTCATATATTTGGGAAAATATCAAGACAATATTTCTACAGGTTGTTTATTTGAAAATATCAAGACAATATTTCTACAGGTTGTTTATTTGAAACATGTCGAAATTTTTTCAGCACAAGGTCGCATTTATGGTAAAGCTGCATCCATTGTGTTTCATAAATTTTGATTAAGCTTTAATACGATCCAACATACCATATGTACTGTTTACAGTGCAAATAAATATACTCGACTTGCATATTCATCCCGAATAACCAAATACTTGTTTCTTATTATAATAGAGTAACATCATTATGCATATGCAGAAACCAAAACTAAACGTCCCATTTATATGCACAGTAGTTTTATGACCTATTAAATATGTGACTAATTTATCAGTTTGTCTGTTATAAATAATATTCCAAAATTACGTTTAAATAATTTGCGCGCGCCACACGCGGTACATTGTCCGGTTTTCGATCAGAAATCACTACTGTTAGCTTTATATCGTCAATATACTAAGTAGACTTAGATCAAAATGGCAATTTTCGGCAACAGTCAGTACTTCCCGATAACATAACATAATCTAGAACATAACGTTTTGCATATGTGACCCCCACAAAACAGAATGGATGTTCCTTTAAGAGCCAATATCAATTGTTTAATCAATGAATTAGGCAAGGAATTAGATGGATATACGTCTCTGGTTTAATTATGATAATGCGAGGTTATGGCCGACATCAAATGCGACGGTTTGCGACAAGGGGGCGCGGGCGTAACGCCTGAGTGAATTTACCACCGAGTGTATTTATATTACATAACGATTTTGAGTGAACGGTGTCTCCCTCGGAATACACACAGAGAGAAATATATTATAACATGCTTAATTCGCCATAGTCAGGCATGCAGACAGACAAGTTTGTTTAAGTGTCACAAGTTGAAAACAAAAGAGCCATCATGAGAGGTGGTATATCTCCCCGGCCCCACATAAGTTGAATAATCAGTTTTAGCTGTATACAATAACTACCCCTAGTGGTTCATCTACAGGATATGTTTGTACAAATGAAATATTAACAAACTAACGTTTTTAAAAGTTGCTTTCTACAGTTAAAGTCATGTGTATATTTCATTATATGTGTATATATTGCACTACGTAATGCGTGATAAGACAAATCGTACCCTTCTCACAAACTTCAAAGGATTTATCTCATGTAATTGATATAACTGTTGGTTTCAAGGTATTTATTATGACGGGATCGTTAAAAAAGGAATACATCTCCATACAAACATATACTTAAACAAATGAGTGACGATTATAGAACAGAAAATGTTACATACACCACAGAAACAAATGAAACTAGTCAACAAGCATTAAAAAATGGGGGTAGGCGTTATATAATTTTTGCATTGTTTATTTACATTTTCTTAACAAACTTCGGTATGACTGAGTGTACACAATAATGATAAGGAATTCAATTTAAAATCTCAAGTCAGTAACTAAATTGTTTTCATAATGGTCACCAACGTTTACAGACAGATATTTTATTCAAATCTCACCTCGAATGCACTTTTATAAATATGTTGATTTATTGATAAAACGAAACAGGTAGAACATCGAGCTACCCACTCTGGGGTTATGAGAGACGTGCTATTCGAAGTAGATCACGAGATCAACAAGTGTGCCGGTGCCTGACACGGCGGTATCCATTGATGTGATTAAATTGCCATTTGAATGGGAGTTGGTACACACGATGTAGCAATGGGCATAGGGGTACCGGTGCCTTTGGACAATAGAAGATACAGATCGCATAGACATTCTGCTTCTTACCGTTTTCCTTTTTTTCATATATATATATATATATATATATATATATATATATATATATATATATATATATATATATATATATATATATATATATATATATGATACCTTTTTAACATTGTCTCATGAGCCAAATAATGGCTGTTTTCTAGTTTTTCTAGTTATTTCATGTCGTATTTAAAATAAAGTATACACAGATGTTGAATGTGTGTCACTTTGTCACTATTACATAACATTATCTCATACAACATGTATACAAGTAAGAAATGTTACCGCCGGTAAATTCCACAACATAACACTATGGTATTTATTCGACGTGAAGCAACGACAACTTCAGCAATCATTTGACAGTAAACGCACATTTCATCTTTACGCCCGCCCACTACAGTACTAGACCAATCAGCTCTCAGCAGCTTAATTTGGGACCTGGACGCATCGGAATAGCCCCGCCTACATTAACGCAGTCATCTCGCAATTATCGTGCGACAGAGACGCTAATTTGGCGGGAGACTGTCGCGTTCATGTCGCAGGAATAACGCAGTCATGACCCAACTGTGCTCCGACACGATTGCGGGAATACTGCAATTTTACTCCCATGACTTTTGTCCGGCACTGTACTTTAGTTCCATTGTGATAGAATCGTAATGCTAAACGATGGTTATGCACAGGTATCACGAGGATCTAGATAATCGTGTTGCCTTCTTATGACAAACGCGAACCAATTTTTTTCCTCACGATAATGACAAGAAGAAACAAAAATCTCGATGGCCGAGCGAAGGGAAAGATTGAGACACGTGCTAACCACGAAAATGATGATTCGCACGCGAGTTCGGAAGTTTTTACTCAAACGCAAAGATTTCCGAACATCCGCCGATGGTGCAGCCGAAGCCTGGAACAAAGAATTTTAATAGGTCACGTGATTTCTGTTGTCATGGCAACCCACACTAGACTGATTTCAACACCTTATTGACTCCATTGTGTATACGTTTGCGTTATTTCTCAGTAGTGGGGATGGGGTAGTCGGGATTCAGGTCATGTATGTAACTTTGATATGGACATATGAAATTTCCATATCAAAAGGTTTCACAAGATTGTTGTGATTCAGTTACATCGCTATTTATTTAAATGCTTCTCCATTGTGTATAAAGGAGTAATCAAAATTAAATGAGAAAAAAAGGCGCAAAATGTTTTCATAGCGCTGAACAGATTTACGCTCTCCCGACCACAGTACAACAAAATCTATAAAACGCTCTCCCGGTACTTCCTAAAATTATAATTAAGCTTCCCAAGTGAAAGTGATGTGCAGTATTTTGGTTATTAAGGGACGTCGACTGTGTATGGCATGTACATATTGTGCATATCATCACAGGCTCGCAGCTTATTTCTTTTTTTTATTATTATGAGGATACTTATATCGCTGAACTCCACAACACAATGGGCCATGCTCAAAGCGCTACACACATTATTACCCTGGTGTAAGGACCAATATCGTTCCTTTTCATTCTCTACTCCTTTGGAGTATGCAACCTGGGCTACCAATTAAGGCGCTCCAAATGAACAGAGGCACATTTCGAATAAAGTCCCTTGCCAAAGGTGACACCATGAGCCTCTCAACTCATGTCTCAGTGTGGGGCAGGGAATCACCCTTCAAACTCGCAAATTTCATTCAGCACTAAGGCGGGTAACCCACCCATCCAGCGAGCCACGCCCGTTGCTGCTGAACTTAACTGATAGCGGTCGACTGAGCTATGCACAGGACCACGTGCCACCATATCTCGCTTTATCCCACATGTTTGTTGGCTTAATGTGTGTAGAATCAAGACAGTTTTGGTTGACATCAATCAGTTTAGTTGGTATCATTATATATTCTTGTTGGAATAGTGTCCAATGTGGTCTCAGAAGTGGATTTGTCTGTTTTACGTTTGACAAGGTATGCCCAAAGGGATTTTGACTCAGCAACAAGGATGTAACATAAGCTGACAGTGTCGAATATAATCTACACGAGGCACCTCTATCTTCACATGTCTGTGAATGTATGTCGGAGTGTCAATAATATATGACAGCCAATGTATATAGATATCCATTACAATTATAATATAATGACATTTCTATGAAACTCTATTGAACTTGATACAATTATTACATTTCTCTAAGCAACTGATATTGTAGAAACTACGGAGACGAAATGTTTAATAATGTACTTTCCATTGTTCATATAACAATGATGAATATAATAGTATAGCCTGCTTAGATTCCAGCATACTGTAAGACTCACAATCAAGTATGGAGTGTGGACTTTTTGCTCTTCTTGTCTTGGTCTGTGGTTACTTCTTGGTCTGTGACGGTCATCTGAGTGACGCCATGACGCCCTGTGGACCTGAACTGTGTGTATACCTGTGTCAAACTCTGAAATGTTCCCCGCAACCTTTCCATGTGAAGAATTTCACCTGTGATCTCAGGAACCCAAGCCTTGGTGTTCGACAGGGAAGAGTGAGAACATGTAGAAATGTAACGTCTAGGCGAGGAAAGCCTGTTCACGTGTGTAATGGTAAGTATGTGTCTATTATATAAGTACTGATTTATATTTCTACATTTGGGTTGGACATACCGAACAGTAACTATGTGTGTCAACTAGATAATATTAAATCCTTTGTATTTCTTCAGATGGGTTGATATATACAACCATTCCAAACGCAATTTTCTATGATTACTAGATAATATTATTGTTAATCCATTTGATGCATGTAAACATTTTGTCATCTATAACAGTCTTTATCATTGACGTCACATTTGTGTCTCATTCCGTATCATATGTGATATGGGAGCGGTGTTAATATATGCTTGTTCACCAATTCAAATTCTTTACAATGAATAAAATAGTTTAACCACACAGGTATTTACATACATGTATATGTAAATGTTTAAATTGATTTTATGTATGTAATTATATAATAAGTTATGGGCCCTGTGGGTATTGATATCATATTAAATGGTTGTAAGTGTGAAATGTGACCTGTTTTCGAAATCATAGCAAGTTATTAAAAGGATTGGACTACAGCTATTCAATGTATTAACTGGACATTCCCTCGTTTAATAGAGCATACCTATAATTTTCTATAGGCTCGCACTGAACCGACGCTCATAAGAAAGTGTACCCATAAAACTGCAAAATGTTTTTAAACTCAAAGTAAGAAAAAGGACTATAGAAGGCAACTAATTTAACTTTAAATCATTGGAAACATTATTTATTCAAATTTGATTATGATGATAATTTTACCGTGCTGAACTCCACATACTAAGAGACATAATTCCCCTTTTCTTCTCAACTCATCGGGGTATGCAAACTAGCTACAAATTAAGGTGATTTTTATGGTTATCTCTTACATTTCCTTCATTTCCATACCAGGTACCCACTTGTACAGCTGGTTGAACAGAGGCACACTTTGAATAAAGTCACTTGCCAATCGTTCACATAAATATTATTTCAGTATTGGGCGTTTTTGATTGTCGTTAACTAGGTGAGATATGAGAGTGAAATACGACTTCTTTGCTCATTTTATGACGTCCCACATCAATAATGCGTCTACGAATAAAAGTCCTAGAGATATCATTATGTCAACAATGTTTTATTTATAATATTTCCATATTTTAGAAATTTTGAGGTGAAATGCAAACTTTGTAGACCAAAGTTTGGGGCGTCAATGATAACACGTTTGTGTACACATGTTTCATGGATGTTTATTACACTGAGACATACAGGTCGTTTGATATGCATTGGAATCTCGTACATTGCGAAACCAGACAGACAGATACAGACAGATTTTATTTTGTAATGTCGGCCTAATGGCCCATAATACAGTTACATGATATACAATATAAATGGACAGTGGTCATTTTAATTAATAACCTTTGTATCTTAAAGAAAATATTTGGTGTATGAAAACTGCAGTGATGAATATAACACGTGGATGTTTTGAACTTAAAATATTTTGGAGTAAGAGCGGTCCTTTGTACACTTTTCCTAGTTGGATGATATATTGATCACGGTGTTGTTAGTACTGTTTACAGAAAAAGAATACATGTTTTTCATCTTCAATTTGTTGCGAGTGGCAGAATGAGCAGTAGAGGTCTTCAATATGCATATCCTTCTGATGAATGTTTACTTTAAAATTGTTATGGGCAATACGAAATTTACAGAGAGCACGAATTAGTTGTTTACTTTTCAGTTCTGTGATGTAAGGTTCCAGATGAAGATCGTATTTGATTTGAGAGTACTGGTTCAGGTGGTTAGATGTAGAAATTTCATAATGCCAAGTTTGGTGTCCAATGTCCTTAAGACGTTGCCGAAAGACAGTTAAAAATACATTAACATTGTCTACTCCTTGGTTGAACCGTACATGAGAGAAGCCATTCTGGAACAGGATTGTTCTAACGTTTGAGGCCCAGTTGTTTTAGCCCATATCGTCGAAAGTTTTATCCATCCTATAGGAATGGAAGGGGTAGCGATCATTATCCATATGTAGCAATCTGAACCATAATTTTATCACTTTCATCTGCGAGAGCACGAACAAAGTCAGACGTCCGAGATCGCCTAGGACAGCCTTATTTGATGCATACTTTCCGATTTTGAGAAATCTCTTGAAGTACGTTGCCTGTATTCTTTCAATGGCATCTCTATATTTGTATCCCCATATTTCGGCTCCATAAAGAAGTATTGCGAAGCCGGTGTATATGGAGATAGTTATTCCGGTAGAAGGTGCAAACATAGATTGTTGTCTGTGAAATAATATACGAAGTCCTCAGCGCGACTATAAGCATTGTTCGAAATTGACGTCGGTCCGTAGGCCCAAGGCCGACTGAAACAGGATTGGGTCGACAGATGTGATTTGCTACAGGTCTTTATGGCTTGCTTCAAGAATCCAACTTTTTCATCAGATTTTCATATTTTTATAGACGTCACATATTGTGTTTGTTAACTAATATATTGTTGAAAAGGTTCGATATTCCAAGACAGGAAATGACCCAGAAACGTGTTTCTTGCCGACACATAAAGTTAATCATCATTGGTTTATGAATATTTAGACACCCAGTTGTTTGGTAATAGGTAAATCATTACCATGTATTCCAGCTTTGATTTATAAACAATTCAAACGTTTTCTTTCTGTATTTATTTACGTTATTACCGAGTAGCTGAATAATTAATGAACATAAATGTTTACAATTCACAAGACAAACTTCAAGTGTGCTCATGCTTTCTTTTTTGGTTTCAGTTATTCATTAGATTCTATTGAAATTAATATTTACGTTCATTTAATATTGCACAGTTAAATAAGAAGAGTCCCACGAAATCTGAAAAAAAATCAATCGAGAAAATAACCTTTGTTATGACATGTCATAATGAAAAGGTTTGGACCCCATGGTCTGATCATCGTGCAATTTACTTCAATGTTGTGTTGTCGTAAATCGTTACATAAAAACAGCCGAACATATACATACTTACAATTTACAACCATTTTGAAAGTGTCAACGATTAAATCATTTTTAAATTTGGCATATGATGAAGGAATATCCAGTGCGATTTCTCATCATGCTTCACTTATCTCATTCTCTTCCCACAGAGGTTAGTCCCTACAGTTTTCCGGTTCTACCCTCTGTTACATTACGCTTGAAATAGAGAACAGAACCAAAGTCCCCTGGCGGTGGAAAGAGCAATCTCTTAACCTATCATTGCTTCTTAACCAATGAGAACTCATGTTCAATTTGACATGTCGAAAGGGTAACTTCATAAATCGACGCATTTTACTCTGAAGGGTCTTGCTCATTAGCATATGTCATTCGAATATGTCTGATGTAAATAAAGCAAATGAACTGTTTTGGGTATTTGTCTCTGATTTGGTTTTCTTTCTTTATAATTATGTTTATGATCGAGAGTTTTCACAAAATCAAAAAGCATAATTCGAGGAAAACACAGAAAACACAGTAAAACGAGAAAACGTTTGCCTTACGTTTATGACGTGTCATTGGCAAATGTCACTTTTACAACGGCGTCGTTGATTGCACAACTAGATTCAATTGCAACCAATCAGAACACTACCTTCCTGCACACATTATCGAGCGTAATGTAACAGAGGGTAGAACCGGAAAACTCTAGGGACTAACCTCTGTGGGAAGAGAATGCACTTATCTTGACAATGACAGTGTAATGTTATATCACAGATTGTTTTTTTCTGTCCACTAGCTCGTCAACACAGAACGTTTTGATTGTACAGTATTTACAAATATTCTCTTACTGATTGAACAATAATTGAGTGCAATAAATATTTTCTTTCAGGCTGAAATGTGGATTTTTAAACTGAGATGTTATATATCAACTGTTTCTGTCTCAACAAATTTGAAATAATTTTGATATATCGTCATTGCCAGTTCATACGTTTTCTTATTTGATCTTTTGCTCTAGTTTAGAAACAGATCGACTTGCTTTTATGTTATACATTCCAAAGACAAACTATTTTTTAGCCGTTGTGAATCGAACAAAGTATTATTATATAATCTTCAAGCTTTGTGTAAAAAATATTTTCTAACTGATATTTATGAAACAATTTTGGCTTTCAGAATATTAACAACTTTAGAATTATATATTTGTATTTAGATTGAGAATACTACTTATTCAGGTTTTAACAAAATGTCAGTATTTACAATTTCGAAATTTGAAATTTAGACCCATATGTCATCAAAAACATGAAATAGGTTTATTTTCTCATTTGACATACTTGTATAAGATATTGTTAATAGAACTTTTTTCAAAGAAAGAGAGTTTAATAAGATTGTATCCAATTTATTTTAAGTATGGCTAATCTGATAAACTGGCATGGTATTCCAAAAAGAAATCAAATCATTTTTCAATTTCAAACTTGAAAATATGCGGCGCGCGAAAACTGCTAGTATATCATGTCAACCACCCTAATTTCCTGGCGTAAACTGGTTTGTCAACCACCCTAATTTCCTAGCGTATACTGATCGGCTGTAGGAAAACTCGTACCCAAAACGAACTCTTACCCACAAAAATCAGAGAACTCGTACCCAAATCCGCCGGAGAACTCGAACCCACTTTTTATTTTTGGTATTAGATGTATTCATACTGATCAGTGTACGAGACTTTTCCAAAGCTTAGGTATACCTTAGTTTACCTCAGTATACTCTAGTATACCTCAGTATACTCCACTATATAATAGTATGTGTATTAATTAATTACAAATGAAATAAAATTAAATTTGTTCGTTTGTTTATATAGGTGTTTTCTGTTAGCTTAATTATATCAGATTGAACTACGCTAGACACACTGTCTTTATGTCTTGGGTTTTATCAGATGACAATGTTCGTGTGACAAAGTTGTTATAGCTATATATGCATTCAAATAAATAAAACTATATTTACTTGATTATTTAAGCAGAAAAAATGTAAACATGATCAGCAGAAAGGCATTATGATAATTGTGTATTTAATAGCAAACACGATATTTTGTATCCTCAGTGGTATGCATTGGATTATAGGCACTGGTTATTTATATCGGATTTAAATTCTGTGTTCAGTTAGTGTCAATTATGATCGTGGTACTCATACAGTATCAATTAATGGACTGTAGTATATACTGTCTCATCATTGTATATACAATTAGCAAAATGTGTGAAAATGTGTTATCGCAATACAAGACGTTTCACACTTTAAATGTGACAATGGATATATTGCATTATTGAAAACTTACCTTTGTCAACGAACATATCCAGGGGAAAACTGTAAATATCCATTATATTTGATTTTTAAGTGTATTTTAGATTCGGCCCAAAAGGCCCGAATCCTTTATATAAGTGCCGACCGCTTGGAAGGTACTGTGATTATTGTGTGGGTTTAGAATTTGATATATGTTATTTGTTTGGATATTGTTGGCCCTTAATTTTAGTTTAAGTATTTGGCGGAAGGCCGCATACTGTGGGCATTCAATAAGGATGTGGTGAATTGTTTCTGCCTGTGGGCAGTGTGGGCATGTTGGGTGGATGTTTACGATTTTGGTTTTGTGGATATGATAGTTTAATTTTGTATGCCCCGATTGGAGCTTAATTATTGCCCTATCAATATTTTTGGAATATATTTTTTGTTTAGTTAAGGGTTTGGAGATAATTTGTTTGGTGTGGTGTGCTGTTTTGGAATTTGCATATTGCAGGTGCCATGCTCGCTTTGCATGAGATTTTGATAGGCTTTTTGCCTCTTGTTTCGAATGAAAAAGGGGTAGAATTTTAGGTAGTTTAAGGCCCTCCTTGGCAGCTTTGTCGGCTTTTTCGTTGCCAAATATACCGACGTGCGCTGGTACCCATAGGAGTTTTACTGCCTTGCCTTGGAAATTTAGATTTTGAATAGAATTTAGAATTTTGGAAATTAGATCAGGGAGGTTTTTTGTAGATTTGTTTTGAAGTGCCTGAAGGGCACTGAGAGAATCCGAAAGGATGAGAATGTTGCCCTGATCTTTAGTTTTAGGGTGGGATAAAGCGAGTGCTATGGCCATAAGCTCAGCAGTGAAGACCGATTGGTCGTTAGGGAGCCTATTGGAGTAGGAATGTTGAGTGGGGTGTTGAATGTGTAGGCCTACGCCTGTTGTGCGTGCATCGGGGTCACGTGACCCGTCTGTGTATATGTGACACCAGTCGGACCAGTGTTCTTGTATGTAGTTGAGTGTGGTGGTTTGAGCGTGTTTTGGGTTTAGTTTAGAAGTTATTTTGCCAAGATGGAGATTTATTTTGGGGGTGGGTAAGGGGGCAATAGGGTGATGCACCGTATTTATGGGGGGGGAGGTTGATATGCTCCATCTTAGCTTGGGATAGAAGTGTTTTTATGCGGTGGGAGATTGGAGCCCGTAAGCGGTGTTTATTAAAAATTGCTGTTTTAAGTTTAGAGGGACCACTAATAAGTAGTTCCCTGATAAGGGGGTCCTCCGAAGATCCAGCCCAGAAGTTTAAGGTGAGTTGGTCCCTTCTCAGTTCGAGGGGAATTTCACCAGTTAGGGCTTGGAGAGCTTCGAGTGAGGTACCCAATTTGGGTGCGTGTAGCTACCCTTAGTGCCTGATATTGAATAGAATTTAGGGTTTTAATTTGGGTTGGTTGGAGGGAGTTATATATAGGTGCGCCATAGTCCAGTTTGGACCTTATGAGGGAGGAGTAGAGATGGAGAAGGGTTTGCCTATTTGCACCCCAGCCTGTGCTGGAGATTGCTCTCATGACATTAAGGTCTTTCGAGCATCTAATTTTAAGTTCTTTGACATGAGCTTCCCATGTGAGATGCTCGTCAAAGATTAGCCCTAAAAATTTAGTTTGTTTTTGGAATTTAATTAGGTTATTTTTTATATATAAGTTAGGGGAGATAGATTAAATACTACCCCTACAGTTTTTTCCGCATTTAGTTTAAAGCCCCATTTATCAGCCCAGCGGCTGATTTTATTTAATGCGGTTTGGAGTAAGGAGATAGCGTTATTTGGGTTTTTTACAATGTGCCCAGAGGGCGCCGTCGTCTGCAAATTTGGAGGTGTTTATTTTGTTGTTGATACCCTCGAAAAGGTCATCAACCATTATGTTGAATAGAGTTTTCTAAAAGGTGGTTTTCAGATTTTTGGTTTTCGACCCCCACAGTTATTTGCCTATTGTGAAGGAAATCCTGGATATAATTAATTATGTTGCCTGAAAGGCCTTTTTTAATTAATTTTTGGGTGAGGCCGTTATGCCACACCATATCAAATGCTTTGGAAAAATCCAGGAAGATTGCGAGTGTATATTGCTTGTTGGATTGAGAAAGTTTAATATCTTGCTCGAGGCGAGCAAGATTGTTTAGGGTTGAACGACCAGGAGTGAAGCCACTCTGGTCGTTATTTAATGGGTTGGTTTTTAGGTGAGATTGGAGGCGTTGTTTTACCATTGCTTCCATTACTTTACATAGGTTTGAAGTTAGGGAGATGGGCCTATAGGAGTTTGGATCCCCGGGGGGTTTATTGGGTTTAGGTATTGGTATTACTAAAGCTTCCTTCCAGTTGGAGGGGAGCTTTCCTGCTTGCCAAATGGTATTATATAGGTTTAATAGAATAGTAAGGGTGGAGGTGGGTAGCTTCTTAATTATTTGATAGGAGGTTAGGTCGAGCCCGGGGGCTGTTCCTTTTTCCCTATTATTTAATACAAATTGAAGCTCCTCCATTGTGAATGCTTTGTTGATTGGTTTGTTATCTGGTGGGTGCTTTGCGGTGGGTGCGGATTTGTTTTTGTTTTTCAAAAACTCCGGAGAGTAGTTGGTGTTGCTGCTTGCCTTAGCAAAGTGTGATGCAATTGCGTTAGCTTTATCTTTAGGGTTTTTAAGATTATTTATAGGTGGGATTTTACTTCTGCATTTTCCGCCACGAATGACTCAAAGTTTATTCCAGACTTGTCTGGAATTGGCTTTGCCATTCAACCCCTCGCAGAAGTTTTCCCAGTGTTGTGTTATTGTTTGTTTGATGAGTTGATTTACTTTATTTTTTAATTGCCTAGCATAAGGTAATTTTGAGATGTTGCGCTTTGCCTTTACGCTTTACGCTGTTTGCGCGCAACTTTAATTTCCTCAGTCCACCAGGGAACTGAGGGTTTGGAAATATTTGGGGGGGGGGGGGGGGAAATGGAATTGCTTGTTTTGCAGCATTGAGAATAGCATTAGTGAAATTATCAGAAAAGGTTTGGGGGTCATTATTTTCTAGGTCTGCTGGGTTAAGTTGGGTGCAAAGTGCATTAAATTTGTCCCAGTCAGCCTTGTTGTAATGAAATTTAGGATTTGGGGGTGAATTTGGAATATTTGAGTTATTTATAGGAAGGAAATTATTTAGTGTAATCAATATAGGAAAGTGATCACTTCCCCACGGATCATCAGATACCTGCCACTCGGTATTTATAGCGATGTCCGAGGTAGTGATCGTTAAATCGATAGCGGACATATGGTCCCTAAAGCTATCGTACCTAGTTGGAGAATTATTATTATGGATTATGGAGAGTTAACATCAGCGTCACGTTATTTGTTTGACAGTAACTGCTAATGATGATCGCGTGGCCTTTCAACTGAGGGGGTAACTGGTAAAGGCGTGTCCAAATATTTATGAAGTTGTCATGCTTATGTATTTTATTGGTTGTTAGTTTTTGCCTCAATTCTTATTGGCTAACTTTAAATGCCCAACCAGACGCGCGAAGCACATAGCCAGACAGACATTGTACTTATTAGCCTGTCGCCAGGTCGTTTGCATGTTTATACAACTAAATTCCCACCTGTCAAGCTCTTCAACGCACAACTGGTCTAGTCTCTCAACTAATTACTAGCCTGAGTGGCTTAACGTTTTGTCTAAATAAATGCTAATTAAGCATAAACAGACAGACAATGGTTTAGTTGCGCCTATCTTTGGGTATACACAAAAGCGTTATATCAATAATCAACAACAATACTTTTTTAACCATAAATTTATATATTAAGAAGAACATGAACTCAAATAAGATGGAACATATCACACAGACCAGGACATAGCTTCATGATATTACTGCATCACAGTTACGTTGGGGTTTTTGGGGTAATTGTGAGAACAAATTAGATAAATGTACATAAAAACAGGATATTCATGGTGAAGCAACAACAGTGATGTTAAATAATCCAAAAAGTGTAAATGAGATTAATCCTTATTAATTTATTAAATTCATAATATTGGAACACCTGTTGACGTTTCATGTGAAATAATTTGTTTTAAATTACGCGAAATAATATAAAAATAAACAGACAATATCTATGCAAAACAATTTGATTTTGTAAAGTTTGCTTTTGTTAAGACTTCACTTCACAAGTACAAACATAATATACAAATAGCAGATAGGATGTAGATACTGAAATAACAACAAAGAATGTGCATAACCAAACTAAATTACATAAGGCTAGCAGTTACTTTTCTTTGTTTTTTTGGCTTTTCTCTTTTCTTTAGACTGCCTGACCTGATGAAATCGCTAAGTTTTGCAAATAAATTGGTGATGGAACGCATCGTGTATGTTGGTGAACAACCTCAGTCGAAACAATCACCAATGAAGTGAAGGAATATTTGGCCGTATTCAATATTACACAATTGAGAGGTTGTATTCATTGTTTCTAATATCTGTACTTTTTACTTTACTGTGATAATGATCAAAGACAAATTCTATTATGTTTGGGATGGTGTCTGTGTTGGTGGTTTTGGGTGGGGGGATTATATCCACTGGGGATTTTGTCATAGGGGATTATGTCCAGTGGGGATTTTGTCAGTCCATCCCGCTGGTCCCCATAAATCCCGAAAATATATCATAATGACTACTATTCAAACTCAAATAACATTACATTTTGTAAAGTAAACTTGTTATCTGTAAATATTTGTGCACTGGGATTTAAGTCTGTCCTCTCGCCTACGCAGGTTATTTGACTTACCGTATGTTCTGCTTAATTGAGTAAACGCTGTAGCTATAAGAACACTTCTCTCGGTTTAAACATATTTATTTCCAAAAAGAAGGAACCGGATTGGTAAACAAACAAATGCTGATATAAATACCGCTCCGGGATACAACCAAGTACAAAACATGACATGATGAATGTACAGTATAAATATGAATACAAATAAATGATACAATCTGCAAAAGAACGCCAATAAAATACAAATTATGACTGTGTCATAGAAGCACTACTTTAAATCAAATCTGCCTGTTAAATTTATAAACGAGTGAACTGAATTTAAGAGTTCCATATTTACAGCTGGGGAAGAAATGTGACTTCCAAACATAATTGATTTAAGGTCAAATCCCTTTGCATAAAAATACAGACTTTGACGAATATCGCTATAGAGAGGATATACGAGGAGTCGTCAAAGCTATAACCACTTGAGCAAACTGGTGTTCGAGACACAAACCGTTGATATTTATATGCATTAAGATCACTACATTCCAGTCGGAGACCAGAGTGTATTATTTGACAAAATCTGTTACCGGTGTTTAAGTAAAAAGTAGCTGTAAATATTATTATTATTTAGAATGGCAGTTTTAAATCTTGACACTGGCTGTATTTCTATCTGTTCAGGTGACAATGAATTCCATAATTTAACTGCATCTGTGGGGAAAGTACCTAGCATAACTTTCAGTTTTACAATGTATAATCTGAAGATTCGTATCATTGCAAAGATTATAATCAGTGACATCTGAGCACTTCTCTCCTTAGAAATGATCACAAATTAAATATATACATTGTACAAAGGCATACATTTATGTTTAACTATTGCGAGTTTACTAAACACGTGTTTGAACTTCAATATATTTCCACAATTGTATTTACAAACTGATTTGTTTTAAGTTTGTTTTAAAAGAAGCATTTATATAGGCTAGTGTATAGCCTGTTTGCTAATCATTCTTTCCAATTTAACTTCTCATAATTTCTTGTATGTTATATGTTTTTTGGAAATAAAATACTGTTTAAATCAACTAATACTTCTTTCCAAGCAAAAACAGTTACCTTTTTTTCTGCTATTTTTCCGGTTTTCTAACAGTAATGTCAAAGCTACGTTATGTAACCAATTTGATCAACACTGAAACGAAAGTAAAACGCAATCCTCCACATGCCATTATTATAATACGTTTAAGCTATCTACATCGAACGTTCTTTATTACACTTTTCATTGAATTTACAATAACAGTATCAGGTAGAACAATGTGAAAAAGGATGAAAGATTATGTACATTTTGTAAAAAGGATATGTATGTAGCAAATGTGACTCATCACATACGCAGGTCATCTGCCCGAGCTTCTAATACTTTCTTAAACTGTAGATGGACAATATTGTATTGTTATGTCTGTCAAAAGTAAAAAAAAGTGCCCAAATCTGGTATACAATACATACTATATCGTATGAGAGTATATATTCGTTAAGTATATTACTTAGAAATATGTAATCGCCAGAAAGTATATATCAAGAATTCGACATCCCAGTGCAGTAATGATCTTGTTTTGAGGCACAGTGTTCATTCTGCCATAACAAAACGATAAAGTGCCGCTGTGCCCATTCAGGTTTGACTTGTCTCGAATTTAGGGTTCTCGGCCATGAACCGTATGACATTACACACGCCGAGTAGTGATCATCCAAGAAGTTAACACTCAATACACATTGATGACTTTCACTGATTAGGCATGTAAACTAGGTGTGATAAAGTGCCGATATATTGCCGGCAATTGATGACAGTGGCGACGCAATGTCTGGTTGAATGTATCTTTTACCGACTGTTAAAGTGTCACTCTCTGCGCGTGAATAAACAGTGGTCACACTAATTAGACCTATACCCCTTTGAGAAGTGACCATTAAGCACTAAGAAAACATATTGCCCACAATATTATTTAACGTTACATAATGGGTGGCTATTTTAACTGTAACTCTCTGTAGGTCCACACACACAGTTGCAGTTGGTTCGCCGAGCTGTCAACACCTCTCCTCGGAGCTCTCCAAGAATCTACACCACCTCGCTACCCTCGCCAATCCACAAGGAAGTCCAACCCGGACTTCACCTTCAACCCTCTTCTAAAACCTGTAAGTACCTTATTACCTTTACCCCATATTACGTCCAACCTACTTGGAGGCAATGGACCAAACTAAATCTCGCCCATCTTTCACTCTTCGGCTAAATAACTGTGCATCATATTCAACCAAATCCACCTTTTCCGATCTTTCAGTAACTATTTTTGAAAATATTCCAAATTCAAAAAACAAAACCCAAAATGCAAATATCCTCAGCGAGAAGGAATTTCCTAATCTCAAATCACAAACTCTCACACCCTACTAAGGATTTCGTAAATCCACCAATGAACAAACGCAAGCGCACATCCATTACACCCCGGCCACTCAGCAATCTGCTGAAACAACAACAAGCGCATCCATTACATCTCACCACCACTCTCCCATCACACCAACAAGCGCATCTACCACATCTCACCACTCACTTTTCAACACACCAAGCGCAGCCACTACATCTCACCACTCACTTATCAACACAACAAGCGCAGCCACTACACCTCACCACTCTCCAAACACAACACCCAGCACACTCATACTCACATACATGATATTCGCTGCTAATGTTGAACACCAGCTCACAACGCTGGTAAGCCGTGAAAGGATCGGCTCCGTTCTTCATAGCCAGGGATATCTCTATACACAACTCAAAACAGTAGGTAAGGGCTATTTACTTAAATTTAAACATTCCAAAATTGCCCGTAAAGCCCTTAAACTCACCAAAATTGCAGGGCAAAACATTTAATTAGAGATTCCAATTTGGCTTAAGGAATCACGAGGCGTTATCAACTTCTCCTCATTGGAAGAAGATCTACAAGCCTACCAGGAGGAAGCAAACTGTTCGGAAAACCCTGTCAAAATTAAATCTTCTCGGCGCATCATCAAAACGCTTCCAAGTGGTAGGAAAATAAACATGCCAAAAGTAATTCTAACTTTCGAAACCCCCACACTACCATAATCTATCTTCTTCGGCGCATGCATCCGCACAATAGAACCCATGGATAGGCCAATCACATACTGCACAAAATGCCTCAAATATAACTCTCACACGGCTGCGACCTGTAGGGGTACGAAGAGATGTAAGCCATGTGGCGACCAGGCCTGTGGTGGAAAGGATGCCAAGCCTTCCTGCAACAGGTACTGTTTGGACTGCAAGTCACCTGATCATACGACTCTTCACAACTCCTGGCCGACATAACGAAAACACGAAATATCATCAAACCCTCAGAAATACAAGCAAGACAACAACACCGCAGGCACGCATCCACCAGACTCATCCCACTCACCTCGCGCCCAACCCCTCTCCATAACCAAACCGAGTCCATGGACACGGAAGCTCCAACCTCACCTGACCAACTCAACCTCTCTCCCACTCACATGCCTCTCCTCGATACCCCTCTACCCACTTCCACCTCTAAATCCACGCATGAAAACCCTCCATCCTCCCCAAAAACCTCACCTCTCCCTCAACCCATCCCAACACAACCCTTCTCCCCTCTCCCCGATGAAGCTGTATAATCAACATTAATTAAGTTACTATTATTATCAGACCGCATTCATGCACAGTATTCATTTTCATGCTAATTCCAAAACTTAATTCCTAATTATGTTAGTGTTATTAAAGTGTAAAATACACTTTGAAGTAGTTTTTTTTGCGTAAAATAGTTCATGCAAAAGTATACAAGAGTATACAAAAGTTACCAAGAGTATACAAGAGTATACAAAAGTTGACAAAAGTTTCCAAGAGTATCCTGAGTTTGGAAACCCGGCGTATACCGATCGGGATATTTTTGGAAATTCCGAGTATATTGCCGTATACTGTTTTGGATACCATTCGTATACTAGTCAGTATACTTCAGGAAGTCACTGTAGTTTCTCCTGTGATAATGTTAGGAAACACAGTGTCTAATAAGGACCGACAGCTTTTTACACCTGTGGGTCCTTAAGGTCTTCAGCTGATCAGTCTTAGTTTCAAACACTGACTATAAGTCTGTTTCTCCGTAATTCAACGACCCAGCTGGATGGACTAAGCAGTTAAAGTACCACAAGACACTTTTATATCCTGGTCACACAAACTATGGTGTTTCAACCAGAATTCGAAACCCGGGTCTTTGGTGTTAGGTCCCGGTATGCTAATTACTACACCGCTTCCTGGTCTATATTTTAACATTCATAAATAAATGCTGTCACCTTGCCCCAATATAAAAATTCCTGTGTGTCGTGATTCTTAATGTTTAAACTTAACCGTATGTCGATGTTTTTGTTAAATCATTACAGTTGAAACCATATTATCTTGCTTGCAGCCCCAATCAAGAAGGGACCTCCAGTAGATCGTAATGGTGCAACCATCAACCTTGGTGATGCTGTCAATATTGACTCACCTCAAAAGTGGTATGAGGCAATATACGTAGGTAGGTTGCATGATGTGTCGTGAATTGAGGTTTGATGGTCGATAATTGATAGTTTATTTAGGGCTCTGTCAAAAGTCAAAGTCAAAATCAATAATCAACTATTTTAAGTTATTTTGGTGGTTGATCAGGGTGGCTTAAAATCAACCTTTACTCTAAGGTTCACTTTACTACCATAATTTAGCATTGCTAACAGACAGACAGACATATTTATTTCAGTATGAAGGCCTTCGGCCCATAATACAGGCATATAGCATTGATTGAACAGTGTGCGCAGCAAGTCATTGTAGCTGTAAATCCCGGAGTTAATAAGTTTCTGGACATGATATAGGTAAAAACCATCACTGTTTTTAATTTCATTATTCTTATTTTGCAACAGATTGACAATGGGATGCTTCAAATATGGTATTTTAGTAAATTTATGATGATATTTAGCTCAACCAGAACTCGAAACCCGGGTCTTTGGTGTAAGGTCCCGGTATGCTAATTACTACACCGCCACCTGGTCTATATTTAAACATTCATAAATAAATGCTGTCACCTTGCCCCTTTATAAAAAATCCTGTGTGTCGTGATTCTTAATGTTTAAACTTAACCGTATGTCAATGTTTTTGTTAAATCATTACATTTTTGTTGAAACCATATTATCTTGCTTGCAGCCCCAATCTGTACTATTACAAAAACTCTCCAAAACATTAAATTTCTTTTGAAGCAAATTACAAGTGCCAGATAATGCCGAAATGTCATCTGCAAACATAAGTGCAGATAAATTTGGTAAGAACTGATTTAAAAAAATTCCATGACCACCCTCCAATTCCAATTTCTTATAAAGATTATCAATAAATATGAGAGATCTGTTGGTTAAGGCTAACACTTGCTGATGTTCCACAGGAAATGATCTTCATTACGCGTTGAGCTTAACTGAGCAATGTACATTACCTCCAATTTAGCACATAACGTTTTCTAAAATTGAAAAATGCGTCATTCAAATTGTTACTTTTCGTTCCTTAAATACATGTATAATCTACATTGAACCTATTTCTCAATGGTAGGATTTTGTTTATGTTTATCAGATATTTTGGAATCAAAAATACGAAAATTCTAAATATGAAAGTATTTGAAATGACATCTCTCTTTTTGTCATACAGGAAATGATGAGGTTGTCATGTATGATCATCAGAAACAATTGGCCACGAAAAGAAGTTTGAGCTCCAATACCGACCCCATCGAGAAGTACAAATTCAAGTAAGTAGTACAGCTGTCATTGAAAATTTCATGAATTATTCAAACAATATAATTTTGCTTATAATATGTTTGTTGATACTGTTAGAATTGAGATTACAGTTGTTACATCTTTAAGATCCCGCAATCAGTAGTGACATAATGAGCAGAGAATTATTGACACATACGCTCTTTCTCTGTAGCGTTTTAGAATGCATTATACATATTTATCTGATAATTAGAAATATAATATTTGATTGTATAAGGACAAAAATCTATATATACACAAAGATAATTGGATTTTAAAAATGTATGCTGGATATGGTCGAAAACATCCAGTTCAGAAATGTGAATGACAACTTCTTGCAAAAACTGAAGGGAGACATGAGCAAAATCAAATCAGATAGCCAGGTCCTAGTGGAAGCTAACAAAACCCGTAACATGTATAAAATGGACCCTAACAGCACACAACCAGCTTCTGACAGAAGGAGAGTACAGTTTGCTAGGGTTGGAGAGTTTGTTTGTTTGTTTGTGGGTTTAGATTCGATCCCAGAGACCCGAAACCTTTAGGTAAGTGTCGACCACTTGGAAGGTACTTTGGTTATTATTTGGAGTTAAGATAAGGTAGATATTTTGTGTTGGGATGTTATTGGCCCGTGGGGTTAGGTTCAGTATTTGGCAGAGGCCGCATTCTGTGAGCATTCTATGAGAATGTGTTGTATTGTGGCAGTGTGGGCATGCAGGAGATGTTGTTGATATTTTTGTTTTGTGGATATGGGAATTTAGTTTGGTATGCCACGATTTGAGCTTTATTATTGCCCTATCGATGTTTTCATTTTTGGGGTAGATTTTTTTTATATGGCCCATCTTAGCTTGAGAGATAAGTGTTTGTATGCGGTGGGAGATGTTTGCGTGGAGAGGTTTTTTATTGAAAATTACTGAGTTAGTTTTAGAGAAGTTGCTAGTAAGCAAGTCCCTGATAAAGGGGTCCTCTGAAGATCCAGCCCGGACGTTTAATGTGAGTTGGTCCCTTCTTAATGACAGGTGAATTTCACCTAGAGCTTGGAGAAATTGTTCCCTTTTTCCTATTGTTTAGTACAAATTGTAGCTCCTCCATGGTGAATGCTTTGTTTATAGGTTTGTTATCTGGGGGCTGTTTTGCAGTACTTGCGGTGTTTTTTATGCTTAAGGAACTCTGGAGAGTTATTGGTGTTGCTGATTGGGGGGAGATGGTTGCCGGTGGGTGGGTGTGGAGGACGGGAGGAAGTGTTGGAGAGATGTGTGTTCATGAGACTTAGAATGGATGCAGTACCTGCTGCTTGGGCGGTTTTGAAGGAAGAGAGTTACTAACTAGATGAGCGTTTGCGGGACACCACAAAAGCAGAGCAGCTCCGAAACTTTGGGTCTCGCCTTACCCTGTTCCGCCTTCTCCTCAGCATAAATAAAATGGGAATTTTTTTCGACAAAAATGTGTTCATTATTCAAGTTATTCTAACAAGTTGAATCATCACTTTGGGCACTTTTCACAAGTTTGTTCTTAAAACCTATTTCTGATTTCAAAATTTGATCAAAGGATTAACATGGCCTTAACCGATATCTCACGACCTTTGACCTTTGACCTTCAAGGTCACACCATCAATGATTACTTTTCATTGTGTATAACAATCATGCAATGACTCAAAGTGTTCACTGTTAACATCAGGCATATTCAAAATAGCATGCTTAAGTTGTGACCCTGCTGTGACCTTGACCTTTGACAGATGTTAGCGAAAACGTTTTCAAATCTTGGTCTTTCTCCATAGTTGATATATACCAAATAAGAGCCTGACAGCAAAAAATGTTTGAAGTTATCATGTTTACAAGGATTATTGTAGTGATTTAAGAACTCATGACCTTGACCTTTGACCTTGAATGTGAACATGTCAAAATCATTCACCAGATTTATAAGAAAGAAGCTATGTATATGAGGTGTTAATACCTTCTTGGAAAAAAAGTTATTTAGAGATTTCAGAACTGGTCACCATAACCATAGCTCGTGACCTTGACCTTTGATCTTCAAGGTCACACAGTCAATGATCACTTTTCATTGTTTACAACAATCATGTCATGATTCAAAGTGTTAATAGTTAAGATATGGCATGTTCGCAACTGCATGCTTAAGTTGTGACCTCGCTGTGACCTTGACCTTGGACAGATTTTAGCGAAAACCTTTTCAAATCTCAGTCTTTCTCCATAGTTGATACATACCAAGTAAGGGCCTGATAGCACAGAAGTTCTTGAAGTTATCGTGTTAACAAGGATTTTTGTAGTGATTTCAGATCTAATGACCTTGACCTTTGACCTTGAATGCGAGCATGTCAAAATAATTCCCCAGGTGTACAAGAAAGAAGCTATATATATATGAGGTGTTGATACCGTCATGGAAAAAAGTTATTTAATGATTTCAGAACTGGTGACCTTGACCCTATCTCGTGACCTTGACCTTTAGAATTCAAGGTCACACAATCAGTGATCACTGGTCATTGTGTATGACAATCATGTAATGATTCAAATTGTTAATATTTGAAATAAGACATTTTCGCAAAAGCATGCTTTAGTTGTGACCTCGCTATGACCTTGATCTTTGATGATTGTTAGCGAAAACCTTTTCAAATCTTGGCCTTTCTCCATAGTTGATATACACCAAATAAGAGCCTGATAGCACAAATATTTGTCAAGTTATCGTGTTTACAAGGATGTTTTTAGCAATATGAACTCGTGACCTTGACCTTGCATGTGAACATGTCAAAACAATTCCCCAGGTGCATAAGTAAGAAGTTATGTATATGAGTTCTCAAAACCTTCTAGAAAAAAGTTATAGCGAATACAAAACGTGGCGGCAGCGACGGAAACTGCACAAAAACTGATAAATAGTCCTTTCCTATCAGTGTAAGTTGTGTGTAGCTACAGGAATTGCTATTTATGATAGAGCCGATCCTTTCACAGCTTAACACCTCTGAAAGATGTTCTCCTAGAGTAGCAGCAAGTATAACAAAGGATCGTTTAATGCGCAAGTGGGTGTTAGACAAGGCTGTATACTTAGTCGATTTCTATTCTCCTTCTTTATCAATGAATTAGCCATGCAAATAGAAAACAACTGCAGAAATGGAATCCAGTTACACTGTTTCAAATCTTTCTTTTATTATTTGCAGATGACATTGCTCTAATCTCCAGTTCTGTTGTAGGTCTCCAGAAGCAAATTTGGAAATAGAAAGTTATTGTGAACGATATAAACTAAATGTGAATATGGACAAAACAAAAGTAATTACATTCATGAAAGGAAATAAATTGTCTCAACATTAAAAATGGCATTTTAAAGGCAACCTGATAGAATCGACCACCTCGTATAAGTACCTGGGTGTGTATTTTACTACCGGTAATCATCTTTCTTGGGCAACCCATGCTAAGTATTGCTAAAATTAATCCAAATCTATTATACAGTGCTGAAATTTTGGGATTTCAATATTTTGAACAAATAGAACGAATGCATTTATTAGCATGTCAGAAGTTTCTTTGGGTTAAAATGAACACACCAAATGTTATGATATATGGAGAATGGGGGAGATTTTCCGCTAATCATACATTCTCAGGTTAAAATACTCAAATACTGGCTAAGACTTTTAAGTATGCCTTCTTATCGCTCACCCAAAAAATATTATGAAATGATGATTTCATATGACCAAAATGGGCCAAAAAATTGGGTAATGGACTTAATTTTTTTTTATTTTAATCACATGTGGAATGAGCAGGACGTTGACTTTCCTACAACTTTTATAAGTTCAATCACGCAAAGACTAAAAGATATATACCAACAAAACTGGCTTCACAAACTTTCCCTTTCCACTAAATGTGATTACTATTCAACTCTTAAACCATACATTTATACCGAGCTGTAAAGTTTGGCACAAGGGAATCATTCAAAAACTAAAATCTTGTGGAATTGATGGAAATTTACTGCAATGGTTTGAAAGTTATTTGTTCAATAGAATGCAAAGAGTAGTTATTCAAGGTTATAAATCTGAATTAAAACCAATAACAGCAGGGGTGCCTATAGGGGATCAGTCCTTGGACCTCTGTCATTTCTAGTGTACATCAATGACATAGTTGATTGAATTGAAAGTAACATACGCCTCTTTGCAGACAACACGTCACTGTATGTAATAATCGACAATCCCTATAAGAGTGCCTCTACTCTAAATTCAGACTTACAGAGAATATCTCAATGGGCTGAAATGTGGCAAGTAAAATTTAACCCTAACAGGATTGAAACCATCCAATTTTCAAACAAAACCGAACTCTCCATTAAAAGTCCACGCTTGATGAATGGGACCCCTATAAATGAAGTGCAAAGTCATAAACATTTAGGTATAATTTTTCAGGAAAACCTCTTGTGGCACTCTCATATTAACGAACTGATTTTAAAAATTAGCCCAATGATAAATTGCCTTCGTTGTTTTAAATACAGATTGTCTCGAAAAACTCTTGAAATTATGTACAAATCCTTCATTTTGCCTTTATTTGATTATTGCTGCCATCTCTGGGACAATTGAACAATTGAACAATCCATTTCACTCGAACACCTTCATTTGGATGCTATACGCACAATATTTGGTGCTGTTAGAGGTACCAGTCATGGAGAATGTGGTAGGTTTCCGCTAATCATACATTCTCAGGTTAAAGTACTCAAATACTGGCTAAGACTTTTAAGTATGCCTTCTTATCGCTTACCCAAAAAATCTTATGAAATGATGATTTTATATGACCAAAATGGGCCAAAAAAATGGGTAATGGACTTAAAAAATGTTATATTTACAACAGGTTTTAATCACATGTGGTATGAGCAGAACGTTGACTTTCCTACAACTTTTATAGTTCAATCACGCAAAGACTAAAAGATATATACCAACAAAACTGGCTTAACAAACTTTCCCTTTCCACTAAATGGGATTATTATTTAACTCTTGAACCATACATTAATATCGAGCTTTATCTATCATGTGTTACTATAAAGACATTTAGAGTAAGTTTATCACGTTTCCGATGCTCGTCACATGACTTGTGGATTGAAAAAGGCATATATTTTAAAATAAAAAGAGAAGAGAGATTATGTAAATCATGTAATATCAATGTCCAAGAAAACGAATATCATTTTTTGCTTGTGTGTCCACTGCACACCGAATTACGCAGGAACATCTTAAAGAATCTTATTATGTCCACCCATCTACAGTCAAATTCACGTCATTATTAAATTGTACTTATCATCTTGATGTAATTTAGAATCTTGCTATGTATATATACTACGCAATGAAATTGAGAAAAGAATCATAACAAATAAGCGTAATAATAACATGTATGTTTACTTGTATTAACTTGTACCTGTGTATATTGTACTAAAGGTCTGTGGCCTTTCAGTATTAAATAAAGATTGATTGATTGAACAAAGGTAGTTAATCTAGGTGTTGTTGCAGTGGGTAGTGGTTGTTTACCTAGAGGTGAGCTTGTGTGTGGTGATGATTGGTGAGCTGTGGGCTCTGTGTTTGTAGTTGATTGGTGAGCTGGGGGCTCAGTGTGTGGTGCGGAGTGGTGAGATGCAGTGCTTGTTTGTGTTGTTGTTTCCGCAGTTGCCTTTGGTGATTAGGTGCGCTTGCACTTGGGGTGTGAGTAGAGATGGGAGAGGTTTTAGGTGGGGGATTAAGGATGTTGTTTTTAGCGGGAGAATTTGGAATGGGGCTCACATCCGGGTTTTGAGTGGATTGATAGGTAGGAAATATTGTCGACTAGTGAGATGTTGGTGTTGATGAAGTTTTAGATTTTTGGTAGAAATTTGGAATATAGCTATGGAGAGCGGATGCGGGGGGGGGGGGGGGGGGGAAGTGGCGATTTGAAGGCAGTGGTGAGTCGAGGAGAGCTCTGAGGCGAGGTGTGTCAATCAGGCAAGCTGTTGATGATGATTACGGGGATTTTACGAGCGATTTTCAGCGGAGCTGTTCTCTCACTCGGGCCACTAGGGCCATTAATAAAGTTCCGAAATGTTTCCAAAAAAGGATACTTTTTATGCTACGGCCGAAAGAGTTGGAGGCTTATTTTGAAATTTGGAATTTTGTAAAAGTGCCTAGGTTATGTAATGCTGGGGGTGGGGACAGGATGGGGTGGAAGGGGAGGAGGGGGAAGGTTGTATTGTTTCTGCTTGTGGGCAGTGTGGGCATGCAGGGGATATAGTTTTAATATTATGCTTGTGCATAAAATAGTTTAATTTTGTGTGCCCCGTTTTGAGCTTAATTATTGCCCTATGTTTTTATTTTTAGAATAGATTTTTGTTAGCCTGGGGGTTTAGGGATAATTTGTTTGAGTCGGGTTGCCTTACTGGAGTTTGCATATTGAGGGTCCTCCGAAGATCCAGCCAATAAGTTTAAAGTTGGTCCCTTCTCAGTGAGAGAGGAATTTCACCAGTTAGGGATTGGAGTGCTTCGAGTGAGGTGCCTTTATGGGTGCGGGTAGCTACCTTAAGTGCCTTATATTGGATAGAATTTAGGGATTGTATTTGAGTTTGTTTTAAGGTATTATAAATGGGAGCGCCATAGTCCAGTTTGGACCTTCTAAGGGATGAGTAGAGATTGAGAAGGGTTTGCCTATTTGCTCCCCAGCCTGTGCCGGAGATTGCTCTCATGCCATTAAGGTCTTTCGAGCAACTATGTTCAAGCTCTTTGACATGAGCATCACATGTGAGATGCTCGTCAAAGATTAGCCCTAAAAATTTAGTTTGTTTTTGGAATTTAATTAGATTATTTTTTAGATTTAGGATGGGGGAGATAGGGCGCGATTTTTGAATACTACCCCTATGGTTTTTTTTCGCATTTATTTTAAAGCCCCATTTATCGGCCAAACGGCCAAGATATTTTAGTGCGGTTTGGAGTAAGGAGGTAGCGTTACTGGGGTGTCTACAACTTGCCCATAGGGCACCGTCGTTTGCAAATTTGGAGGCGTTTATTTTTTGGTTGATACCTCCGAAAAGGTCATCAACCATGATGTTACGACCCCGACAGTTATTTGCCCATAGTGTAGGAAATCCTGGATGTAATTTATGATGTTGCCTGAAAGGCCTTTTTTAGTTAATTTTTGGATGAGGCCTTTATGCCACACCATATCAAAAGCTTTGGGAAAAAATCCAGGAATATTGCGAGTGTATAATGCTTTTTGTTTTGTGATTTTTTAATATCTTGCTCTACGCGAGCTAAATTGTTTAGAGTTTAACGACCAGGAGTGAAGCCACTCTGGTCGTCATTTAATGAGTTTATGTTTAGATGAGCTTGGAGGCGATGTTTTACCATTGCTTTAGGTATTGGTATTACTAAAGCTTCCTTCCACTTCGAGGGGAGCTTTCCTACTTGCCAAAAGGTATTAGAAGAGTTTAAGAGGATAGTGAGGGTGAAGTTGTTTTTCAGCATTAATGATAGCATTAGTGAAGTTATTTGAAAAGGTTTGGGATTTTTTATTATCAAGGTCTGCTGGGTTAAGTTGGGTGCAAAGTGCATTAAATTTGTCCCAGTCAGCCTTGTTGTAGTGAAATTTAGGGTTTGAGGGAATTTGGAATATTTGAATTATTTGTAGGTAAGAAGTTATTGAGAGTGATTAATATGGGGAAACGGTCACTTCCTCATGGATCATCAGATACCTACAACTCGGTATTTATAGCGATGTCCGGGGTAGTGATAGTTAAATCGATAGCGGACATAAGGTCGCTAGCGCTATCGTGCCTAGTAGGTGTATTAGTATTATGGATTACAAGATTGTTATTTATGATCCAATAGGCAACTATTTTGCCGTTGGCATCGACCTAATCTTTTACTCCCCAATTCGGGTGGTGGCTATTGAAATCGCCAAAGTACATGGAACGACCAGAAGAAATTTTGAAGGCCTGAAGGTCCTCTTCTTTAATTGCCAAAGATGGTTTATTGTAGATATTGTAAATATTTACCCTATCGTTTTGGTGGATAATAGTTACCGCATGAGCCTCTAAAGAATTTAAGGTAATATTTAGTTTATTAAAATTTAATTGTTCCTTGATAAAAATAGCTAGGCCTCCCCAGGAGTGACCGGGATTGGATTTGGGCCGGTCTAGCCTTACTAAATTATATCCAGGAATGTTAAAGTTAGACCTAGGGCCGAAATGGGTTTCCTGAATGGTAATAATAGGGGGGTTTAGTTGATTTGGGCTTAAAGCTCATGTCCGTGTGCCAAAACACCATTAGCATTCCATTGTATAATTTGTGCTGCATTATTGGTTTAGGGAAAGATTACTTAGGGTGGTGAGAACATATTATTTATTTATTTAAATGGTTTTAGGATTTGGTTGAATTGAGAAACGGTGAGCTTTATGAGCTTGATAGTAAAATTGCGAGAAGTGGTTGCGATGGTAACAACCAAGATGAGGTTGGTTGCATAGTCGTGTTTGCGAGGGGTGGATGAGGAGGAGGGTTTAGGTTTGCGGAGGATATTAGCCAGGTGAGCGGGAGATTTAGTGGAAGATTTAGGTGGGTTTTGATTGTTATTTGGGGGTGGATGGGGGGGGGCAGATGGTGGTTGCAAGGGGTGGAAGGGAAGTTAAGTGTGCAGCGGGCTGTGGATTTAGGTTTGGAATTGTGGCATGGGCTGGGGTGGGGGAGGGGGGAATGGGAGGAGGGTGGGGGAGGTGGGTTGAGGGGAAGGGGTTTTGGGGGAGGGGGGGGGGGGGGGGGGGGGGGGGGGGGGTTGGGTTGAGGGTGGGGGTGAGGAGCAGAGGGGTTAGAGCGGGAGGGTGGTTTTGTACGTTGTTTTGCCTGTTGTGAGTGCGGGTTTGCTGCCATTTTATGTTGTCTGTATGTCGGGCAAGAAGGGGGAAGAGAGGGACCCCGTGCTCCTGAGATTTGCAGTGTATGCAGAACCTGTTGCAGGACCTGTCCCCACAGTTAGTACATTTCTCTTCGCCCGTCTGCAGTTGGTACTTGTGTGCGTTTTATATGTGAGGTAGTAGGTGCAATATGTAATTGGTTTGTGTACCGTTTCATCTGTGCGTGCACTGGCGCCGAAAATGATTGTTTTACGAAATGTTGGGGTTTCAAAAGTGAGTATAACCTTGGGCATATTTATTTGATTACCAGAGGGAAGCGTTTTTTTATGTGCCGGGCCGAAATGCTTTTTGGCTGGTTTTGCTTAAAGTTTGATTCCTCTATGCAACTTGTTAAATCGTTCTCGTTTTTTTAGAAACTAATAATGCCTCTAGACACCGGAAACCAAATTGGAGTTTTATACACTACGTCATGGCCAGCAATTTTTGGGAGTATATTTTTTGCAGCTTGGGCCAATTTTGCAGATTTGAATTTAACCAAAAAGCCGCTACCGAATTGCTTTAGTAGAGTATAAGAGAAGCCGCGACTGTTGAGGACTGACCCGATCCTTTCACGACTCAGCACCTTAGAAAGGTGCTGTCCTGCAGTTGCAGCCAGAATTATTTAACTAGGTGTTGTTGCGGGTGAATACAGTTGAGTACTTGAAGTGTTTGGTGTTGGTGCTGGAGAGTGGTGAGCTGTGGGTTCAGTTGAGTAAGTAGTGAGCTGAGCTGCAGGCTCATTGTTTGTGGGGGAAACGGCGCGCTTGCCATTAGACGGTTGATTGGATGGAGAAGCGGAGGAATTAGCCGTAGGATTGACACCCGTTTGGTGTGTTGATTGGTTCACTGGAAAATTCCTGTTGTAGTTTGATGTTTGTGAAGAGATATTTGCAAAATTTGGAATAGAAATGTTTTTTTTGGTCTAGATATCGGCCAGACTGGAGACCAAAAGTGTGGCTAATGCCTCCATAGGATTGCTTATTGAATAAAAGCGGGCGCGTTTGGATTTAAGTGCATGTATGTTTTGATTAGGTGTTGAACATTTTGCGATTGGGATAGATTTAGGTGGGTCCATTGCCTCCATATGTTGGACGTAAGTTTGGGTAGGAGAAGGGAAGGTAAAGTGAACTTAAAAGTTAGAGTAGAGTATGGCGAAGTCCGATCCGAGGGCAGCAGTGAGGCGTAGAGAGCTCCGAGGAGAGGTGTGTCCAGCAGACTAGCCAAGCTGGGAATCTGAGCTGAGCTGCATTGTCGATATAGATGCATCGATTTACAACTCAAGCCCAGAAAGTGGCTCCAAATCCTTCCTTTTCAGTTTAGTTAAACTCTGACGTCAGAAATACGACTTTAAACATCAAAGGTTTCCTTAACTGAAATTGGTGGTTTTGGATCCGCTTTTGGAGGTTTGTTAGTTAAATGTCGGTTTACTGCCGTGTGGCCTTCTGTTTGGGGCATACTCAACCCCCCAGTCCCCATTCCCAACCCCCCAAACTATGTCGCTTCACTTCTTACCTTTACTATCATTTTATATTCAAGATTTCTTACTGTCTTTTGGACATGAACATTTAATTTACTCACCACATTTTTAAATATATTTTTAATGAGTTGTACTTACACTTTGAAATTATCTCTTTATTTGTTATAGCTTTCAGCATATTTAAATATAACTCCCCGTCGGCGATACCACCAACCGCGGAAGCAGACATTAAACTCCTATCCATCAACAACAACGTATTTTGCGTTGTAGCCTGCTCTTTGTCGATGGGGTGGTTCCAGATGGCAGGTGGGGTGAGGGTGTAGTGTCCTCATGTAGCGTTAGTCTATCGCTTTGAAGTCTGACTTGGGAAATGGATTTGTCTGTACTAGTTGAATGAATGGTACATTCCATACTGGTAGTTGATGTACTCCCGGCATAGGTTTGTTTAACTATTCATATAGTGAGGGTGCTACGCCGAAGGGGAATCTTATTGAGGGAACCTTCACTCTAAATGGGAGAATCATAATTATTTCGATAATATACTTAAACAAAGCGTTACACTACTCTAAAGATATTTGAATCTAAGCGCTGAAACTTAGATTTACATGCAGCTGAAGCATTGGGGAATAACACGTTATAGCATTAAAGAACTCCTGATGCCTTTTTCACAATTACCCTTTCAAGTATGTTGACTTTGAAGATTTGCACAAGTTGGATTAGATTAAGTTTTTATTGAAGCGTCATGTGCAAGAGTTGCTTCCCTTTGACCATTTGCAAGTCAGAGTTACGACAATATTGATGTGAGATCAGGCAAATTGACACCGATACCTCATCAGAGAGACACAATGTCACCCTTACTAGAAAAGGGGCCATTATTACTATAATTCATATGACAAATGAACTCTAAACATAAGTTCATCAAATTTAACTTTCATTTTGATGTGTGACTGGAAATTCACACTTTCGTTTTGGCAAACATTGTGTTGTTGGGGCTCAGTCCTGCTGAACGTTATAGATAGTGCTTTTGCATCGAGAAATACTGAATGTTGCTGAAAATTACCAATCGCTATTTTACAAAACAGAAAAGACAGATTTAGGTTGATTATGCTAGATCTTTGCATGTAAATAGGACTGTAGTTTCGGTTCTGCGTGATGTTTTAAGATTTTAATTGGGAATTAGCAACAGCTGTAGGCGCATGAACTGTTAAAGGTGCATCCATTTTGTTTCATAAAATTTCATTTGGCTTTAATACGTTCTAACTCATCACATGTGCTGTCTACAAAACAGATAAATTCACTCAGCTTGCATATTTATCCCCAATCGCCAAATATATCATAATTATTACTAGTTTCCAATTAAAATTGAGTAACATCATTATAAATGTGCAGAAACCGAAACGAAACGTCCAATTTGCATGCACAATAGTTATGTGACCTATTAAACATTATCAACTCAAATTTGTCTTCTTGTCTGTTATAAAGAAGATTCCAAAGTTACGTTTGACTCATTGACGCGCGTCACACACTGTGCATTGTCAGTTTTTCGATCAGAAATCACTACCTTTACCTTCATATCGTCAATATGCTATGTCTACTATCATCAAAATGATAGTTTTCGGTAACAGTCGGTACTTCTCGATAAAGTAACACCCAACAACACAATGGATGTACCTTTAATATATGAAATATGTTATATGATTCTCATTGAGTGTAATGTACAAAGGACTTGGTATGCAATTTGATATCTTTACGTAATAGAGAGTTATTGAGGGACGTAGCACAAGGCAATGAATTTACACTTCATTCATTCATAAACAAGATTCATAAGACGCTAATTCCATATAAGACAAGGTGTTTTTTTCCTGCGCTAAAATAGTCCCGCATCCATCATTCATACATTACATGTGTGGCAATTGATTAACAAACTCATCAATGAAACTATGCTCGTTTTAAGCCAGTCTTTCTCATAGTATGCCCATTGTAACCATAACATGCTTATTTCAAAACCAGCTAACAATTAGAGGCATCATTATGTCATATCAACAAACATATATTCTGCCGTTTCTAACAAAAGCCCTGTTCTACATCTTCATTGTCCTTGCATTTCTAAACTATTTCAATTCTATGCATTCTCTATTCCTTTTATTCAAACATTATTATTAAATCGTATTTTATCTAACCAGTACGCAATATTATCCCTTCTCAAAGTAGATGTGAAACAACCATTTCCGGTCTATACCTAAGTACACGCTCACACCATTGCATACAGTGACACAATTGTTCGATTTTAACATGTAAACTTTGGGTCCCAATACTCCTAGAGATATGCTAGAGACTTGTAACTTGTTTGAAAAAATATGCAACAACATAGGAAATATGTCTTTATTAATTATATTTCAAATAATTTAATCATTTATTCACTGAATCCGTTTATCGTTGCTTGCGATTATACTTTTCTTTGATTTTTCTCTTTCCATCGCTGTCTGACATGACTTTATAAAAAGGGAATATTTCAAAATTAGGAATGTCATTCCTGGCGCATCTATCTATATGTCAGAAATACTTGCCATTTAGATAGTGAAGAAGATAGTGAAGAGTCCCATGCGGGATTCGAACCCACGCCCTCAGAGTAAGGCAACTATCGCCAGCATTGACTGTACCAACAGCTTATCACACGACCATTTCGCCTCGACTGGTCATTTTTAGTCTTGTTTATATATATATATATATATATTATAAGCAACGTTTTGGCGGAATTACTTTTCATGATTATCTTCCTTTGTAAAAATATAACCTCCCTTGCTTTTCAGGTTTTATGATGAAGCTCGGAATAACTGTTTGCCTTATATAGTTTTAATATCATATTCAATATTAAATCATATTCTGAAGTTTGATTGTTATTTGTTGATTTGTTGCATGACAATTTGTTTACTTGTGATAAACTTGTTGAAGTGATTGGTCCAGGGCAGACATATTGGATGTCAATCGGGTTTGAAATAACGTCAGAAATTGGCTTCTTTAATATCTTAGGCATATTCATTTGACTAAATAAACTGTTAAGTTGATGAACGATCACAAAATCGTAAAATAATGTTCGGTTTTTATCTATTTATTTCAATGAAATTATTTTCTCATCACTTTTTTGTAAGCGAAGTTGGTATGATAAGGCCAATTAACACAACAGTAAGACGTTTCGAATTGTCACGTGTTAATGATTTATGTAGAGAAATGTATATAATAAATAGACTATTTCATTGTTTTTTCTGAATATCATTTCTATCTCATCTCCTTAAGTGAAAAAGTGTCATCCATAAAATCCTGTCTTCAACCACACTTCAGAATAATCAAGAGAATTAACCTGAATATGTTTCTGTTGACATCTGATTTCTGATCAAACCATAGCCTCAATATTTAATTTTGAAGTGGTATTATGCAGTGGGGTATGATGTCAACTTAGTGACATTAGCATTTTAATTTACATTCAGCAAGCCATACCCAAATTATAGCCCTTCTTTATTATATGACGTAAGAGAACACTGATTTTGTATTGAGATTTATGGTGCTTTTGTAGAATATTTAGTTCATTTTGGCTGACCTAATGTTCTTTTGCTGAAGCGTAAGCTTACAGTATCTATGAAAGAACATTTATTTGATTGGGACTTGTTCATATTCTTTGCGTTAAACAGGCCTGGACAATTGCGTTTCTTCAGCCCTGAGAAGATAGCGAAACGTGCATTGAAATATTACAAAAGCAAAGCTAAGAATCTGCCCAAGAGACATGATTTCATCACCTGGTGCTACACTGGAAAAACATATTTCGAGGTAAGTTTGACATATTTTGCAAGTATCAAACAAATATGACGTCAGCTTGACTTCATTTAAAAAAGAAAAGAAAAGGTGACATGGTCTACTAAATGATATTAGTGCACATTCAAGTTTCATGATTTTGAAATAGTAAGAGCGACAAGGAAACCCCTTAGATAATAATGATGTAAAACTGGCCATTTTAGTGCCGAAATGATTTAATGACTGTACAATTAGAATCAATCAATCAATATTTTGGTCGTGAAGGTTATTGCATTACACAGTCTGTATAATCGTCAATTGCATTAACCGCCACGTCAACACTCCATATCAGTTTGACCTATGTGACATTTTCTACAATGAAAAACATCATAATGCCTCCTGATTTGGGGAACTTTCACCGACAAAAAAATCCATGTTAATGTTCTTTTTCCGAGTGCTGTAGATCCGCCATGTGGGAGACGAACTGTACAGAGCCAAGTCGTTGATTGGGTTATTTGAATGATTTCACAGGTTACTATTATGGTTCGTTATACCTTGCATGGTCAAATAATGTTGGAACATTTTGTAGCGACAATATAATACCATTGAATGAAGTATGGCCTATAATGGGTTTAGTTTCATCTTAAGTTACTGTTATTCACAATAGCTAAAGGTTGAAACGAGATTCATTTAACGTATATCCGATACAAGGAGGAAAGAGGAAAGATTGTTGAGGAGAACTACCCATGACATTTTTAAATCAAACAAAGTCAAAAATGTCTTTGAATATATGCAAAAACATTCATAGAAGAACACGTCATGATCCATAAAACGCTCTGCACAAACATCTTAATCTTGTTACTACTGTCAACAACCAAACAACGCGGGGATAACTTCAAAAATTGTAATATAATAATATGTATCTAGATGCCGTCTTAACTCTTTCCATAAGAGCTAAAATATGACGTGATATCACCTCCTAGCATCTATAACCTTTGCATTCGATCATATTTTCCAAATGTAGCCTCTAAATACGAGGGACGTGATATCATGTCAGAATTATTACAGTTTTTTCTCCATACAAGTGACGTGATATTTCGTCTATTCATACTAAATTGATATAACCGTTTTGTTGCGGCATTTCCTCGTCCTTCGAATGTAAATAGCGCACTTTTTGATAATGTAATGTTATATTACGAGTATGTCATGAATGGTTCATATCAACTGTTGCAACCATGGGAACTTTATATCACGTCCCTGGTATATAAATGAACAGTAACTAAAACAGACTCGTATGGAAGAGTTGTAACCCTCCAGACGTGATCTCTCGTCCTTAGTGTGGAAAGAGTTTATATATATATATAAAGCGTTATGCAAGTGCGATTTCAGACAAGATGTGGTCAGGATTACGTGATCAGAATAGGCTAGAATAGGTATATCTAGTTGGCATGGAAATTATTTATCTTGATATAGGATCAGTTTTGAGGGTCACAGTATCTTAGACAATTTGATATTAGGGATGTGTCAACCAACCCATAAATGGACTTTGACAGACTAGTTTCATGTCAACTGAAATTCATCCCAAAAACGCAAAAGCACTTATTCATTTTCTCGCATATTCGACCCTGCTTGGCCTTTGATGTGGTTGTAGAGTGATTTGGCATATAACCTTCAATTACAACGGGTTCCTTATTAAATGAACAAATTATATCTCTTAGTATCAGAATCACAGGTCGTACCTAAACCATTGAAAATAATGACAATTTCCTTGAATAATAACTTGGATCTTAACCAGTTAGTGTGACATATATATTTTCAGAACTGCTCAGTTTCATACTCAGCCCATATCTAAATACTAACTTTTTACGATTTCTTTAGAGTAAAAGAGGTATTTTCACGTTGGCCATGTTATCTTAGCACAATAGTGTGTTGATTGTTTTCTGGCCTCTCAGGCCATTGGGTAGAATGCCGGTCAACCAAGAAATGGGTCTGGGTCTCGTACTGAATTGTGTCTATGGTCAAGGCACTTTAACAGATAACATTTCGCCCAACCCAGCTGTTGAAATGGGTACATGTATACAGTCGATTTGAGCTCTAAGTAGCGACTCTCAAAGTACAATTCCGTCAGGTTCATAACACAATTTGTGCACTTCGCTCTTGCATGGAAAATACGCTATACAACTGCATACCGAAAGATTTTCACCTACTTGTGTATTTGAGTGCAACTATCATGTAATGGGTCATATATACATAATATATTTCCCCGTATACGAAATTGTTCTCATTTTATCAATATGAAAACCCTTATTTGAAAATTAATGAAATTTGAATTTCCCTAATTTTACCCCTTTGATCTATTTCACAATGCCAATTTTTATAAACATGCATCATTGACATGACGATCACCGGATACGTTTGAGAATGATTATTTTACTTATGGATATATGATGATTCATTGTTATTGTATGTGATGCAATTTTATTGATGTTACATTCAACGTCAACTTACATGATATTTGCACTGAGATACACATGCAAGTGAACAAACTTTCGGTATGCAGCTGTACAAATATGCTATTATAGCCAATCAACATATAAAGCTGGCCTGCCCAGTTTCATCAATGGATATCCGTTGACGTACGTCACATTTTCGAGATTCTCTTCATTGAGTCATGTTGTCATATTTTGAAAACCATATCCACCATAACACTGAGTGGATGTAATCGCTTGCAAAACGCCAGATTTATTGAAAACCGATTAAACACGTATCTTGTTTTATCTTATGAATTCCACTTAACCGAAATGACCTTCAATCATGAAACCCATTCGTATTTTTCTTTCAGGCCTATATGAAGAACTGCTCCTTTAAACTTTAAAGATATAACACCGGAAATTTGACTGGATCACCAGATAATATGTTGACAAACAACCGACTAAATGCTTCTATACCATGTGTTTTTTCAAGGAATGCACTACTGTATGATACTGTTAAGAGGCTGATTGTTCCAAAAGGACAAGAAAACAAACAAAATGAAAACTCAATATTTCCACTGCAACAATATCCTTTAAGAACATACACAAGTATTGCCTGTTAGCAAGTTGAAGGGGATTTATGTTATGATGTCCTCTTTCTGTTCATCTCACAGTTGTCTGACCCTCGTTCTGTAACGGTACATGTCATATAGGTTTGCAGTGGTGACATGTAGATCGAAAGACTGCATAGACAATTATGTGTGACTTGTTGTTGATGATCTTTCTTTCTCAGTTGATTACCTTAAGTAATATCACAGTTGGTTACCTTTCTCTCTTTGTTGATTATCTTCCATCTCTTTGTTGATTACCTTTCTTCCTTACCTGTTGTTTCTTTATATGTCCTCTCTTTGTTGCTTACATCTCTTCATCTTGAAAATAGTTGATCGATCCATCTCTTTGATCTGTATATGTCCTCTTTGATGGTTACCTTTCTATATGTGTTGATTACCTTAATTTTGTTTGATAATTTTCATTTATTCTTCTTTCGTCCTTTTATTGATCGCCTTTTTTCTCTTTGTTGGTTACCTTTCTTCACTTTGCTTATGTTCACTTTGTTGATTGTGTTTCATCTGATTGTATATATACTTCTTATATTACATACTTATTACTTCCTTCCTTTGTGGAGCACGGTGGTGTAGTGGTTAGCAAGCTTTCGTTTCTTTGTTGATTCTATTTCTTCTCTACCTTTAATACCTGTCCACTATGTATTCATTATCAGTCCTCTGTCTCTGGACCTTTCTCTACTTTTTTATTCATGTTGGTACTTTTGAATTATCTTAAACTCACACCGCCTTTAAATTGTGTATCCTTGTTGAATACTTTCCTTTCTTCCTTGATATTATTTCATCCATTTGTTGTTTACCTTTCCTCCTTTAAGTGATAAAATTTGCATTTCTTCTCTTTTTCTTTTGAAATTGTCTTAATCTCAAACTTCATTTGTCCTTTTTAATCAGTAAATTATTGTTCATGTACACTGTTGATGGCGTTTTTGATAAATAAAGAAACTGAAATGAATTGATTTTTTATGTTGTTGGTCTTAATAAATTTCCTCTTTTTAGCCATAATATATATTCATAGATGAATAAGGAAATGTTTTACAGCAGAAACGTCATCTAACCTGCTTGATATTTATCTGTACGGAGTTTGCTGGTAATGCAGTGAATATATTTATTGGTTCTGATTCATTACAAACATCTAGGGTCTAAAGTCATCTTGTTTTCATGTTTGATCGAAGAATATCCTTGCACCACTACAAAATGATTATAAATAATAACTCAATGATAAGCAAAATAATTTTGTTATGATTGTAATGACGCATACGTGAATCTAACTTACATTTATTATTATAACAAACAGAAAAAAAATTAAATTGCATTTTGTGGCTCATCTTCATGATATTGAAGCATATCTAATGTTTCTAAACTTGTAATAAGAAATTGATTTCGACAAACATGTAAATGGTATATATAAATATATGATAAAATAATCTATAACATGGCAGAGGAGGTTTTTTTATAACGGAACTATGATATAATTTGTTATAAATGAAAACTACGTTCGGTTGTGGGTAAGCCCGTGACACTGTATGACACAAAGGTCTCTACACGGATTTCTCTTTCTTGTGTGCCAGGTTATAATGCTGCGAGATTGTCAATTGCACAGTCACTGTTGCAACGTACGTGCAAATGTATCCTCCCTACTAAATAATGCTGCATGTTGTTCTTGTCCCTTTGCTCATGTTCTCGGTAGTTATCATCCTCAGTTTTATATATGCTCCGTTACTCTCCGTCAATCACGGGTAATTATACGATTCACGAAATATTATTTAAGCATTTACAGGACTCTAATGTTAAATACATACTCCATCATTATTCATTTTCCCGAGAGTACTATAACGTCTTCGTTCTTCTGTTCCTCTTTATTTACGTAATTCGAGTAAACCTAAATGTTTTGCACTGGAAAATTGTGGATGCAACACACTCTGATATTCTGAACAATTATCTTTCAATTTGATAGTATCGTGGGAATTTTCATCTGTTTCTATCAACTGTATATCCTTTCAACTAGAAAAGGTGGGAGAAGAAAACATGATCTTGGGTTTCGTCAATAACCTGCTCTCCATCACACCAGTTTTGTAGTATTAATCACCGATGATCTTGCACACTAACGTGGCAATGTACCCCGCCTCTAACGTTGAGTCATGTAAGACACATTTTTAAAATGTGGTTCTTCTTATATTGTATTTCTGGTAAAAATGTCATTATGACATCAAATGTGAAGGTATTGGGTGCTAAGGATCATGACATAGCATGAACAAGAATGTGGTCACAGTGTTATGCACTAAAAGTTGACTGGTGTCTGCATAATTCCCTAATGACAGCTTTCACCAAATTTCAAGATAGCGGTTGCTAAGGGTTAATAACAAGAGGCTGAAAGCCGGTCCAAGTGCCGTGGTGACCTTGAAAATAGGGTCAAGGTAACCCAACTCCCATTGTAGGCTGGTACCAAAATTGAAGACACATTATGCAATGGTTCATGAGATATCGCGTTAACAAGATATGTGATGTACGTACATACGTACGGACGGACGGACCTACTTACATACGACGCTGAGTTCATAGTTCCCCGTCCTGCGTTGCGGCGGGGGACAAAAACGAACACTTAATTATCTTAACCAGATTTCTACAAATTCAGCCAGTGTTTTGTGATGCATAGCAGAAAAACAATACCGTCAAATATTTCCAGGAATTATATTGAGCTCACCTCCCTCTGTACCATATTTAATGATACATTGTAATATTGATTGGCAACAACAATTTATATGTTAAAACTTATCCATATTTAACAGAACGCTTTTTGAAAGATGTGAAAAATTAATATTTGAATCACAAATCCAATCAGTGATTAATGATGAATGAGATCAACCATACTCATCATTGAAACAACAGCAGTTCAAATGTATTGTAGTAACGAATAAGAGCTATATAAATATGCATGTGCTTATCGTTGTATTTGCAATTTAGTCCTCCAATAGTGGGCCATGATAATTATAAAACATGTTGTTGACTTGTTAGGAAGAATATGTCTGGTAATAAGTGCTGCTGACTTGATAGCATGAATAACAACTTAGAAGATTTGAGGAAGATGAACATGCAATACTCTACACCAAGACAAGACCTGATTACTCTCCAGTTCTTTTCAATGCTATCCTCAACTACTGCAGCTCTGAAGGAGGCAAGCTCCAGCTGGCAGTGGACGTTGGCTGTGGAACATGACATCAGAGAACAATATGATACTGGTCGTAACTAGTCTACATTGACTATACAATGAGACGTTATTCGAAGAGGCTGAAATGGAGTTGAGAAAAGGCGTTGTTTTTGCTTGTGGTACATATTATGTGTCTACCTAACATTTGGAACTACGTTTTTCGCAATTATCCTACCCTATTTTCACTTGTCTTGTACATTTATGGGCATATTGATTGTTCTACTTGGCATTTCACAAAAACTAGCTTTTAATGCTGATTTCATAGTTCAATTAAAACGATATCTATATAACTATCATTATGTTTTTGTGTGTTTTGGATCTGCACTTGCGGGTGTAGAAGCACTTAATGTAATGTCTGAAGGGTCGGTAAACTTGCAATGCACGTGCGTGACTTGAGGTCAGGTTTGGTTATGGCCGGGAAAGCGTAAAATACAAAACTAGGTTGAAATATAATTAGTTCCGGTACTAGTCAAAATTCAGTGATTACAAAATGGTGCTTTACCGGTACTGCGTTCCCTCTATTTAAACAATCGAGTTACCCATGCATATACAGGTACCGCATTTATCATAAAATGACACAATACAAAATAAATACTATATTTTATTACATGCTTGTTTGCAATAAATATGACATCAATAACAAGTAAAGTAAAATAACATAAGCACTGCATGTTAATAATGTCATCTTTTGGCACATCTCGCTCTGTCTGTACAGAATGGTCTTCAGGGAGGCAAAAGAAGTATTTCTTTCAGAAGACCATCTGGAACGATGTCGTGGTGTCGCCGCAGTAAGGAAATCTCGTCGCTGTACATGGTTGGTATGGGTGTCGTCTCTTGATCGGTAGATAAGCTTGGCCTTGAGGGCTTCAACTTCCACCTCAAAAGGTTTGACAGGAGGGTTATCCCATGTTTTTACATCCTCGGTTACCCAGGGTTTTATATATGCTTCGTTACTCTCCACTATATCACCCATGGGAAACTCTGTCAGCGAAATCTGTACTAAAATTACGAAGTCAGTAACCAAAGAAAGTACTCAATATGATAAGACGGAAATGGTCATATCATATTGTTCAGCAAGAGGTCATAGTTGGCACAGAATAACATATCTTGAGTTGAGATCTTGAATGTTCTACTTAAGGCTCGATTAATAAAATGTGAGAATTCTTCCCAAAATATTGTAACGGTAGGACACTCAACATATACATGATACATATTCTCTCTTGAACCACATGATGGACAAAAGTCATTATCAACTAATTTCTTTTTCAACAACTCTCTCTTAGTATATATAGCTCTATGTATAGATTTGTATTGGAATTCCAATAACTTTGTGTCTTTCGTGCATTTTATATAATTCAAAAATATATCTCTCCAATTGAGCATAAAACATATAAACATAGTTCACAGTTCCAAGATTATCAATTATCGATACTCGTTGGTTCTAAATAACAAATGTAGAATAGACCATAACTTGAGAAAATATGCTTCCTGGTCGAGATTAACGTAGATGTATTTTGTAATATCATAGTATTGCGTGATTTGTCTTTTGATATACCCTATATTTGGGGTATGAAAATGACACAATTATAATGACCCAAAGTATGGTGATGTCATTATAATTGTGTAATTTTCAATGATATTCTTTGTATCGTTCTTTGTTAGGTTGTTAGTTAGGTGTCAAAAGATCCTTTTCACGGTCGGACCACCAAAGCACATACACAGTGCAGTTTCCACACCCTGAGACATAATGAGCAGTCATCACATAAACATAACAGCTCACTGTAACGGATATCAAAACTGCAAAATAGGCGACATATTGGCAAATACTGTATGAATACTGTATGAATACTATATACTGTATATTATTTGAATAATTACGTCCACGTGCTAGATGCCAATTGATAACTTGAATATAAATTGTAGGTAGAAATTGCACTGACCACAAACAGATCAAATGCACCGATGAGCTGACTGTACTATCGTTTTTCATAGACCATAATGTCCTGATTTTGAATAATATTTTATTTTTTCTGGTGTAAGATTTACTGTACTGTCGGAAATGTAAGAAAAATGCTTTTTCGACAATTTACAAGATAATCATATTTCATGATAAATAAATTACCGATGTCGACTAACCATCGACCTATTCTGTGTGTTCACTGCAATACCGCCTTATAAAATACATAAAACTTTTGGCACATAATCTGAAACGGGTACGCAAGTTATTTGATAACATAATTCCAGCCTAATAATACCCTACAAGCGCACGTGCATCACTCGCCAAGGGGCTATCTTGATTTTATTGAAAGATGAAACATAAAGTTAGGTTTACGGTTAAAGTGGTTTACATACAGAGTCCAAGATTGAATTTGTAGCTTGAAACCGTGTTGCTAATTTTAGAATATACGATAAGCGCGTGATTACTAATTCGAATATTTGATATTGGTCGCCAACTTAGACTTTGAGATGACCATCTAGATTATTGACGCAGTGATTCGTTATTATCTATACTAGCGGTAAACAGAAATGAATTGAGAAATAAATATATTTCTGCTTATTGCTGTAAACATATATTTCACTTCACATACATGTGTTCATAAAATAAAAACCAATACTAGTTAGAATTGCTTTGCATATCAAACGTAACGTTCGTATGCTCCATCAATATGTGTTATATTCATGTATTGTATTGTTCACTCTATGTTATTATGTATAAGTTACCAGATTTGACTTCATAACAATGAACCAGTACATTAATTGCTAAGTGGACGGTAGCATATTATACAATAGGGGTCAGGAAGTGACACTCTGCATTTAGTGCAGGCGATACGAGGGTGTTTGGGGATGTAGGCAATACACATTTTCAACATGGTCAAAAACAAAATATGTCCACGGTACAAAGTCTTTTTCGTTAATAGGTAATGAAGGATTTATACAATACAGTGCCAATAGTCATTGTTTTTGTTTTGGAATTAATGTGCGCTAGACGTTTCATATAAATGTTTCGCTTTTTAACATCACCACGAATCTGCAATAACCAAAACTCTCTCGAAAAACGTTTTAAAAAATCGTTTCTTTTCCATTTGCGAATTTGGTGTTACCCGATGGCTCATCATCAGAATATACCCATTGTTCCCAAATTCAATCGCCTCGAAAATCCTCACGTGCATTCATGTTGTTGCAAACATCACACTTGTCTACTGCTAGTCTCGCCGCTAAGGGCTGCAGAACTGCCGAAGCGGCGTTAAACAATAACTCACTCACTCACTCTACTACTAGTCTCAAGATAGACAACGATGATGTATATATGTATATAAAACTGTTAGATCTATTGTGTGCCGACAACGCAGTACTTTTAGCTGAGAGCAGTCTTACAGTCTTTTTGTGTTATTGTGATTTATGGAACCTGTAAAATATTAACATTTAGAACGGGCAGAGCTAAAAAGAACTAAACAAATTATATTATCAAGATTAGTCGCTAGATAAACGGTAAATTACCTTGGAAATACATTTCACAGAAATGGCAGGATGATAACAGATATCAAGCATGCTGCCGATGTGGGTAATAATGCTTCAATGTCTTGTGCTAGAAACCTGAATTTACCTTTGGATGTCTACGAGTATTATCTGTGATACTGGTACTGGTGTAAACTATCTTGTTCACAGACTGGAACAGCCTTATGCATAATTATAAGCACCACAATCATATCCTTTGTTAAATTAAGTTATATTATAAAGCATGTGGTCAAATACTTATTTTCTATTATCCCTAGTATTTCTGTAAGGAACAACGGTATTCAATGTTTTAAAAGATAAATTCTGCAGACATAGCGTAGTGACATTATCAAATCTACTATGCTGTCATTAAGGATTCCCCATGTTTTGACCAATACTTATACAGAACGAAACCAATATAGTGTACAAACCAATATAGTGTTAGTATTGTTACTTTGTTTGCCGGATCCAGATTCTGTCAGATAAGTCATTCTCGTCTTCGGCCTGGGTGTAGTGGAATGGAGAATGGAGTAAATGGAGATAGATTCACAAGATTTATTTCAGACAACTCTGCATGTAACTGCGGAAATGACAACGAAGATGCGCTTCACTTTTTCCTCATCTTCAGTGATATAAGGTTAAATGCACATTTCTTTTCCAAAGGGTTTAATTCTCTTCAATTTTATATGGCTATTATAGCTCATCAGAACATGTAAAAATCTGTACATAGTTTCATAATATCATCAAAGAGATATTTGGAATTCACATGAGTATTGGTTCTCTTTTTTATGTTTTGATTTGACTACCTAATTATGAAAAGAAAAGAACATGTTTATAAGTTATTTTTGAATAGCATGAAACACATGTTACGTGTGTTGCGAATGTAACAAACTTGTTCAGCAGCTGTATGTGGACACAGAATTGAACTCGTCAATTCCATGTATTGTTTCGAGAAATGCAACCATTTACGATGCTGTTAGTAAAACGAAAACTTTTATATTGTGAAACAGTGTATGTTAGTAAGTTTCTAATCTGAAGGGTTTTTATGTAATGGTGTCGTCTGTCCGTCCATCTCTCACCTCTCTATCAATTGCTCTGTAACGTTATACGTCATCTGGATATACAACGGTATTGCCAGTATTGCAGCGAAAAATGTAGCAATTGGGATCAATTTAACAAACTGTTTTTACATTTTTCTTATGTCATGTTTTGAAACTTTAACCTTCACCATAACTTTTTATTCGTCAGCATTTGTCAAAATGTTGTGTTTCCAATGTCACATACTGAGGTCATAACCTTTGACCTTGTGACCTTAACGTTGATGTAGGATGCATTTTCTGAAAAAAGATCAAGAGCGCCTCGTGTTAAATGGACATCTAGATCTAATCTTTCGTAAATTACCTTTACATTTAAAGTGCTTATTTGAAGAATAGTTTGTGCAACAATAGAACAAACCACGGTTGTTCTTGTGCTCCCCGAGTTCTATTGTTTGAATTGTGTGAAATGCTCATTCTTTTTGCATTGCTGTTCATCTTACCTTAACAAACATTGGCTACTGGGCAGTTCTAACAAAATATCAAGGCCAAATATGCAGATATCTAGAAAACATAAATATATGTCCCAATATATACAAACTATTTGGAAACACAATTGTGTCTTGAAAATCGTATGTCATCAATGAAAAGGAGTGAAAATTCTATAATAATAAACATTCACCATTTTTTATATGTTTATTCTGGACTATTTCTTCGATAAAATATTGCACTGACAACGTTGATACATGTTTGCTTTTATATGGTAACGCATGTTAAGAAGTTATACTAGTTTTGAAAGTTTGAGGTTATCGTCTTACTAATGTAATAGTAATACCAGCCTCTATTCCTTGGCTAATGTTAGCCTTGTAGCATTTTGTTCACTTTTCCGTGAAAACATAGCAGTGCTGCATCTGAAATGCAAAGTGTGCTCCGTTTCGCCAACACAGAAACATTAAAGAAATGCGAAAGGTTTAAAAGGTGGGTTCTATCGGGGTAGTTTTGTGGAAACGAAATTCGAGAGGACATTCCTGTTTACACATACATGTTATTAATACAAGATGATACAGTCAAATTGAAATATACTAATGAAGGTAATATTTTAATGACTTTATATTTCACAACTTGATAAACACAAGCTCACATTTGCACAAAATAAAAAAAAAGAGAACTCAAGCCATTCATCGGCGCTGCGAGGGGGGAAAACGTCGCTACAGCATACTAGCATATTGATTATTAGTTTTATGACATGTCATTGTGACCCACCTGGAAAAACGAGGGAAGATGTGAGTTTGGTTGATCAACTTTACTGTTTACTCAAAGAAACATGGCAGAAGACACTGCGTAATACAACATGACATAATACATGGATGTCCTTGGACATATGCGCAACGGATAAATTGTTTATAAAGTTTACATACTTGTAAACCCGGTTCCTTTAATAAAGGGCTATGGTAATACCAATATACAGTAGTGACAATGTGGCCTGGTTCAGCAACAGCTATTAATAGTCCAAACAGAATTTGGAAGAATATATATACATACACGACAAGAAGGAAATATTTACACTAGAAATATTTCTACAAGAGAAATTCCATTTTGCATTTAATTTATCAGTACTTTGCAGTAAAATGTTACTTTTGGTAAAAGGAAATATTTACTACAGAAATATTTCTACAACATGAATTTAAGTTGACATTAATGAAGTTCATCATTAATTTACAAAAATGTTTGTTTTAATAAAAAAAGAAATATTTACAACAGAAATATTTCTACAAGAAAAATACTAGTTGACATGAAATTTGTCATTAATTTATTAAACTGTTGGTTTATTTAAATGTTAAGGAAAATATCGGAAATGGACTTTAAATTCTTAAGAGAATGATATAACAACTTTATATTTAGTCCAAATTATCATGAAATACCAAAATCTGAACTTGGAAATAACTTCTGAGGCTTCTAGCAAAAACGCCTTCATATTCATTCAAACACCGATTATCTCCCTTTGATACTAAAAATGTACAGTAGAGGTACTTTACAGAAGCTTCCTTGCCTAACTTATTCAGGTTCAGCAAAACATGTCAAAACTACAATTACAATGTGAATAAATGATTTACACATGAGCGAAAAGTAATAATACAGTACAAAAATACATTTTCATGATGTATTAATACCATATTTACTCTATCAAGGATATTTTACTGAAAAGAGTCTATTTGCAAAGTGGCGGCAATTTCACCGCGAAACAGCGTTGTAGTAAAATGTCAAACTTTACCGTAAAAGAGCTTTATATTACAAAACCTAGATACATTTGTGTTCTTAAACATGTGGCATGAAAGTGTACATAACAATGAATGTAACAAAGTCATAAATACCTGGAAAAACGAGGGAAGATGTGAGTTTGGTTGATCAACTTTACTGTTTACTCAAAGAAACATGGCAGAAGACACTCTCCAGCCAATCAGCGGTCTGGATTTCTATCCACGTAATTGTCCCAGAGTTACTCCCCTTAGACCGTTGACAAGAACGGTAGATGATAGAATAAATAATTATATTATTTATGTCTGCCATATTTATCAGGTACCAAACATGATCATATTCTTACATTATCAGTTACTATGAGAATACACTATCAGTTTTTGTCTTTAGTAATTAAAAAGTTGTAAAATAAGATACAATATAGCGTGTTTTCATTTTACTAAATTAAAAAAATCCAAGATGGCGACAGAATCATCCCTTTAAGGACAGAGATGGAGACAAGAGAGACTTGTGCCGTGGGTAGAGAAGTTGCATTTATCTCATCTCATGGACATACTGATTCACCAAACCTGCTACACATGTTAGCCTTGAGGGTAGACCCATTTTTGAATTTTATCTTGGGCGGTTTTCATAGAACAGTTATCCCTGGAACTGTACATTCCATATTCATTCAACTTTACACACAGGTGAGTCATTTCTATAGATGTGCCTTTCTTATTTTCAAGTATGTCAAACTATATTTGGAAGCGGGGGCATGTGAGTTGTGCTCGCTTCTACACTTTTTTTATATAAACATTACCGTGTAAAATTTAAATAGCTATTCGTGTTTTTCACAACTTCCAATATCACGCTGATTCATATTAATTATACAAATGTGCTCATCAATGGTTCTCATACTACGTACCATAGGCTGTCAAACACCATAAGTTATTTGTGATACCTTTAACAGAACAGAACAGAACAGAATTTATTTCGTATATATGGCCATGAGACCAATAGTACAATGGTCATACATATCATATCATGAGAAAATATACATTGGTGCGCTTACTGCTTAGTACTTTTTCTAAGTTTAAACATTTTTTCACAAAAAAGTGCAAGCTTAAATAATTACCTTTAATAATCAAAATCATCATTAAGATTCTGCTCCACTACATAATGAAACTACTGTTGTTTCTATAAAGACGTTAAACATTTGATCTACATTGTATTTGAACATTTCTGTTTTATGATTTTGCATTACTATTACTCTTTCTTCTATTGCTACATATACATGTATAAGATAGTATTACCATTTATATTTGCTAATGATATCGAATTATATATTTACATCTATACATTGTTGTTTCTGTATTGTAGTATTTCCAATAAATATTTTGCAATCAGGTTTGTCTTTTGAGTTTGGGAATTTAATTCCAGCAGGATACCTTCTTTATATATTATAGGTATTAACTACATCTATTATGTGGTAGCCAATGGGTATATTGCTCTGATCAGTTTTCGTTATGTTTCAAAATAGTTATAATGCTTGCACAATACATGAGTGTATGGGTAATGTCTATAGAAAGGCTATCTCTAAGATTCTGCAATAAATAATATTTGGCTCCTGACTTTAACACCTGTTTTATCCCCAGACAGAAATTAACTTACAGCTTTATTAATGATAAATCATACTACTAAATGTAAAATGTTTAATATTTTTAAACGATTCACTCATGCCACTATGCATTAACTACATAAAAGAGATTCCCATAATCATCGAATTGATTATATTGAGACTTTTCTATACATTACTACTATTATTTTTTTCTTAGAGTTCTTTTCATTTCTTAAGATAAGTTCAAATAGTTTTCAGAACAAGCTAAGCAAAAACACATCTCTATCCCTGTACCATCGGAGATGTTATATATTTTTTTATAAAATACATTAAAAACAAGATGAGACCTCCAAATAAGTTAACAGACTATAGCTGCTATTGTTTGAGCCGTAGTATAACCAACCTTAATTTCAGTTATTATATAAATCACGAGTTTAACTACCATTAATATGATTCCGATTCCGATTCCGGTTTATTTACTAGTCTCAGGCTCGCGTCTAATTCTTGTATTAAAGCATAACATAACAGAAATAAACATTTTATTACATCAAAACTGTGTGAACAGTTTGAACATTTTTTGGAAGTCATCAAGTATGTGTTGTCAACTGTAAATATTCATGTGGATTTAGGTGGTTCTTCGCCGCCCACGTATTTACTTCTTTCACATATACAAATGAATTTGTTCTGATATTTTCGAAACAAATATTCGAAAATTAGTGAAATTTCAATTTTCAAAATTTGACCCCTTCGGTCTTTTTCATTATGCCAAATTTCATAAACATGTATCACTGCCATGACGATCACAGGATACGTTTGATAATGGTCGTTGTACCCACTGTTATATGATGATTCATTGTCATTGTATGTGATGTATTGTTATTCATGTTACAATGAACGTCAATTTACATGATATTTGCACTAAGATTCATATGTAGGTGAACAAACTTTCGGTACGCAGCTGTAAACATGTAGTTTTCTAGAAACGTATGAAACTACTTGATTAGATAACTCGTTGCATACGTGTTATTATTTGACAATGGTATAAGCACGTTAGACCTTGTTATTTGTTGTTGAACTTATTAGTTATTTAAGTTACCATTTCAACGATTAGAAAACTGACCCTCGTGGTTTTTTACATACACTGGAAACGGAATTATAATTTTATTTTTACACTAATCACTGATTTAATTATATAATTCACGAACAACATATTGAAAATGCTGTAAATTTTAAAAAAAATATATAAAAGTGATTACTTAAGTATTTAATCACATTTTCTTAAAAAAATCAGTCAGTGTTTTGTAATGCATAGCTGACACACAATGCAGTCAACTGATATTGAGCTCACATGGACCTCTCTATGTAACATACATAATGATATTATTGATTCAACAAGGCGAGTACTTCAAACCATTCAAAACATTGGCAAAAACACTTCATATGTTAAAACTGAATTTGGTAATAAACAATGCTTTATATCCATTTTTCACAGAACACATTTTGAAAAGTGTGAAAAATTAATATTTGAAAATACACAATTATCATCATCATATTTCTATCACAAATCACAGCAGTGCTTAATGATGCATGATATCAAACATACTCATAATTAGAACAATAGCAGTTCACTTTTATTGTAGTAATAAATAAGAAGAACTATGTAAATATGCATGTGCCTATCACTGTATTACATTTTTACTCCTCCCAACATTGGGCCGTGAAAGTCTTTGTTGACTGAATAGGAAGAATACAGTGCTGCTGACCTTCATACCAAGAACAACGATTGTAGACAATGTTGAGGAAGATGAACACGCAAAACTCTACGCCAAGAACAGACCGGATCTCCAGATCTTTTCAATGCTATTCTCAACTACTGAAGTTCTGAAGGAGGCAAGTTCCAACTGGCAGTGGACGTTGGCTGTGGAACAGGACATCAGAGCACAATCAAACTGGTTCCTCACTTTCTGAAGGTCATTGGGGTAGATGTTAATACAAACTTGAAATTTAGACATTGAACACATTTCATTAAAAATTGATTGAGTTATAAATTGCTGAACTGCTTTAAAAATTGCCTCTTTTTTCGAATATGATAGTTTTTTGTTTCCACTTAACAGTAAATCTAAATTTATATCATCTTCATGTACATGTAATTTTAAAATGTTAAACATCATATGTACATCATATAAACAACATTTAAACATTAATAGAATACTATGGAAGCGTATTAGAGTCACATGAAAACGTTTTTTAAAATCATCTGATCCCAATACGCTTCCATAAATACTGATAACATTCGCGAGTTTTAGAAAATGGTATAAACGGAGCTAGGTTTAGTATTTTGTTCATCACTCGTTGATATAAATTAGCTATTTTATTTTGCTAAAAACATGACGCCCAGATTGATATAAATTTGTATAAGCAGAAAAGACCATTGCCACATACTGATACATCAACACTTACAATTACAACGTCATGTCAAAATGTCATTGTAAATAAGTATACACATTGTATAGTTTTAAAATAACTGATGTCTCCACGAGAGGTATATAAATATGTTAAACATAAATTAATTATCAAACTATCCACAACAACTCAATAGTGTTGGTCATACCTGGGTTAGAATTGGACATCAACACATTTTGAGAATACTTATCTAAATAATTTCATTTGCTAAAATATTCCTCTTGAAAGAAAAAATAAGATTAAAGATTTCAGGTTTGTCAGTTGTTTGCCTGTTTTATTGTATAGATTTCCTAATAAATCTGTTAATTATATGAAATATGAGTTGCAGATTCCTGGAAACAAAATATTGAGTACCAATTTTCCTGGAAACCATAAGTCCTATTATTCGCATTGTAATCTGATAATATGTCAGTGGATGTTTAAACTGCATTTGGTTCTCATGTGGTTCCTGGAAGTAGATATCTGATATGATTAGTTTCTATTAGAATAGTTTGTACTATTATCAGAAAGTATCAAAGGTTAGTATACAATTACAAGTAACATTATACAAAGACGCAAAGCATGTAACTCAACATTTACCTAATACCGAATTGATCACATTCTCCTATCTGAATGATAATGAAGGAACACAGTTCAAGCAGGTATAATGGTTTGCGGTTTCACTCCGTTTTCAAAAGTACTTACTATTAAAGAATACTGACATTTTTCTCATACTTATCTCATCATGTTTTTCAAATATGTTATCAAATCAAAACGGTGTCAGAGAATTCAAATCATTTAACATACAGAATATATAGCGAGACCATCTGATTAAAAAAAATAATTAAAATCGAGGTTCAAATCCCATTCTTTAATATTTATTTCTTACTGAGGTACATTTTCTTTTGATATACAACTTCTTTGTATTATATGTTTTGTTACAACAGTAGCGTTAGTTAGTAAAAAAAATCAATCACTGCAACCATTCCATCATTTTGAATAAGTCACCAAATAGACTTTCCCCTAAGAGCCGAAATGCGGAAAGAACATGCAATTTGACTGTTTCCCCTCGAAAGTATTTGAGATAAATGTGCCAAGAACATCGGCCAGTGATAGAAGGATGTTCTTGGACTGAATTAAGCAAAGAAATTAAATGTAATCAAGACAGGCAAGATAATTAACAATGAAAGGAGAGCTAATCGACGAAAAGAATCAAGGTAATTAACAAATGGAGATGAGGTAATCAACGATGAGAGGAGAGATAGTCAACAAAGAGATGACATATTATCAACAAAGACAGGCCAGGTAATCAACACATAGAGGAAGGTAATCAACAAAGAGAGAGGAAGGTAATTAACACAGAGATGACATATTATCAACAACGAGAAGAAAGGTCATTAATAAAGAGATGACATATTATCAACAAAGAGAAGAAAGGTAATTAACAGATAGACGACATATTATCAACAAAGAGAAGAAAGGTAATTAACAGAGAGATGACATATTATCAACAAAGAGAAGAAAGGTAATTAATAAAAAGATGACATATTATCAACAAAGAGAAGAAAGGTAATTAACAGATAGACGACATATTTTCAACAAAGAGAAGAAAGGTAATTAACAGATAGACGACATATTTTCAACAAAGAGAAGAAAGGTATTTAACAGAGAGATGACATATTATCAACAAAGAGAAGAAAGGTAATTAACAGAGAGATGACATATTATCAACAAAGAGAAGAAAGGTAATTATTAAAGAGATGACATATTATCAACAAAGAGAAGAAAGGTAATTAACAGAGAGATGACATATTATCAACAAAGAGAAGAAAGTTAATTAATAAAGAGATAACATATTTTCAACAAAGAGAAGAAAGGTGATCAAAAAGAGGACAGACATTGGAATTGTTTATATATGTATAACGATTGGGAAGAACTTCCCTGGTTGGTAGACAGCTTTGATCTCATATGTTTAGAAGATTTCTCTGTGTAAAATAAAAAAAATATCAAATTCTGTTGGCAAGTATCAGTTTGTTTGTTAATCAATATGTTTGCTCATTGGAATCGTTTTCAATTTGGACAGGGGCGGTAGATGTTTGTTCTGTTGTACGTTTGAGACGACACCTCATGAATTCAAAACTAATTCAAAATCAAGGTATGACAAAATGGATGTGCTTGGTTCATGGATGTCAATAACAATAAAATCTAAATCATCAAGCTTTTCGTCTTTCACTTGTCTGTGAATGTGTATCGAGGTGTCAATAATATATGACAGCCGGTGTAAATAGAAACCCATTGCAATTATTTATAAACGTTTGTATGAAACTCTATTGAACCATCAAACAATTCATTCCTCTATGTTACTGACGTTGCAGAAATTGCAAAGGCGAAATGTTTAATAATGTATTATCCATTGTTTATATAACAATGATGAATATACTGTTATAGATCACTTAGATTCTAACATATCACAAGGAGGGCTCACAATCAAGTATGGATTCTGGACTATTTGTTCTCCTTGCCTTGGTCTGTGGTTACTTCTTGGTCTCTTGTGGTCATCTGAGTGACGTCATCACGCCCTGTGGCTCGGGACTGCATGAATACCTGTGTGACACTCTGAAATTAAGTTCCTCACAAGCCTATCACATGATATACATTCGTGAATGTAATGATCTGACTTCTACACGAGGCAAACACAAGGACGTGTACAATGGTAAGTATGTTTCTGATATATATATCATGGATGTCAAGAAATATACATCGGGAAAACAGAATTGAAATTAAAAAGGAAAATGAATCTTCATCGTTCTCAAATTAAACAAAAGCACAATCGTAATATCCCTCTTAGTGCGCATCTATAACTATGTGCAAAAAATAAATATTCTATTTTTCCGATATACAAAGTAGATTCAACTGAATCTGATTGCTTGGCAGAAAAGGAATTATTGTCTATTAATAAATATAAGCCAAGACTAAATTCTAAAATGTAATGTCATTATCAATTCAATGTACAAATATTTCTATGCAGTGTATCTATGAATTTATCTATGCAATGTATTATGTATTACACTTTATGACGCATCAACCGACTCAACGTCATTCACCTGATGAGACCCGTGATGGTCAAAAAGCATGCTTGTGAATTATGAATAAATCATCGTGATTTCTATGACAATTTTATTTATATATATATATATATATATATATATATATATATATATATATATATATATATGCACAAGAATCATACCTTATTTTGATGTATTAATAAAAATTTACCATAACAATATTTTAAAACATTCCAAAGGTTCAAGATTATCCTGTGAATCAGAAATGCTGTTCAATGTATTATTTACGCATAGTCGCATTTCAGTATAGGCCGGGTCACACTGTCACGAATATGACAAAAGATGCCAACACGAATTAGAAAATTCTCATTTCCCACGAATTTGGTTTCGATTTTGGTTAAAAACTAATCAAAATCCGGAGCAGGTACGATGCAGTCAGAAGGCAATCCGATGTAACATGATGTAATACGACGTAATACACGACTACAATGCGAATGCAATGCGAATGTCGCATTGGCCTAACGTTATATAGTCATTACGAATACAACACGATGACAGCATGATGGCAACACGACGTCGTATGAAGAGTTCGACGAGTAAGCGATGAGAATACGAAGATGAGCTTGGTAATACCAGCATCACGTGACATCAACATTATATAACTCTGTTGCTGTGACGGTTGGCCTCTCGGTGTCGGCCCGGGAAAGCTTAATTTCAAATGTTAGGAAGTATTGGAACAGCGTAACATAGACTTTGTTTTAGTATGGCAGAGAAAGCATAAATCTGATTACTGCTATGAAAACAAGAGTTTGCAGAAATGAGTTAATCGCTCTTTTTTCTCTTTTAACTCTGATTACTCCTTTATACACTATGGAAAAGTATTTTAAAACATGTTATGTTATATGGAATTTTGTGCAAGGTGCTACATATCAAAGTTACATACAGCATTTTTGAAGTTTTTAAAATTTAAAAATGTTTTTCTCTAATTTAAAAAAAAAAAATACAAAATTTCGAACCCCTGAATCCCCACTACCCAATTACCACTCGGGATAAGGTTATGAGTTAATCATATAATTAGGATGACTATTGAGCAATGGCGCAAACATATAGTCAATAAAGTTGCTGATACCAGTCTAGCGTGAGTTGCCATGACAGCAGGAAATCACGTGACCCTTTCAATTCACTGTTCCGCTTTCGGTTGCACCATCGGCAGATGTTCGAAAATATTTGTGTGTTAAACAACTTCCAAATCCGCGTGGGAATCTTCATTTTCGTGGTCAACCCGTGTCTCAATCTTTCCCTTCGCACGACCATCGAGATGCAATCTTGTCATTATCGTACTATCATCGATACCATCGCCAAAATATTAAACACTTTGCTCCTCGATTGTCACAAGAAGTCAACGCGACTATCTTCAATCCTCGTGATTACCTGCGTATAACCGTCGCTTAGCACTACGATGCTATTACGATGGAACTTAAGTATGTTTAATATAATGCATGCTTATATACATGTACGTAATGATTTTTTTTTATAGTACAGATACATTTTCCAGATGCATGTATACCTAAGTGGTAAATATAAGGTACTATAAATTTCATACTCATTGTGATATATTGAGGTATTGTTACATATATTACACAGGTTATACTATGTAATCTATATATCATTACATGTCTCATATTGACATAAACCTTTTGATGTAGTAACTGCCTTCGTAACCTAGTCAATACGACATAATCACTGTGTGCATTTTTGCAAGGTATGATCGCAGTCGCGTTGTCTTCTTATGACTTCGGTCATCTTCGTGTTACATTCGTATGGCCTTTGCTTGTGAAATATACCCTATGGTCCCGATGGACAGGCGAAGGCAAATACGATGATGATACGAATCATACGATGTCATCTCGATAGTCGTACGAAGGGCACGATGAGGACACGAATGCACCACGAAACTAATATGTCAAATATTTTGCTTGCTCTCCCGATGTTGCTGCCGAACAGAGAACAATTCCGCCGATGACCAAACGAATGCTTAAGATGCGTTTACGAATGGCTGATTGCTTACGATCCTTTGCGAATTTGAACATTTTCAAATTCGTGCTTTCATCTTTTGTCAAATTTGGCACAGTGTGAACCGGCCTTATATGAACACAAACACTTTATTCATATGGCATTTTAAAATCCTCCACACATTTGATTTAAACTAGTAACCGACAGTTGATTTTGCAGTGAAGTTATCACTTACTCAATTGTAATTAAGTTATTACCCCAATAAACTAGCTCTCCAAATGGATGTTAACAATACCGTTACGGCTCGTTAATCACCGCACTACACAGAAATTAACCCCTAATTAATTTATTGCTACAATAAACTCGGGATCAGAATCTATGCAGTTAACAATTCCAACACCATTATCCAAACATACGTTTGGTTGGTACATATAAAACAATATGTTAGCACGAATCAGACTATATATTAAACTGTCCAATCCTGAATTTAAATCGCGAACGATATCCTACCACAACAAAAATAATACATCTCTAGATTTGTATCTAGTATATCTTCTATTGCCAACAACTATCGTATTGTTTTATCATACAGCTTCAAAATATGCTAACATACATGTATGTTTAGTAAGTATCTGTATTTGGTTTGTTATTTATCCACATATTTATGTATAACTCAATTAACTATTAATTGTAATCAATTGTCTGACTACAGATGCGTAATTGTAAATTCTACTTCTGTAAATGTTTTTGTACTACCGAACGAGAGTAAACAGTTTGTAGTTTTGTATTTGTAACATTGGAAAGACATACTATACCACCATTCACGCGTTAAAGAAAGTACATTATTTAAATACCTATCTGTTGACTAGACCTACTTTGCCTTGCCTCCTAAAGGTAATGCTATTTCAACCTTATCACAGACGAACTTGAAGAGTGGAGAAAGGGTGCGTAAAATCCCTTGTCCAAAGGGCGGTAAGTCTAGGTGGCCCTCTGACGTCACTACCGGTCCAGATCACTCTCCTATTAGTTGCAGGGCAAGACAGACGTGTTTGTTTTGTTCTGTGACGGGGTATTTTTAGCGACTTTGTTGCTAACTTGCTACTATCTCTTACTATTGTGAGGGATATTTTCAACTGCCTTATCTACAATTCGTAGTTAACAGGTTGTGTAACAATCTGTTTTAGTAGGTGTTGGGGTACAAGGGCCTTGTTGACATGTGCTAGATGTGTGACTGCCCGAGAGGTGGTTGCTTGCCTTGCACGTGAGGCTCGTGTCTTTGTTTTTCTCTCACCTGTCTTCCTTGACTACCTCGGTTCACACGCCTTGTAAGGCGTACCCTCCGCCAGTCACCTTCGACTGTTGGTTGTTGACTCGCTTCGCCATACGCCTGTGACTTGCTTCGCTTGTCATTCGCGTCCGCCAGTCATACGCCTTTGGTCCGTATGAACTACCTACGCGTTTCACCAGTCACTCGCCTAACTTATCACTACGCGAGCGGACCCTTCGCCAGTCATTCGCCTTTGGCTTGATTCTACTGTACTAGCATCTACTGGCCAGTGTCTCGCTTAGGCCAGTCACTCGCTTCGCTAGTCTATCGCCTTAGGTTGAAATCAGCTTGACTCGCTCTGTCTCGCCAATGATTCGTTTCGCCAGTATTGGTTTCGCCTACCATTCGCCTTTGGCTTGATTCTACTGTACTGGCATCTACTCGCCTGTGTCTCGCTTACGCCAGTCACTCGCTTCACCAGTCCATCGCCTTAGGTTGAATCAACTTGACTCGCTACGTGGCGAACCCCCCTTCGACAGTATTCCCCTTTGGCTCGATTCTACTTTACTCGCATCTACTCGCCAGTGTCTCGCTTACGCCAGTCACTCGCTTCGCTAGTCCATCGCCTTAGGTTGAATCAGTGGGGTTTCGCTTTCGTCTATGCCAGTAGTTCGCTTCGCCAGTCACTTGTGACTCGCTACGCGGCGGACCCCCCTTCGACAGTATTCCCCTTTGGCTCGATTCTACGTGACTCTCATCTTCTTGCCAGTGTCTCGCTCACGCCAGTCACTCGCTTCGCTAGTCCATCACCTTAGGTTGAATCAGTGGGGTTCATTTCGTCTCGCAAGTGACTCGCTACGCCAATCATTCGCTTCGCCAGTCACTTCGCCATAGGCTTGATTCTACTGTACTGGCATCTACTCGCCTGTGTCTCGCTTACGCCAGTCACTCGCTTCGCCAGTCTATCGCCTTGGGCTCATCAATTGCGTTAGGCCCGATTTGTTTTGACTTGCATCGTCTCGCCAGTGACTTGGTTCGCCTGTCATTCGCTTCGCTTGTCATTCGTTTCGTTAGTCTTTCACCTTTGGCTTGTATAATTGATTAGTCTCGTTTCGTCAGTGTAAGCTGGTTCGCCAGTCACTTATCTTGACTAACCTTTACTTGATATGGTCTTTGTCCTCTTCGAGTTCGGAGCCTTGTTTCAACTCTCTCGATTAACTATCGGAGGAGTTTGTTGGTTCCTTTAGCTACGCCACGTAAGTGTCTCGCGTTAGTGATTCGACTTGTCTAGTGACTCGCCTCTTCTACGCTACTCGCAGTACCCTTAGCCTACGTCATGTGTGTTACACCGGCTCCGCCATGTTCTCCGCTTTTTGTACTAATTGCGGAGGGAGGAAGTCTGCACCCAAGGATCCACACTTATTATGTAGAAAGTGTAAAGATCTTTACCTACTCACGCCGCTCACACTACTACGCTACCAGATGAACCCAATGCAGACCTCGTGTCGCAGGGTTCGTGTCCCAAGCTCTCTAGGGCCTCCGGGTCCGTTGCCTTAGCGCGTACCTCTCACACCCCTACGCGTCGTGTCACGGTGGTATCGCCCACCCGGGATCCTGCGCCAGATTCGCCGGAGCGGGACGTCCGCTTCATCGACGTATCGGACCCTCCGTTTTGAAGCGGAGGGGGTGGAGGTGGGGATACCGGAGGAACCGCCAGTTATCGACTCAGTCGCCATGCTATCGGAAATGGCCTCGTTCGTGGAGGTACCAATCAGTCAAGTTAGCGTGGCGGGACCTCGGTCGTCGGCAGCCAGGAGGGCTTCCTTCTGCCCTGAAGGCGACGCACCTCCCGCGCGTCTTGCTTTTCCACCGCATAGACGCCACCGAGGATATGGAGCAGGCCATCTCGGCTGCAGTTCCCGGCCCTCTGCTTCCGCCCTTAGTGGTGCCGGACAAGCGCAGACGGTAACTGCCTCTGTATCCGGTTCCTTTCCAACTTGTTCCGCCCACTCTAGATTAGACTGCGTCTCGTTTGTTGGCCCCCGACGCGCCTCATCGCGTTACTGATGCGCAGATTACTCATCTCGACAGGGAGGCTCGCACAGTTTTAGGCTTGGGGCAACAACGTGGCTTTCACCTGTCAGGCGATGCTCGCCTGTGCCAAGCAGGCGGGCATGGAGTCGGGTGACCCGGTGTTGTTTAAGGCATTCGGCAATGTGGCTGCGGACCTGGCGCAGATTATGTTATCTGCTTCGCGGATTTCATCGGGTGTAACAGTGTTACGCAGAGACAACTTCCTTTACCAGTAAGGTCTCAACCCCGACCAGAAATCTTTTCTGCGACAGGCCCCTGCTCACTCTGAATCTTTGTTTGGGTGTTGTATCCCCGAGGTTCTGAGAGCGAGACAGGTAGCTCAGCAGCAAGATCTCACCAATTGCCTCGTCAGTCAGAGGCAAACAACACAGAAGCGGACTCACGCCAGTTATCGTCAGGGCCAAGGTCAAGGTAGAGGCCAACTGTCCCCCAAGAAAGCGAAAACGGACTTTCGGCGGGGAGGTCCTGACCGCGGATCCACGGGTCAGTCCCCCAAGTCCCCCCGTCCCGCGGTGGGGGTCGTACCCCTCAGAAGGGGAAGCGAAGGAAGTGACTCTTGGTCACCCCCTCTGCTCCCCCCTCCGCTCGTTCCGGTGTTGGAGGGTTGTTGTTGTTAGAGGGTGTTGGACCCTTACGTTTGTCGGATTCTGGGTCAGGGGTTCTGCATCCCCGTCTCGTCTCCTCCACCCCTCACCTGTGCTCCAAGGGAGCGTCCCTTGACAGGGGACCGGCTCAAATTGACCTTGGATCAACCGGAGCTCTTAGTCTCCAAAGGGGTGGTGCAGGAGGTCCTGACCCCGCATCTGACTCCGGGATTCTACTCCCCAGTCTTCGTCATACCCAAAAGGAATTCGGAAAAATGGCGGCTCATTCAAGACCTGAAGGTATTCAACCGCTCCTACCTCGTTCGGCCGCCATATTTTCGACTCTTGACTCTTCTGTCTGTAATGCAGTCCTTGGAGCGCTCAGACTGCATGGTGTCTCTCGATCTCCAGGATGCGTACCTGCATATTCCGATTCACCATCGGGATAGCAGGTACATCCGATTCATTCTGGACAGGAGACATTTTCAGTGGTGCGTGCTCCCGTTCGGGATCTCGTCCGCCCCCTGGCTTTCACACGTGTGACTCAGCCTATCGTCCAATTCCTGCACCAGTGCGACATTCGGTTCCTAATGTATTTGGACGATGGGCTCGCTCACAACTGTTCCGGCGACTCGTCTGAAGTTCCTAGGGGCTATCCTAGACATTCAGCTGTTCCGCGGGTTCGTCACGAGGGAACGGATGGCTCGTTACGATCGCCTAATGGATCGCGCGCTCGACGCATCGCTCTCCCTACGTCAGTGGCAAGGAGTGTTGGGGTTACTAACATCAGCCCAGGACCTGACCCGCAGGGAGAGGTTGTTCCTTCGCCCGTTACAGGTGTTCCTGAATCCCCACATCAGGGAGGCGCGTTGCCGTCACAACATAGTTTTGACTCCAGACCTCCATCGGTTCCTAGCTTGGTGGCGGGTGGACGAGAGTGTGTTCGCCGGTGTTCCACTTCGTCCCCCCTCAGCTCACCTGTTTGTAGATGCCTCCACTCAAGGGTGGGGGGCCCATATGGGTAACAAGCAGGTGGCGGGAGTCTGGTCCCCCTCAGATCGGAACCAACACATCAACGTCCTCGAGTTGGAGGCAGTTCGTCTTGCCATTCAGCACTGGCAGTCCCTCTTGCGAGGCCAGTGTCTGCTAGTCCACACCGACAGTTCAGCAGCGGCTTGGTCGATAAGCAAGCAGGGGTCCACCAAGGCCGAGTCTCTGCTACGCGTGTCACTTCAGCTCTTCGAGCTGGTGGACAAGGTGGACCTGGTCATTCGAGCAGTCCACATTCCAGGGGGCAGGAACATCTTGGCAGACGCGTTGTCGCGACCAGATGCCCCTCCCCCGATGGAGTGGCAACTGAATCCGGTGGTGTTCAGGGGGTTGTGTCTCCAGTTCGGCTCGCCTCTGATAGATCTGTTCGCGACGTGTCTCAACCACCAATTGCCAACCTATGTCTTTCCAGTGCCAGACCCACTAGGTATGGGCTTAGACGCGCTCTCGTTAGAGTGGGAGGGGATGGACGCCTACGCTTTTCCACCCCCGGCCATCCTCTCCCAAGTTGTAGCCAAGATAGGAGCAACTCGGGTTCTTCGTCTCCTTCTGGTCGCCCCTTGGTGGCCAGCCCGACCGTGGTTCGTTCCTCTCCGACGGCTCTGTCATCGGGAACCGGTTCCGGTTCAGACACGGAGAGATCTGCTCATCAGCAGGCCAAGCGGAAGGTTGCACGAGAACCCTCAGGTGTTCTCCCTTCACGCCTGGCTTGTATTAAAAGAGGGCTAAGGAGCAGTGGGTACTCCAAGTGCGTCGCCAATGCCATATCTACCTCTCATAGGAAGACCACTAGGAAACTCTATGATTTCCAGTGGCAGGCTTTCTCCTCATTCTCTGCTCAGAGGGATTTCATCCCGGCGGAAGCCTCAGTTCCTCAGGTCGCGGAGTACTTGGTGTATCTACGCAACACCAGGCATCTTAAGGCGTCTTCAATCAACACCAACATGTCAGCTATCCTGTGGGTGCTCAGGAAGAGATCGCCAGGGTTGGATGTGTCGGTCCTCAAGGACCTCATTAAAACCTTCCGTTCGGTTGACGGCAGGTCCAGGCTTCATCGACCTGAGTGGGACTTAGCGGTTGTGCTCAACCACCTTCGCTGGGATACATATGAACCGCTCTCCGACGTACCCCTTCTCCCTCTCACCATCAAGGTCATTTTTCTGTTGGCCATGGCCTCCGCAGAGCGGATTTCTGAAATCGATGCGTTGCAGGCGGACCTTCTACGTTTTGAGGTCAGGGAGGGGGGTTCGGCCGTTCTTGGGTTGGCTCCTGATTTTGTATGTAAGAACCAGGCAGCTGATGAGGCTGGCCGTATGTTCTCTATCCCGGCTCTGGGTTCTGAGTCAGGGGAGTTGGACCTCTCTCTGTGCCCCGTGAGGGCCTTGAGGGTATACACGCAGCGTACCCGCAGGCTGAGAGACGGCAGACGTTGTCTTTTCTTGCCTCACTCGCCTAGAAGCTCCAAGGAGCTAGATAAGCGAGCGTTGGGCGTGTATCTGAGGTCGGCGGTCATTGATGCGTACAAGGCCGCTGATTTGCCTCCGCCTTCACGATCAAACCCTCATGAGATCCGCGCAGTATCAGCCACGATGGCGTATCACTGCAACATTGCTGTTTCGGATGTCATGGCAGGATGTTTTTGGCGTTCATCTAGGCCCTCCCATCCTCCCCACTTGGTCTGTCTTGACTTTTGGGACTTTCGGAGACAATGACAATGACTACTGTATGTTTAACTGTCTTTTGATAAACCGTGATATACTTGTTGAATCACGTGTCACATCCGTAATCATATATAAGGTTCACTGAATTCAACTACACAGTAAACAAATCATATTTTGTTACAAAATTTCCCTGCAACGACATTCCAGGATCTTACCTAATATACATAAACCATATCACGGGATCATGGGATATTAAACAACTGTCCCTTTAAATTCACAGAAACCCTTTCTTCATCCCCTATTAACAGTTACGTTTCTACTCAGCGACTTCAATCTACATGAGCAAACCATACAATATAAACCATACGTACCATTCGTATACTAGTCAGTATTCTTAGTTAAATCATTGTAGTTTCTCTGTGATAATGTTAGGACCAACAGTGTCTAATAAGGACCGACAGCTTTTCACACCTGTTGGTCGTTAAGGTCTTCAGCTGATAAGTCTTAGTTTCAAACACTGACTATAAGTCTGTTCCTCCGTAGTTCAATGACCCAGCTGGGTGGACTATGCAGTTAAAGTACCACAAGACAGTTTTATATCCTGGTCACACAAACTATGGTGTCTCAACCAGAATTCGAAACCCTGGTTTTTGGTGTAAGGTCCTGGCATGATAATTACTACACCGCTACCTGGTCCATATTTAAAAATTCATAAATAAATGCTGTCACCTTGCCCCAATATAAAAAATCATGAGCGTTGTGATTCTTAATGTTTAAACTTAACCGTATGTCCATGTCATTGTTAAATCAATACAGTTTTGTTGAAACCATATTATCTTGCTTGCAGCCCCAATCAAGAAGGGACCTCCAGTAGATTGTAATGGTGCAACCATCCACCTTGGTGATGCTGTCAATATTCACTCACATCTCAAGTGGTATGAGGCAATATACGTAGGTAGGTTGTATCATGTGTCGTGAATTGAAGTTTGATGGTTGCTCATTGGTCGTCTATTGAGGGCTCTGTTAATAGTCAAAGTCAAAATCAATATCTATTTTAAGTTATGTTGTTGGTACAGTGTAATTGGGTTGATCAGGGTGGATTCAAATCAGACTGTGGGTCTGTGGTTCTTGCTGTTTCGCTCCATAACCTACATTAATAAAAAAAAAAACATACTCACTCAATATTGGGAACATATGAAAGACACCATTGTGTGTGTGTTCAACTAGCTGCAAAGGAAAAAGGAAAACATGTAAAGGTCATTTTGGTGAGACCAGTAGGTTGATGTAGAAAAGCAACTTTTACACTAAGGTTCACTGTACTACCATACTTTAGCATTGCGTTTAGGCTAACACTTGATGATGTGCAGCAGGAAAGGATCTTCTTTACCCTTTGAGCTTAACTTGCCCTTGTTCTCTATAACGTTCTCCAGTATGTTATTAAGAGAGAGAAATGTACATTACCTCCAATTTAGCACATATGGTATTCTAAAATTGCAATATGTGTAATTCACATTGTTACTATTCGTTCCTTACATATAATCTACATTGAACCTATTTCTCAATGGTAGGATTTTGTTTATGTTTATCAGATATTTTGGAAACAAAAATACGAAAATTCTAAATATGAAAGTATTTGAAATGACATCTCTCTTTTTGTCATACAGGAAATGATGAGGTTGTCATGTATGATCATCAGAAACAATTGGCCACGAAACGAAGCATGAGCTCCATTACCGACCCCATCGAGAAGTACAAATGCCAGTAAGTGGTACAGATGTCATTGAAAATTTCATGAATTATTCGAAAAATATAATTTTGCTTATAATGTGTTTGTTGATATTGTTAGAAGTTCCCGCAATGAGAAGTGACGTAATGTGCAAAGAATTATTGACACATACGCTCCCTCTCTCTGTAGCGTTTAAGACTGCATTATACGTATTTATCTGATAATTAGAAACATAATGTTTGATTGTAAAATGACACAAATCTCTAAATTTATACAAAGATGATGGGATTTTTTTAAATGTATGGTCGTTATGGTCGAAACATCCAGTTCAGAAATGTGAATGACAACTTCTTGCAAAAACTGATGGGAGACATGAGCAAATTCAAAGTCAGGTCCTAGTGGAAGCTGACAAAACCCGTAACATGTATAAAATTGAACCTAAAAGTATACAACGAGCTTCTGAAAGAGAACAAGCTAATCAACCCAAAAACTATTTTAGAAATTGAAAGAATCCTTCGCAATAACCCACGATTTAGGTCTTGAAGAGAGATAAAACAAAACTACAAAGAAGGATGCATTCATCACAATCAAAGATCACAAGAAAAACTTCGAAACCAACACTGAATGCAGACTAATCAATCCAACAAAACCTGAGATGGACAGAGTGGGCAAAATCAACAAGGACATACGAACCCAGATAAACGCCAACGAGTGGAGGAATACAACATCTGTCCTAGAATGGTTCAGCGGACTTAGCAACAAAAAGAAACTATCATTCCTTGTCTTCGACATTGTGGACTTCTAGCCCTCTATTTCTGAAGAGCTCCTCACCAAATGTCTCACCTTGGCAAAAAAGTATACAGCTGACAGCACTTGGGAGGAGAGGGATGGCAGGAACCAATTCGATGTATCAATGGGCGCGCATACAACGGGGCCGTTATATGTGAGCTTGTTGGTCTATTCATACTTAATGAACTGAAACAAATACCCTCCCTACAAAGTGTAGGGTTATACAGAGATACCACAGTTGAGTCTTGTTTTGGAAGCAAACAATCGAGACCAATATGCAAACTGTCAACTTCCTAGGTTTGGAGAGTTTTTTTGTTTGTTTGTGGGTTTAGATTCGGTCCCAGAGACCCGAATCCTTTAGGTATAAGTGCCGACCGTTTGGAAGGTTATTATTTGGATTTAAGATAAGGTAGATATTTTGTGTTGGGATGTTATTGACCCGTGGGGCTAGGTTGAGTATTTGGCAGATGGCCGCATACTTTGGGCATTCTGTGAGAATGTGTTGTATTGTTTCTGCTTGTAGGCAGTGTGGGCATGCATGAGATGTTGTTGATATTTTTGTTTTGTAGATATGGGAATTTAGTTTTGTATTCCCCGATTGGAGCTTTATTATTGCCCTATCGATATTTTTTTTATTTTTGGGGTAGATTTTTTGTTTGCCTAGGGGTTTAGAGAGTATGTGTTTGGTGTGGAGTTTGCGTATTGCCGATGTCATGTACGCTTAACATGAGATTTAGACCTGTTTCGGTTGGTAATGAGGTGGAAATGCTGAAAGTTTAAGGCCCTCCTCTGCTGTTTTGTCAGCTTTTTCTTTGCCAAATATGCATGAGTTTTACTGCCTTGCCTTAATTGTTAAGTGATTGGGTGGAATTAAGAATTTTGGAGATAAAACCAGGACGGTTTTTGTTGGATTTGTTTTGAAGTGCCTGTATGGACACTGAGTGAGTCCGAAAGGATGAGAATTTTGTCCTGTTTTTTTTTAAGTTTGATGGGATAAAGCGATTGTGATGGCCATATGAGCTCTGCCGTGTAGACCGGTTGGTCGTTGAGATTATTAGTTGCCCATTAGAGTAGGATGATGGTTGTGGGTGTTGGAAGTGAATGCCTACACCTTTTGTGCGTGCTTCGGGGTCCCGTGACTCGTTTGTGTACATGTGACACCAGTCAGACCAGTGTTCTTGTATGTAGTTGAAGTAAGAAGTAGAAGGAGATTTATTTTGAGGACCGGAAGTTGGGGGGACGTTTTTGTTTTGTTTGGGAGAGAGATAAGTGTTTGTATGCGGCGGGAGATGAGTGCAAGGAGAGGGGTTTTATTGGAAATTGCCACGTTAGTTTTAGAGGAGTTGCTGGTAACAAGTCCCTGATAAGGGGGTCCTCTGAAGATCCAGCTCAGAAGTTTAAGGTGAGTTGGTCCCTTCTCAATGAGAGGGGAATTTCACCAAAAAGAGCTTGGAGAGTTTCAAGTGAGGTACCTGTTTGAGTGCCACTAAGAGTGCCTGGTATTGAATAGAATTAAGGGTAATGATTAGAGTAGGTTTAAGGGAATTATAAATGGGAGCGCCATAGTCTAGTTTGGACCTGATTAGCGAGGTATAGAGTTGTATGAGGGTGTGTCTATTTGCACCCAGCCTGTAACGGAGATTGCATTAAGGTCTTTCAAGCATCTAATTTTAAGGTCTTCGACATGATCTTCCCAAGTGAGTTGCTCGTCGAAGATTAGCCCTGGGAATTAAGTTTGCTTTTTGGAATTTTATTTTGTTATTTTTTGGAAAAAGTTTTTTTATTATTTTTGAATACTACCCGTATGTTTTTTTCCGCATTTATTTTAAAGTGCCATTTGCCGGCCCATTTGCCAACTTTATTTAGTGCGGATTGGAGTAAGGAAGTATCATTACTTAGGTTTTTACAACGTGCCCATAGGGCAAATTGTAAATTTGGAGGTATTAATTTTTTGTGAGATGCCTTCGAAAAGGTCATCCACCCTAATGTTGAATAAGGTAGGGCTAATGATGCTGCCTTGTGGGGTGCCATTTTCCAAAAGGAATTTTTTTCAGATTTTTGGTTTTCAACCCCGACAGTTATTTGCCTGTTGTGTAAGAAATCCTGGATGTAATTCATTATGTTGCCAGATAGGTCTTTTTTAGCTAATTTTTGGATGAGGCCGTTATGCCACACCATATTGAAAACTTTGGGAAAATCCAGGAAGATTGGAATGTATAATGTTTTTTTGTTTTTTTAATATCATGCTCTACGCGAGCAAGATTGTTTAGAGTAGAACGACCAGGAGTGAAGGGTTTATTTTTAGGTGAGATTGGAGGCAATTACTTAACATAAGTTTGAGGTTAGGGAGTTGGGGTCCCCTGAGGGTTTATTTGGTTTAGGTATTAGAACTCATCCTAATTTCTCAGCCAATCAGACGATCGTATTTTCCTGACAAAATAGACTTAATGCTTAAGAACTCAACGCTAAAACGCTCTTCGTGACACGCCCTCTCTGTGCCTGATTGGTCAAAATCAAATGACACCAATGTTTTACAACTTTTAATTGACATGTGACCCCCCCCCCCCCCCCCCCCCCCCCCCCCCCCCGTGACTCGAAGTAAACACGACCTCGACACAATGCTACACAGGCAGTATAAAGATACCGGCAAATGAGTTTTGAAATATTTTGCATGCAGCATGCATTAGTTATTAAGAGTTGTTGTGAAAGTCATTTTACAACAAAAAAAAGTTCAATAAAGCCAAAAAAGCCGACTTAAATTATATTAAAAAATTATGAATTAATTATATTCTGGGTTTTTTCTGTTATCTAAACACAATGCACTAATAATTAAATAGATATTTACTTCCATCTTCATTGAATTCTGAAACAAAATGTCCAATTTACGAAACGTGATGTGTACAGTCACCATGATGTGTACATCTGCCTTTTGTATGTTCCATACCCTCATTTGCATAATTTATGCAAATTTTCATTATTATGAAACAACAATGTTAATATTCATGACTTGCAAATTCCACAACTTGATTTAGACAACGGTCTCTACATGGTTAAAAATAACCTATTCCAATTAACAGAGGGAATTTTAATGGACTTAAAAAATGTTCTATTTACAACAAGTTTTTTCAGTCCTGTAACCTTTATAAGTTCAATCACGCAAAGACTAACAGATATATAATAACACAACTGGCTTAACGAACTTTCCCTTTCCTCTTAATGTGATTACTATTCAACTCTTAAACCATACATTTATACCGAGCTTTATCTATCATGTGTTACTTTAAAGACATTTAGAGTAAGTTTATCACGTTTCCGATGCTGGTCACATGACTTGTGGATTGAAAAAGGCAGATATTTTAAAATTAAAAGAGAAGAGAGATTATGTAAATCATGTTATATCAATGTCCATGAAAACGAATATCATTTTATTCTTGCGTGTCCATTGTATACTGAATTACGCAGGAAACATCTTAAATAATGTTATTATGTCCACCAATCTACAGAACAATTTACGTCATTATTAATTTGTACTTATTGTAATGTTATTAAGAATCTTGTTATGCATATATAATAAGGAATGTTGTTTCAGCAGATTGCTTAGAAGCCTGTGGTGAATAAGTGTGCTTGCACTTCGGGTGTGAGTTGAGGATGGAGCGGTTTTAGATGGGGGATTAAGGATGTTGTTTTTAGCGGGAGAATTTGGAATGGGCATCACATCCGGGTTGTGAGTGGATTTATGGGTAGGGAAATGTGTGGAAATATTGTCACGTAGTGAGTTGTTGGTGTTGATGAAGTTTTGGTAGGAATTTGGAATTTAGCTATGGAGAGCGGATGCAATGCAAGTAGAGGTGTTGAGAGACGGAGCATTCCAAAAGGTTTCCTTAGGTGAATGCTGATGTTGGTTAGGTGTGGGGTAGATGGAAGTAGAAGTGGTAGGTTTACGGGTTTCCATTGCCACCATAAGGTTGGACGTAAGGTTTGGGGGGATTAGGAAAGAACAAGGTGGCACTTACAAAGTGAGAAAGGTAGTGAGGTGAAGTCTGGCAGGACTTCCTTGAGGCGATCCGAAGGCAGCTGTGAGTCGAGGAGAGCTCTGAGGCGAGGTGTGTCCAGCAGGCAAGCTGAGCTGCATTGTCGATATAGATGCATCAAGTCACAACTCAAGCTCAGAAAGCGGCTCCAAATCCTACCTTTTCAGTTAAGCTAAACTCTGACGTCAGAAATACGGCTTGTAACATCAAAGTTTTCATTAACTGAAATGTGGGGTTTTGGATCCGATTTTTTAGGTTTGTTTATTAAATGTCGGTTCACTGCGGTGTGGCCTTCATTCCCAGCTTGGCTTTCCTGCTGAACACACCTCTCCTCGGAGCTCTCCACGCATCACCGCTGACCACGCACTGACCTAAGGAAGTCCAGCCCGGACTTCTACTCTCTCCATTCTAACTTTGTAAGTTTTATTTCCATATTTCCTTATCCCACCCTTATCTTATAGTCCAACCTGTGGAGGCCATGGACTCAAATAAATCCCCCAACGAGAAATTTTCTACACCTAAAAACACTATGCATGCAACTAAAGGCAACCTTTCGGCTAAATCATCTCAACTAAATTGCTTAACTTCACTGGTATCCGCTGCCAAATCTATTTCAAAATTATCTTCCAAATCTGCAACTTCTACACAACAAAACACCTACGACGCGAATTTTCCCGCAAACCGTACCGAACATCAATTGGATGTTAATCCCACAGGTAACTTTAATCCTCCGCAATCTAAACGTAAGCGCAACTCATCACCGCATGACACCACTCACTCACCTGAGCCCAAAGCTCACCACTCAGCTGCAACAACAAGCAACATGTCAGGTACATCAACGCACTCACCCGCAACAACACCTAGCTTAATTACTTTTGTAATCCTAGCTACTACAGTGGGACAGCACCTTTCAAAGGTACTCAGCCGTGAGAGGATCGGCTCAATCCTACAAAGTAATGGTTACAACTTCTCACTACTCAAGCAATTAGGCAGCGCTTTTCTGGTTAAATTCAAAACTTCAAAAACGGCCCAAGCTGCAAAATCACACTTCAAACAAATCTCAGGCCACCCCGTAGCATTTAAGACTCCAATTTGGTTCACCGAGTCCAGAGGCGTAATTAGTTTCTCGAAATCGAGGACGATCTGGCAGTTTTCATTGAGGAAGCAAATTTTATGCAATCACAACCAACCAACTGAGGCGACAGATCCTGCAACAGTTCAGATGAAAGTCTGAACTGTAACATGACCTGCATACATTGCAAGTCACAAGACCACACATCTCTACACCCTTCCTGCCCGACGTACCGAAAACATAAACTGACAGCAAACCCGCACCTACAAACCAAACAACCTACTAAACCACCCACCCGCACTAACACCCCAACCCCCCCCCCCCCCCCCCCCCCTCCCCCCACCCTACCATCCCTAACCAGCAAAATAACCAACCCCCACCCCATAACCAACCCACACCCCAATTCACCCGCCCAAACGCACCTCCCGAACCAAATCCACCGCATGCCATTCACTTAACTTTCCCGCCCCCACCCCCATATCCATAAAATTAAACCCGCAAGCACCCCCGCAACATGCCCACACTGCCCACAGGCAGAAACAATTCACCACATTCTTACTGAATGCCCACAGTATGCGGCCTTCCGCCAAATACTTAACCTTAATTTGAGGGCAAACAATATCCAAACAAATAACATATATCAAATTCTAAATCCACAAAATATCTACAGTACCTTCCAAGCGGTCGGCACTTACCTAAAGGATTCGGGCCTTTTGGACCGAATCTAAATACACACTAAAAATAAAAATTTCATCCAAAATTAACAATTTAAACCTACCTCCTCTCAAATTTTATTTGGCTACATTAATATATGGATAAGCCATGATACCGAGTATATGGTACGGTTGTGGACCCTGATAGGAAGGAAAACCCCGAGGATGCGAATGGGTTATCAATATTATCAACCGTTTTTAAGTGTAAAACAGGCTTTTTACATGTTATCGCGTTGTATTGAGGATCCCTGACGTTATATTGAAGATCCCTGGGTGATGTCAGCCGCGCTATATGAGTTTCTTTTGTACCGTGATGTCTCGTCTGCCCCCTTAGTGCAGCTGACTCAGTAACTGCAGGTGATAGTTGATACAGGTTTTTGAGACGCACTTTCTGTAAAACATTTGCTGTACACAATCTGTCGTAAATTTATGAAATTTTTAAAAATTAGTCTTAGTTAGTTTCTTCCGATCTTTACTTTCAAGCCGTCATCTTAACAGGGGTTTAGGGTTTACAATCATTATAATTCCTTCTAACAGGGTTTACAAGTGTATTTGTAAACCCTCCTGGAGGGAATTACAAGGATGTAAGTCCCTCGTACCGGGTGATACAATGTTGTTAATCCCTCATACCGGGTGATACGGTTTAGAAAGGTCGTTTCAAGTATCACGTTATATGGCTGATAGGTTGATAATACGTTCTAACTCATCACATCGCCAAATATATTACAATTATTACTAGTTTCCAATTCAAATTGAGTAACATCATTATGCATGTGTAGAAACCGAAAAGAAACGTCCAATTTGCATGCACAATAGTTATGTGACCTATTAAACATTATCAACTCAAAACTGTCTTCTTGTCTGTTATAAATAAGATTCAAAAATTACGTTTTAATCATTGACATGCGCCACACCCTGTGCATTGTCTGTTTTTCGATCAGAAATCACTACTTTTACCTTCATATCGTCAATATGATATGTGTACTATCATCAAAATGATAGTTTTCGGTAACAGTCTGTACTTCTCGATAAAGTTACACAATTTATAACGTTGACAATATGTGACCCCAACAACACAATGGATGTACCTTTAATATGTGAAATATTTTATATGATTCGCATTGAGTGTACTGTACAAAGGGCTTTGTATGCAATTTGATATCTTTACGTAATAGAGAGTTATTAAGGAACGTAGCAAGAGGCAATGAATTTACACTTCATTCATTTTCAAACAAGATTCATAGGATGCTAATTCCATATAAGGCAAGGTATTTTTCCTGCGCTAAAATAGACTCTTCCATCATTCATACATTGTGGCGTTTGGCAATTGATTAACAAACTCCTCAATGAAACTACGGTCGTTTTAAGCCAGTCTTTCTCACAGTATGAATATTGTAACCATAAAATGCTTATTTTAAAACCAGCTAAGGGAAACGGATTTGAGGCATCATTATCTCATATCCACAAACATTTATTCTGCCGTTTCTAACACTTTAAAGCCCTGTTCTACATCTTCATTGTCCTTGCATTTCTAAACTATTTCAAATCTATTCGTTCTCTATTCCTTTTATTCAATCATTATTATTAAATGGTATTCTATCTAACCAGTATGCAATATTCTCTCTTCTAAAAGAAGATCTGAAACAGCCATTTCCGGTCTATATACGTAAGTACACACTCACACCATTCTATATAGTCACACAATTGTTCGATTTTAACATGTAAACTTTGGGCCTCAATCCTCCTAGAGATATGCTAGAGACTTGTAACTTGTTTTAAAAAATATGCAACAACAAAGGAAATATGTCTTTATTAATTGTATTTCAAATAATTTAATCATTCATTCGCTGAATCCGTTTATCGTCGCTTGCGACTATACTTTTCTTTGATTTTTCTTTTCATCGCTGTCTGAAATTAGGAATTTTATTCCCGGCGCATCTATCTAAATGTCCACTTAGGGAATGTAGCAGCAGGAGGGGTCCCTTATTTTTTTGTTTGTGGACCCTCACTCTTGATCTGAGTGTATCTCCCGTTTGTTCAATATAATCCTCGCCACATCCTACTACATATGATCACTGACCACCTAGACCACATGATTCGAGAACTGGGCCAATACAGGGAAACTTGGCCAATACAGGACAAACTTGGCCAATACGAGACAAACAGGGCCAATATAAGTCTAAGCATGCGCAATTTCACATTTGGTGAAAGCCTGAAGCTGTCGCTTCACAACTTTGACCCGTGCTATTTGTTCACTAATCTTGTTTATAATTATGATATCAATATAAATGAGATGTCTAGTGTTGTGCAAATAGAATGAAAGAAGTTAATTAATAAAATTGATATTAATTAAATATTTCCGTATTGGCCATCGATTTCGTCTTTGGCCAATACAACAGACCTCGGACCTGTAACTGTGCCAATACGGAAATACTTAATAAACAACATTATAATATATGTATATACACATATATATATTATAAGCAACGTTTTGCCGGATTTACTTTTCATGATTATCTTCCTTTGTAAAAATATAACCTCCCTTGCTTTTCAGGTTTTATGATGAAGGTCGGAATAACAGTTTACCTTATATAGTTTTAATATCATATTCAATATTAAATAATATTCTGAAGTTTGATTGTTATTTGTTGATTTGTTGCATGACACTTTGTTTACTTGTGAAAAACTTGTTGAAGTGATTGGTCCAGGGCAGACATATTAGATGTCAGTCAGGTTTGAAATAACGTCAGAAATTGGCTTCTTTAATATCTTAGGCATATTCATTTGACTAAATAAACTGTTAGGTTGATGAACATTCACAATATTGTAAAATAATGTTCTGTTTTTATCTACTTATTTCAATGGAATTATTTTTTCATCACTTTTTTTGCGCAAATGTAAGCGAAGTTGGTATGATAAGGCCTATTAACACAGCAGTAAGACGTTTCGATTTGTCACTTGTTAATGATTTATGTAGATAAATGTATATAATAAATAGACTAGTTCATTGTTTTTTTCTGAATATCATTTCTATCTCATCTCCTCAAATTAAAAAGTGTCGTCCATAAAATCCTTCCTTCAACCACACAACAGAATAATAGAGAGAATTAAACTGAATATGTTTCTGTTGACATCTGATTTCTGATCAAACCATAGCCTCAACATTTAATTTTGAAGTGGTATTATGCAGTGGGGTATGATGTCAACTTAGTGACATTAGCATGTTAATTTACATTCAGCAAGCCATACCCAAATTATAGCCCTTCTTTTGTATATGACCTAAGAGAACAAATCTTTTGAATGGAGATTTAAGGTGCTTTTGTCGAATATTTTGTTCATTTTGGCTCCATGTTGTACTTGTTATGGGATGGAAAAAAGTTGTCATGCCACTCAACAATAGGTTATAAGACAAGTCGGGATCTAATGGTTTTTTTGCTGAAGCGTAAGCTTGCAGTGATTCTGTATAATCTATGAAAGAACATTTATTTAATTGGGACTTGTTTGTATTATTTGCGTCAATCAGGCCTGGACAATTGCGTGTCTTCCGCCCCAAGAAGAGAGCGAAACTTGCATTGAACTATTTCAAACGCAAAACTAAGAAGCTACCACGCAGATGTGATTTCATCACCTGGTGCTACACTGGAAAAACACAATTAGAGGTAAGTTGACATATTTTGCAAGTATCGAACACATATGACGTCAGCTTGACTTCATTTAAAAGAGAAAAGAAAAGGTGACATGGTCTACTTTATGATAGTGGTGCACATTCAGGTTTCATGATTTGAAATAGTCGGAGCGAAGGGGAAACTCCTAAGATGATAATGATGTAAAACTGGCCATTTTAGTGCCGAAATTATTTAATGACTGTACAATTAGAATCAATCAATATTTTGGTTGTGAAGGTTTTTGTATAACACGGTCTGTACAATCGTCAATTGCATTTATCGCCACGTCAACACTCCAGTTTGACCTATGTGACATTTTCTACAGTGAAACAAATCTTAATGCCTCCTGATTTGAGGAACTTGCACGGACAAAAAAAAAAAATATTAATGTTAATTTTCCGAGTACTGTAGATCCGCCATGTGGGAGAAAGGCCGAACTGTACAGAGCGATGTCGTTGATTGGGTTATTTGAATGATTTCACAGGTTACTATTATGATCCGTAATACCTTGCATGGTCAAATAGCGGCAGTATAATACGATTGAAAGAATTATGACCTATAATGGTTTAGTTTCATCTTTGGTTACTGTTATTCAGGATAGCTAAAGGTTGTAACGAGATTCGTTTAAGGTATATCCGATACAAGGAGGAAAGAGGAAAGATTGTTGAGGAGAACTACCCATGACATTTTTTAAGTTAAAAAAGTCGAAAATGTCTTTGAATATATGCAAATACGTTCATAAAAGACCCGTAAAACGCTCTGCACAAACATCTAACATCTTTTTATTACTGTCAACACTCAAACAGCGCGGGGATAACTTCAACGATTGTAATATAATCATATTTTTCTAGATGTCACCTTAACTCTTTCAATCAGAGTATAATTATTCACAACTGCACATATATAAATCTATATAATCGTTTGTTGCTGTGTTTCCTCGTCCTTCGAATGTAAATAGCGCACTTTTTGACAATGTAATGTTATATTACGAGTATGTCATGAATGGTTCATATCAACTGTTGCAACCATGGGAACTGATCTATTTCACAATGCCAATGTTTTGTACAAACATGCATCATTGACATGATGATCCCGGGATACGTTTGAGAATGATAATTTTACTCATGGATATACAATGTATGATGATTCATTGTTATTGTATGTGCTGTAATTTTATTGACGTTACAATGAACGTCAATTTACATGATATTTGTACTGAGATACACATGCAAGTGAACCAACTTTTGGTATGCAGCTATACAAATATGCTATTATAGCCAAGCAACATATAAAGCTGGCCTGCCCAGTGTCATCAATAAATATCCATTGACGTACGTACATCACTTTTTCGCATTACGAGTTTCTTTTCATTGAGTCATTTTCTCATATTTTTAAAACCATATTCACCATAACACTGAGTAGTTGTTATCGCGTGCAAAACGCAAGATTTATTGACAACCGATTACACAGGTATCTTGTTTTTTCTTATGAATTCCACTTAACCTAAGTGACCTTCAATCATGAAACCCATTCGTATACTTCTTTCAGGCCTACAAGAAGAAGTTCCGCTTTAAATTTTACTAGAAACATCATTACCGCTGAAGATACAACACTGGAAATTCGACTGGAGCAACAGATAATATGTTGACAAACAACCGACTAAATGCTTCTAAAAACAAACAAAATGAAAACTCAATATTTCCACTGCAACGATATTGTATTGCCTGTTAGTAAGTTGAAGGGGATTTATGTTATGACGTCCCCTTTCTATTCATATCACAGTTGTCTGTCCCTCGTTCTGTAACGTTACATACATGTCATATAGGTTTTCAGCGGTGACATGCATATCGAAAGACTGCATAGGCAATTATGTGTGACTTGTTGTTGAGGATCTTTCTTTCTGTGTTGATTACCTTGAGTAATATCCCAGTTCCTTATACCTTTCTCTCTTTGTTGATTATCTTCCATCTCTTTGTTGATTACCTTTCTTCCTTACCTGTCCTTTCTTTATCTGTCCTCTCTTTGTTGCTTACCTCTCTTCATCTTGATAATAGTTGATCGATCCATCTCTTTGATCTGTATATGTCCTCCTTGTTGGTTACATTTCTATATGTGTTGATTACCTTAAAGAGCCATCAAGGATGTTGATGAAAATATAGAAAATTTTCCAAAAATCTATCTCCGTGAAATAAGTACACTTAATTTTTTCAAAAAATTCAACCTTAAATAAGCCGAGAAATTGCATTAATTAGTAAAGGTGTTTTCCAGTCTAAATATAGATCCAGTCTGTTATTTTCAAGCGCAAAGCATCGTGCTCTAGCTCACACACAGTAAACAAAGACACGAAAGAATTACACAAATTATGAGCAATGAAAGAAATCGTCATATTGTTTTTTTGGCGGTTATTTATTTACCATTTCATTTAATTGTGTATTTGATACAGATATTGGAATAATTTTTTTTACACAACTAGGTATTTTTCTTGATTTTAATAATTAATGAGAGTAAACAAATGTCATACTTTGCTGGTCTTATCTCAATAAAAAGACCATTAAACAGGCAATAATTTGTACATTCTCATGACATTTAGAAACATTGTTTATAAAGCAATCGTCACATTCAGTAATGTTTGACAAGGGTAACTTGCAAGAGAGACACATGCAGCACATGGGTTATAGCGATTTGCGCTAGATATGAGCCTTCACGCTTCGGAAGCGCTTGCTGGTTGTCTAGTACGTATAATGCAAAAAAGGGGATTCTGTTTATGTACATCAGATACCCTTAGCACGCTACACGAAGTTGTACTTCTCTTTGAAACCAAATTGCATTACATTGTCGTGATATGAAAATTATTTAACATATGCCATGTTGTAGATAAAAGATTTCTCTGGCGATTGACGTTATAAGTATATTATCCAAAAAATATTTTTTATTTGAAACTCTAACATCCTTGATGGCTCTTTAAGTTTGTTTGATAATTTTCATTTGTTCTTCTCAAATGTTCTTCTCATCGTTGGTAACCTTTCGTCCCTTTATTGACCACTTGTTCTCTCTTTGTTTGTTACTTTCCGTCCGCTATGAATTCATTATCAGTCCTCTCTCTGTGGACATTTCTCTACTTTTTGATTCATGTTGTTACTTTTGAATTATCTTAAACTCATACCACCTTTAAAGATGTTCTCCTTGTTAACAACTTTCCTTTCTTATTTGATATTATTTCATCCATTTTTTGTTTACCTTTTCTCCTTTAAGTGATAAAACATGCATTTTTTCTCTTCTCCCTTCTTTTTTGATCCTTGTCGTTACTTTTGAAATGGTCTTAATCACAAACTTCATTCGTCCATTTTAATCTGTAAATTATTGCTCTAGTCCGTTGATGGCGTTGGTAAATAAAGAAACTGAATTTGAATTTATTTTTGATGTTGTTCATCTCCAGGCTTGAAAAATTTCCACTTTTTGGTCATAATACATATTCATAGATTAATGAGGAAATGTTGTACAGCAGAAAGGTCATCTAACCTGCTTGATTTCCTGGTATTGCAGTGAATATATTTATTTGTTCTGATTCATTACAAACATCTAGGTTCTAAAGTCATCTTGTTCCCATGTCTGATCGACGAATATCCTTGCACCACTACCAAATGATTATAAATATTAACTAAATTATAAGCAAGATAATTTTGTTATGATTTTAATGACGCATACGTGAATCTAACTTACATTTATTATTATAAAAAAAAAACAGAGAAAAAAATTAAATTGCATTTTTTGGCTCATCTCTATTTTTAAATGATATTGAAGCATATCTAATGAATCTAAACTTGTAATAAGAAATTGATTTCGACAAACATGTAAATGGTATATAGAAATATATGGTATAATAATCTATAACATGGCAGAGGAGTTTTATAAAACGGAACTATGATGTAATTTTTGTATAAACTACAAACTACTTTCTGGGTAATCCTGCGACACTGTATGACACAAATGTCTTTACACTGATTTCTCTTTCTTGTATGCAGTGCGAGGTCATAAAGCTGCGAGATTGTCAATTGCACAGTCACTTTGGCAACGTACGTGCAAATGTATCCTCCCTACTAAATAATGCTGCAGGTTGTTCTTGTCCCTTTGCTCGTGTTCTCGGTAGTTATTATTCTCAGTTATTATATATGCTCCATTACTCTCCGTCAATCACGGGTAATTATACGATTCACGAAATATTATTTAAGCCTCTACAGCACTAAATCTAATGTAAAATACATAAAAGCCAAACCCCTTCATAATTCATTTTCCCGTGAGTAGTTTAACGTCTTCATTCTTCCATTCCTCTTTATTTACATAATTCGAATAAACCTAAATGATTTACACTAGAAAATTGTGGATGTAATTTTAGGCTAAGGAACACACACTCTGATATTCTGAACAATTATATTTCAATTCGATAGTATTGTGGTAATTTTCATCTGTTTCTATCAACTGTATATCCAACTGTACAATTCAGCCAATTCCGTCCGGTAATCTCCCTTGACCATTTCCGTCTTTTCATATTGAGTATTTTCTTTGGTTATTGACTTCGTCACGCCGGCCAAGGGCGGGTAATTTTAGTGCAGATTTCGCTGACAGAGGTTCCCATGGGTGATATAGTGGAGAGTAACGGAGCATATATAAAACCCTGTGTAACCGAGGATGATGTTTTTATAGCAGTGATCAGATTTACGAACAGATTTTGACAAATAATGCTACCAATAATAAACCGCCCTTCTCTCTTCGGAAAATCAAGTTAAAAATGAGTGTACATGGTTCCGTCAAGCCATGAGAATCGTTTTTGTTATTCGAAATAACAAATTGTGTCCACAATAAAATGGCCGCCATGCAGTTTTTGCTTACATCGTTATTACCACTACGGATAATTGGTTTGTGTAATAAGATGTTTTAAAGTAAATATAAATGACAAAAACTATCATTGTAAATGGGAAATTAAAAAAAATAATAATGTGCATAAAACGTGCTACTGCCCCTTTAAATATCGATGCTGGGAGCATTGCGAGGGTGATTATATGGTAGTTTGGGTGTATGCTGGAATCCATGTCAGCCTGCCTTTCAGAAAACATAACCTCGTGTATCGTGTTGTCTATTGATTTATCATTTAAGTGGTTAAATCCTAATCCATCGGGGTATTGTAAAAACAAATGGCGAGCAGTCACTTTACTCAATGACAGGTAATGATAGCAGGGCAATATGTTCTGATTCAGTTCATCTGAAGAATATTTAATTTTGGAGAAACACACTGAAGTCAATTTGCCCGATACCAGCAAGTTCACACCACAGATTATACCGTACTTCAGAAAGATAATCACATGATGTAATGATGTGAGACAAGGGATCAAGAAAGTACCACAGTGCTGACACAGATACTCTTCAGATCCTAACAGCTTGTAGACAGCTACAAGTTTAATAAAATATCCAACAGCATGTCAAGGGATTGGGTTCTTCTGAACAGCTCCCCATGCTGGATGGACAAATAACGAGGAGTGACTTTGTTTGAATTCATTTGTTGAGTTCTTGGTCGCCATGTATCCCCTCGGTCCTCGCTTTCCAATGGAATTCGAAAACTGCAGTATTTACTATCTTTTTCCATTTGATATAATATGGAAAACTGCCGTTGTTCAGTAAAGTTCTAATACAGTCACTCATGCCTTACTTATCAGACAGTCTGTTTACATGTATATCTTGCACAATACCTTGTTGATTTGTTTAGCACGCAAGATATTAGCTAAGCTATATTACCAGCTGTTTGTGTGTTTGATGCATACATGTATCACGCCTACCTGTGTTTTGTTTATTTGTTATGAATACAACATTTCCCAAGTCAAGAAAATTAGAATTTTTGATATCACAAGAATATGACGAATAAGAAGTACATGACAAGTAAAAAAGTTGTAAACGGATACGGGCTAAATACCATAATGGTCACATTCACATTACATGGAAATTGATCAGAATATCTTACTCATAAACTCAATAAAATGTAATTCATGGAATGATGCGGAAAATGTCTTACATAAAGTGTATGTTCCCCTGAAACAGTTACTTCAACATTCAGCTTATATGTAGGACTTAATGTTTCGAGAATTGGAGATTTGTCGAGTCTAGTGCAAAGCACATGCTTGCTGCTTGCTGAATATTATTTAAAACATTTCATTGAATCCATATTGATTTCAAATGAAAATTTTAATCGTTAACTTTACTGTTTAATGAAAAAGCTAGGTATTGATTAATTGGTTAGAACATTAAATAATTAAGTATTTCATGTGCAATGTGGCAGTTTAGACGTGTATGACTTGAAATCTAGTTCCTTTGAATCCACAGCACACCCATTCGAGATTGATCTTTAACTTTAAAAACTGAATAAATATTGTAACAAAGCTATGTTCCAGAATATAATTAGATGGTTGATTGTAAGCAGTATGTTTGCTGGATTGGTTTGAAAACAAATAGTATGTTTTCAATGATTGACTGTATTATGTACGACTGATGTGTTTGATTTTAAATTAATATCATTGATAAGATGGTTTTAGACCAAAGAGGGGAGTGAAGCCTTTTTTTCCCAGATCAGAACTAATTAAAGAATTCACTTTATTAGCATGTCCCTTTTTGGCCATTACAGTCTGTTTTTTGTATTTTTCGCCCATGGATGTTAGCAACAAATAATATTCCATAAGTTTAAAGTTTTGAATAAAATCTACATCATTTTAATCTCCTCGTCCATCACATGGCTGTGAATGTGTGTCGAAGTGTAAATATTATATGACAACCAATGTAAATAGAAATCCATTGCAATTATACATAAACGTTTGTATGAAACTCTATTGAACCAAAAGTAATGCCATGTCTCTGTAGAACTGGTTTTGTAACAATGTCGTAGACGAAATGTTTAATAATGTATTGTCCATTGTTAACATAACAATTGTAAGTGTACGATTATAGATCACTTAGATTTTATCATCACTTAGATACTAACATACTGTAAGACTCACAATCAAGTATGGAGTCTGGACTATTTGCTCTCCTTGCCATGGTCCCAGAGGGTCCATTGAGCTAACAGCATCTTTTATTAACAACATTTTCATATTTTATGGTTTTTTAACTTGTTTCAAGACCCATTTTTAGAAAGTGATAGAGTTTATGCTTATCAAAGAGATTTAAAATCTACTTTATCCCACATCGGTTATTTGCTTTTTAATTTGTTGAAAAAGTATGTTCACTGTAAATCCATATTTACATAGAAAACTGCCTTTAGTGGACGCCCGTACACAGATCTTTCTGAAAATAATAAATGCCCGCTTTAAGTATACGCCGGTAAACCGATTTTGAATTCTGTAATTGCTGAAATGGATATGAACAAGTATATAATGTTTGTATTTTTCTTTAATTGGACGAATATGCAACGTGGACGATATATCCCATTTTCGAGTGTATCTATGTGGAATCCTTTCATAGGGACAGTTCAATATGCTACTTCATATACGGACTTTCTGTTCTTAAGATATAAGGGTCTATATCATTTTATTTTTCCCTTGGAAGATGCCGGTTGATGTTTGCAAAACTGTATCTTGATTTTTCCTGCAACCAACTTAAAGATACACGTAAGACTGATCAGTGAACATACATTAAGTCTTGCTGAACATTAGGTCCTGGATTTGGATTATTCAAAACAAATAGTCCAGGAAAAACAGGGAAGTTCCACAATTTAACTTTTTAAGTGTACATTTTGTGGCTGATCTTTATGTTTAATGATTTTGATCTATAATGAAGATTATTAAGCTGATAGTTGGGACAAACATATAAATGATATCAATAGCTGGATAATGATGATAATCTATAACAAGACATATGAGACATAATTTGATGTAAGTTCTACCTTATTAAACGGTTCAAGAAATAGTTGGGAGAAACAAATGATTTTTAAAATCTACATGGACTACTTAACTAAATCAAATGTTTAATAGATAAATGACAAAATCCCAAAGAATTGTGCGAGTCGACCTTAATCTATCTGTTGACTATGACACTGTCTAATTTCAGAGATATGCACAGAGATGTTCAATGGAGTAATTATTATGGAGCTACTATTGTATCAACATACTATGTTTCCCTTAAATAGGCAGGCTAGGAGAATGTTTATGACGTCCTACAGCAATGATACTGCAATGAATTAAAGTGCAAGAAGGCATATTGTGGCGAAAACGTATCCAATGAACTTTATATTCATAGCTTATAAATGTACACTTACTCGTACATACCAAACATTCTGTAAAACAAAATGATTTCAACAATCCTTTTTTGATTGAAGAGATATACAAATTGAAACTATTTTACAGGAATAATCGTGATACCAACTTGAATCAATATCGACTTGACTTACCCATAATATAAATAATGATGTTAAACTCTTATTTAGTGACGTCATCAGCTCTTAATCCTTAACAATGACATTACAATTGTTTCCGTGACTATAGATCATGTTCATGTCCATTTCCATAACAATAACATAATAAATCAAAATGAACAGGTATATTTGGTCACCTTCTTGTATGGCATTAATCTTCATCTGTGGACCACAGTGGTGTAGTTGTTAGCATACAATGCTATCATGGCAAGGGCCAGGGTTGAAGTCATAGTGTGACCTTGGTCCCATACTGTGCTGTGTCCCTGGCCAAGGCACTACGTCCATATTGCACTCAGTCCACCCAGTTGTTCAAGTGGGTATCTGGACACGTGTAATAATCTACTGCCAGGGAGAAGTGCTTGTACGGATATTAAGTGTTAAAACGTATGTTAACATTATTAATATTGTTTTCACGGTTGTGTTTAAACAGGTACTGACATCATCAACAGTCTGTAGAGTGTTTTTGCCATTTTAACGCCAGTGATGAAAGCAGGTATGTTAAAGGTACATCCATTGTGTTCCAACACACCATATGTGCTGTTTACAGAAATAAATTCACTGAGCTTGCATGTTCATTCCCAATCGCAAAATATATCATAATTACTAGTTCCAATTAAAATCGAGTAAACATCAAAATGCATGCATGTGCAGAAACCGAAACTGCACGACCCATTTACATGCACAGTAGTTATATGACCTTTTAAACAAACAACACAAATTTGTCTTTTTGCCTTTTTTAAATAAGTTTCGAAAATTACGTTTGACCGATTTACGGGCGCCACAGCCGGTGCGTTGTCCGGTTTTCGATCAGAAATCACTACTTTTACCTTCCTATTGTTAATATACTATGTCGACTACGACCAAAAAGGTAGTTTTCGGTAACAGTCGGTACTTCACGTAAAGTAACACTATTTGTAATGTTTGGAATATTTGACCCCCACCAACACAATGGATGTACCTTTAAAAAACTCAAAGTAACATAAAAACGTTAATGTAAACAAAAACTTTTACGATTAAGTCAAATCAAGAGAATAACAATACACAACAAAAATAGTTCATGCACGATTAGTCGTTAGAAACTTGACTAAGGATATGTAAAACATGGATTCGAAGCTCATAATATAGAAATCAGGACTTCGTTAATTATGAGCATAAAGCCACAAATTTGAAATCTAATATGAATACACACTAAGGATATTCACTGTTGAGGATCGGTGCCTGACGGACATTATGAGAGTGTTGACTGAAATCCGAATATGATGAGTTCTATATTATCGCCATTAAATTAGAGGAGATGAGTTGTCATTCTGGCTCATTCTAAGCTCTATGACGCATGCAGACAAGGAATCTCTCGTAGCGTGGTAAAATAGAAACTTCCTTCTAAGCTCTGTCAATACTGCTCGATATAAAGTCATGTATTGGCTTGTCATTTATAAAGCATGCGTGGTTTAATGTTGCGGAAAAATCAGGTGAGTGATGAATCTGTTTGTAAAGATGATGGAGCATGATGGATAAAAATGTGAAAGTCAACAAATTCGACTTTTGGAGAAATATAGCCATTGAATCTTTCTTGAGATAGATCACTGAGAAGCTTAGCGGGGAGGTTCGCATGAATTCCCTAACACATTCAGGGTCACCAATATCTTTCCTATGAAAAGCTTTGTGAAAGATAAACATAGAATTCGGTGAGGGTTTTTTAAAGAACAAATAATGCATATGTTTATTCGATTTTAATTAATGTATTCAAACAAACAATACTTTGAACAGTGAAAAAATGTTGTCCCCTCGTTAATAAGATATGTAATGTGCATAAACATTGGTCTGATAAAGACCTCATTCGTAAAAACCTCCTTTAACGGATAACAAGGTTGTGTGTGTGACGTCAGTAGTATGTCGCCGGGTAACTACATGTAGTGCAAATTTTCTGTTGTGAAGGGTCGCATTCCTCCTTATTTTCAGTGGAAAGGCCACATACCTTCTACGTTCAGTTTTTGACTTACCGAAGGAGTTTGGGAGAAACCTCGTGCAAAATATTTGGCAAACAACATCAAACGCCAAATACAGGAATGTTTCGACAGTTACACGCCTATATTGGGGGTGCTAGATGTGTCCATTAAAAAATCATTTCTAAAATCGTCATTCAGAGGTATTCGTAAAAGGCAAAAATAGCACATGGTCATTTTGAAAGAAAAATGTTTTAACCAAAAAACTGACATACTTGAAAAAGTTCACTTCTTATAAACCATAAAATAATTTGGGATACAGTTCGCCTCACTCTTTTTCAACCTTGGATGATCGTCGAAGATAGCATTTATGCAACAGACAGGATTGGAAACGAACCGAAATAACCAAGTTACCAGTGGAGTTACCTTGAAAAGATAAGTTGAACTTTACGATATTTACATTTACAAGAGTAAAATGTGAAAATCGACTGAACCTTGCCCTGAATAAATCTCTGTTCCGAAGGCATAGCTAATCGTGATTGAGGTGAGGTGAGATGAGTTGGGGTTTAATGCCGCTTTCAAGATTATTTTACTTATTTTGCGCCTGCTAGTATTACGGCAGGGAGAAAGCCCACAACGCCATGTGGCTATGCATTGCGGTGAAACCTGCTAGCAACGGCTGGAACTAGCGAACCATGGGTGTTACTACGCTGAAGTTCAGTGTAGCATTGCACCCAAACCAAAGTTGCCATGCTCCTGCCGGGATTCCGGACCTCCTGATCCAAAGCCGAACGTGCTAACCACTTCGATATTCCGCCAAAACACAAACACATGCCCGCAATCAACCAACAAGCCCAAGCACCCAATCAAGAAAACCAGCCGTCATGCAAAGCAAGCAGTCACTAGAAAATTGCACGAGCATGAAATAACGTTGTAGTGACACACCATGACTCTGTAGAAAACTGATTTGAATTTCTACATACATTCTACAGATATATTCATTTTTTAAGAATATCTAAAACATAAACCATGAACTTTTAACTTTTACATCTACAGTCAAGCCACGATAATCCGGCCTCAGATAATCCGAATCTCGCAGTTTCCGAACGGTAGGAAGATGTAACCAAACTATTTTTTTAGTAATCCTCAGTACTCAGTAGTCCGAACATTTCACTATCAGAACGTTTTTGATGAAAAACGGAAGGGTTCGGATTATCGAGGCCAGACTGTATATATATATATATATATATATATATATATATATATATATATATATATATATATATATATATATATATATATATATATATATATATATATATATATATATATATATATATGTTGTTTCATGCTGTAAATTTCAAGTGACTGCTTTCTGTGTTATCTGACTGGTTTTGTTGATTGGGCGTCCAATGGTTTGAAGAGCATGACATGTCGGTAAGTTGAATAAACAATGCAATGAAACTCACATCTACACATAAAGACTGTTCCATATATCATGTTTAGTTGAGTTATATCTATATTTTGAAATCTGCTCCGGAAACGAAAACCTATGTTGTATTTATATATATAGAAACGGCCAAACGACTAAAAATAATACGGACGGAGCCCATTTCTACCCGTGGTTAGTGCGTTTGGCTTGGATCAAGATGTCTGGGGTTCGAATCCTGCAAGGGGCTCGGTAACTTTGTCTGTGGAGAACTGTTCTACATGCAGTAAGATTTGGATGCAATGAAAAACTGAATTTCAGTGCATTACCACCGATGGTTCGCTAATGCCAGCCGAAGTTTCAATGCAGTGCATATATAGCTACCATGAATCAGAACTAAAAAAACTCCATACCGAATAATATCACACAGAATAGATGTCTTTGTCGCTGTATAACATTTTAATAAACATCTGGCGTGTTCGCTTTGATACAATGGTTAAAATAAAAAAAGAAATAATAGGATTTTTTAGATATTTTAATAATATATAAGGTACATATGGCAACATAAACGGGAATAAGAGTATATGTGTTATGAAGGTGATCAACAACAAAATTAAAGGTAATGACCAAAAAGGTATTAAACATGGAGATTAAACAAAAATGACAAATAAAAGAAAGGTAATCAATTCAAATTCAAATTCTTTATTTATGTATCAAAAAACGCTACCAATGGTTGTACATAAGCGATAATTTGCAGATGGACAAAGGAAGAAAGGGATTAAGACAGATAATAATTGAAGAAAAAAAGGATCACCAAAAAAAAGAGACGAAATAAATTTTTTTTTTAAAAACAGTGTTTTTTAAAGAATTTAAAATGGACAAAGGTAGAAGGAAGGGTAATGAACAAGAAGAAGGAAGGGAATGGAGAAAGAGAAGGAAGGTAATGAATAAAGAGAAGGAAGATAATCAACAAAAAGAAGAAACGTGATCAACAAAGAAAAGAAATGTAATCAACAATGAAAAGAACTGTATCCAGAAGGGAGAAGTATCAAAAAGAATTGAGGTAAACAACAAATATAAAAACGGTTATCAACAGAGAAGACAAATAAAGAACAAAGAGACAAATCAATCATCAAGAGAATAAATGTAATCAACAAATAGAGAAGGAATCAACAAAGAGGATATGTAAGCAGACGGCAGGTAATCAAAGAAGAGAAGAAAGAAAATCAACGAAATTAAGTTAATCAACGGAAAGAAGAAAGATAATCTTCAAAGAGAGGGGAAGTAATAAAACAAAGAGAGAAAGGTAATCGACTATAATATAAGATAATCAACATTTAGAAAACCGGTAATCATTTACAATATGACAGGTAATCAACACAGAAAGAAAGATCACCAACACATAGATAACAGTTGATCAACAACGAGAGGACAGGTGATCAACAACGAGAGGACAGGTGATCAACAACGAGAGGACAGGTGATTAGCAACGAGAGGACAGGTAACCAACAAAGCGAAGAAATGTCATCAATAAAAAGAGAACAGATATTCCACAATATTAGGACAGGTTATTAACAAGGATGAAGGGTTGGACACCAGTGATGTAGTGCTGCTAATTTGAGGGTTTGTTTATATAAAGGTTGTGCATAACATCACAGGCTTGCAGGCTGTGTCACCCTGGATAGCATGTGTTTAAAGGATTAATCTGTGTAAATTAAAGAACTTTCTCAATTGGGTTGGCATCAATGCATATGAATTTATTTGCTTTTGGGAATTGTTTCCAATGTTAACAGAGATCGTAGATTTGACTGTTTGCAAACATATTTTTCGAAGTTTGAAAATTGTTTTTGAATAATAAAAAAAACAACCATTCGTTGTTATCATAATCAAGTATTGTTAATGACATTGTACAGTGTGTTATTCATGCAAATTTAATTTTCTAATAAACAAATTGAGACACAATTGACTGTCCTCATACAATTATATTCAAGAGGTTGCGGCAAATAACTTTGCTCTGATAACGAAACAACCCCCGTTGTGCGCCCAATTGATGTACTGTCGATGCTCTATATAAACAGAATGTGATGGGAATTTACAAATGGTCAGATTGAAAATTATGACTACATTTAAAGGGTCTGTTACGTATGTCAGGTTATCAGATGCCCATCACTGACCAGTCAAAACTTCGATCAATGTTAAGTTTACTCTCAGTCCAAAATGAGAAAATCAAGTACTCTAAGACAAATGGCATAACTAAAAAAGTAACAAATATTTGTCTATGCAGTCTTTCGGTCTGTCTATTATCGATGTATATCCAGTTGATGTGTAATGATACAGAATGACTGATCGAAAACTGTTGGATGGACGGACAGAAAAAGCCACTCAGCTTACTTACAGACAATAAAAGGATACTGTTGCAATGAAAATATTTAGTTTTCGGTTTGGAACAAGAAACCTCTTAAAGAAGCAGTAGCACGTTTTTTACCAATTTTATTTCTTTTCATATTTCCTATTTATAATTATAGTTTATGACAGTTATATTTACATATTACATTTACAGGGTAAAATATCTTATTACACAAACCAATTATCCGTAGTTGTAATAATGGTGTTGCGTATAAAGCAAAAATTACATGGCTGCCATTTTAATGTTGACACATTTTATCATTTCGAATTACAAAAACGATTCCACTGGCTCTGTCGAACGATGTACACTCATGTTTTAACTTGATTTTCCGAAGAGAGAAGGGTGTTTTACTATTAGTGACATTCTTTTTCAAATACATTTCATCACCTTATTTGAGTGAAAAGAATGTGCTATTGTCCTTTAAAGCATCAACGAGTATTGCATTCCTCGACAAAATACATGATATTGACGCATTTAGTTGGTTGCTTTGTCCACATACTATCTTTGGCTCCAATCAAAACATTCTAAAGGTGAAGTGCTTCTTTTGGGCCTGAAAGAAGTAAATGAATGGGTTCAAAGATAAATTAAAATACCTGTGTAATTCGTTGTCTCCCTTGCACCTGAAAATTGACAAATTTATCAAGGTTTGTTTTTCAAATTATTTTCCAGGTTAGTTCGTTTTTTGGTTATTGTTATTGTTGAATATTATTTTTATCCAACAGTGACATTTTCCTGCAAATAAGATCAATGGACATAAATATGAATGTTATAAACGTTTGTAAAATTTCAATTTAAGTCAAAATGCTTCAAAATAACAATACAATTTTATTTTCTTCTTGCATATATGTGTCACAATAACTATTTTATTGAAATTAAGCTATAGTTATGAAATATGTGGTGTGTAATGATAGTGACAAAAGTAAGTTTTTTCTGATACATGAAAGCTCTCAACCAAACAGGATCCTAAAAATAAGGTTAACAAAATCATTATGTAAGTATAATAACATACATGTAAGCCAAAAGAAACGCCTACCAGATATATTTGTGTGTGTGTGTGTGTGTGTGTGTGTGTGTGTGTGTGTGTGTGTGTGTGTGTGTGTGTGTGCTAACTGATTGTAAAGATCCAAGTTATTATTTAAGGTACTGGTCATTAGTGTCAATGGTTTAGCTACGATCATGTCCTTTCACCTAATAAAGAACAAGTGGCAGTACAAGGCTAAAATTACAAAAAGGACATCATTGTTCATCAATATGCGAGGAGAGGAATCAGTGCTTTCTGGTGGGTGTTAATCCTGTCTCATATTCCACTTTCATACCCTGGGTGCAAAGGCAGCTCATTTCTTCGAGAGATGACTTATGGTCAAGTTCTGTTTGCGATAAATTTTAGCCAATCACAGAGAGCTTTTCAAAATGCAGTTGGCTTTCGCACTTCTGCAAAATTGCGACATCTTTAGATAAGCGAGCTCTTTTCCCGTCTCAGACGCAGACCATGGAATGTGACACGCAGTTCATCGAGGAAGGTGCGGTAAACGTTTGATGACTCGGTTTTGAGAGATGGTTATGATTTCTGTAGTGATCCACAACAAAGAACGGAGGCTGTAGCCTGCGAACTGGGCACCGCCTTCTTAATTCTCCGACTCGACTTTCAAGTGATGTCATTGGTTGTCTATTTTTAGATGTTCCATACGAAACCTCACGAAGTTTTGAGATGCGTTTGCACCCAGTGAATGAAGTCGCGGTAGCGTACGTTATACCCTGAGACAGGCGGGTCGGTTTTAAGACCTTGATGTTATGTTGATACACTCATGACTAAAATACTTTCACATATATTGCTAGGTCAAATCATAAATGAATCTAGGGTATCGATAGAAATGCATCGGAAAGTATAAACTGTAGAGCAATGATGACTCATGCTGTGATCAGTCCTCATTTGACAGGTGATCGCAAATATTGCTTTATTTTAATCATACATCATTGTATCATTTTGGCATTCAAATTTGTTACATTTTTAATGCTGTAAACATTATCATGACATTGTGTGTTACTGAAGTAAAATGAATATCGGAATATATTATCGATTAATACCAATTGATACAATTGCCAAGTTTACCAGTCGATTTGTCTATTTCAAATCATGATATTGACAAACAAGAATATGCATCGCTGATAGTTATGTTAATTAAATGTAAAGCAAAATGTAAATCCTACCTGGCAAAATGTGTTTCCAGTGTAGCACCAGGTAATGAAATCATATCTATTGAAAAGATTGTCGATCTTGACCTTGAAACATTGTATTGCAAGCTTTGCTCTTTTCTCCCGGGGGTAGACCAACATCTTCCCAGGCCTGTTTGGCGCAAAGAATACAAGAAAAATATTACGAATCAGCGAAAGAACAGATTTAATAAAACTCGGACAAGTCACGACCTTAACAGTTTTCCCAAGAATAAAAGTTGCAAATTAATACATTTATGAGGATACGAACTCGTTCACTCTCTTCTCTGGAAGACAAACATATCTCCAGGCCTGTTTGAAGCAAAGAATAGGAACAAATCAAAATTTAATACATGTTTTGTTTTTATGATAGCCAGGACAGAAATACTGTGATCCCACGCAATACAAATGTCCTTACTTGACAATTTATAGTGTTGCTGAATCTTAATCCCCAAAACAGTTGTTCACAATCAAGTATCAATAAGTTGACATGATTCCCCGCCATATAATACCACTTCAAAATTAATGAGAAACAAAGTTGAGGCCATATCAATTGGATGTCAACAGAAACATGTTAAGTTTACTCTCCATATATTGTAGTGTGGTTGTTGAAACTCAAAATAAGTTCAAAACATACATGAACTGTTTAAAGGTACATCCATTGTGTCTCATAACATTTTATTTCGCTTTAATATGTGCCAACATATCAAATATGCTGATTTCAGTTGAAACAAGTTCACTCAACATGCATATTCATTCCCTATCTACGAATGTAACGTATGTACTACTTTCCCATTAAAATAGAGCAACATCATTAAACATGTACAGTAGTTATAAGACCTATTAAACACTGTCAACCCAAGTTTGTCTTTTTATCTGTTTCGACAATTACGTTTAACTGATTGACGCGCGCCAAACGCAGTGCATTGTCCGGTTTTCGATCAGAAAATGGCAGTTTTACCTTTATATCACCGGTATACTGAGTCAACTATCACAAAAAAGGCTATAAAGTAACATATTTTATAACATTTAGCATATGTGACCCTCAACAACACAATGGATGTAATATAGGTAATGATGTGAAGGTCGTGCTGGCGAGCTTGAAAAGTAGCCCTCTTGTTAAAGCATACTTTTTTATTAGTGATTTATTTTTTAGAAAATTGTCAATAACACTGAAAACATACTCCTGTGGACTCCTTTGCATTCATACACTTAACGCTTAAAGTGTTCAGAGGATGTGATTTGATGTGTTTTTACATCCCATAAGTTAAGCCTATTGTGCTAAAATTTCAGACTTGAGAATATATTGATAATTATATTATTGCCATAATTTAACGGCTGGGGTGAACTGTCCTATTTTCGATCATAAAAAAAAGAAAGGGAAAATTGTGAAAAAAAGGTGACAAAGTGTCTAAAAATTTTGATAATTCATACACATTCATAAACAATGAAATCAGTAATGTTTTCACTTCACTTCACTTAAGCTTCTTCAACTTTATACTGACACACACATAAATATAATATATAACATACTTATATATTATATATATAAACAAAGTCTGAAAATGTTTTGGATTCCTGAACGGTTTCACACTATTCAGTGATCATCATGGGATCTTTTAGCCGTTGTTTTTCTATGATGTCACAGAACAAAGGGCGCATAACTCAAACAATGTGTCATCTGTGATGTCATGTGTGCATTATGTATATATAATGCATTACAACAAGCTACAGAAAAATATATCTGTTAATATTATTGACATCACCACGGATTGTGGCCTTTGAAGCGGTAACACCACGAGTTCAACACTGATGGAAGTTACTGCTGCTTGTTTATAACGAATCGACTGACATTATCTATTCAATCGATATCAACGAACATTTTATAAGCAGAGATTTTTTCTAATAATTCCTGAAATGTTCAAGCACATCTGTACCACTTACTGGCATTTGAACTTCTTGATGGGTTGGGTAATGGAGCTCATACTTCTTTTCGTGGCTTCGGTTTTCTCAAAATCATATATGACAATATCACCATTACCTGTGTTGCAACAGGACAATATTATTTACATACACTAGTTGATAAGTCACCGTAGCCATTGAGTCTCTCTCAAATTAATCACTCGACCAAATATAACACAGTTAAAATGAATAGAGTTATCCGCCTCTATCCTTGGTCCCCACTAGGTGGCTACCAAAGTGGCTTCACTTCTTTCTGTGTCGCAAGCAAGACTGGACGTCCATTTTGCTAGCTCTCAGAGTTTTGCGATATTTGATAAAATACCCTCGACCGAGGTTTTCTAGTTCTTTCAAAGTGTTTTTGATGTATATTTGATGTTCTTCTTCCCCTGCTGGGTTTGGAGAGTGGCTTTTGTTTTCCTTCTACAATGTGCATCCCCACTGTAGCCGGCTATTTAGGTCAGGGCTTCTCGCTGCCTTGACTGGTTACATGTTTATTTCATATCATGCAGCACGTGCAGGCTCGTGCTCGAGTGCTTGGCACGTGATCAGAGAACTGTCGCTACTCGCTAGTAGCGTCGGTTAGGAGGCGTGTCGTCGACTGCCTCTCATTCGTCCGCTCCATTGTCTGTCGGTTCACTCGTTTCTATTCCTCCAATGGCGTTTCACAACGATGGCTTGGAGATTTTGGCCTTCGTCGTCCGACGATTGGCAAGCGAAAGGAGCGTTTCGATACGACGCCTCTAGAGTTAGGCCTTCGCCTGGTAGAAAGGTGGAGGGAGCGTTTCGAAACACCTCCCTTTCGAAACCACGCCTTCTCGAGACGACGCCATCTCGCATTTGATAAGGCTAACCCTCCGTTACCGGAGCGAGTCGTAACGACGCGCGTCGGTTAGTGTTTAAGGGTTCGCTCATCTCGGTGTTTTGCGGACGGTGTGGGATAAGGAAGTCATCCTTGTATGATCCTCATGCCTACTGACGAGTGAGTGGAGGATAACCGGTGCATGGAGTGTCTGCCTCTCCCGTCGAGGCAGCACAAAGCGTACCGTGTGGCATTAAGGAGATCAGAGCGAGACTCATGTAGATGTGTCTCTCTACACTCTACTATAGTGGTGTTAGGCTTCAGTCACCTAACGGACAGGGGCAATTAGACATTGGGGCCCTATGCGTCGGCTACTCATTAAGTCGTGTTTTTCGGTGGGACTGACGTTGTCCTGAGATTCTGTACAAGTGCTTCGTTGCTCCGACGTCGTCTGCTGATGATGTCATGTGCGTGCTTGTGCATGCATGCATGCGTTGTCTAACCTGCCGCATTGTTTGTCGTTGACTCACACCTTGTGTCAGTTAGTAGACTTGACATCAGTCTTGTTCTCTAGGACTTCACCCTACTCCAGTGGTGTAAGGTTATGGTTAGGCTAGGTCACCTAACGGACATGTGCAGTGAGGTATTTGAGCCTTAGGCATCGGCTACTCACTTAGTCATTTTTATCGGTGGTACTAGGTGACAATGTCTTCCGACTTCATCTGTACTAGTGCTTCGTGGTTCCGACGTTGTCTGCTGATGGCATCGTGTGATTTGCGTGCACATGCGTGTGCGTGAATGTGTCACCTGACCTGCTTCATTGTTAGTCGTAGTCTTACTTTTTTGCGCTGGTTAGTGGACTTGACATCGGTCTTGTCTTCTGTGACATCACCCTATTCCAGTGGTGTAAGTCTTTAGTCACCTAACGGACAGGTGCAGTGAGGTATTTGAGCCTTAGGCATCGGCTACTCACTTAGTCGTTTTTATCGGTGGTACTAGCTATAGGTGACAATGTCTTCCGACTTCATCAGTACTAGTGCTTCGTGGTTCCGATGTTGGCTGCTGATGCCGTCGTGTGATTTGCATGCGGATGCGTGTGCGTGCATGTGTCACCTGTCCTGCCACGTTGTTCGTCGTAGTCTTACTCTTTCGCGATGGTTAGTTGACTTGACATCGGTCCTGTCTCCTGTGACACTCTAGTCTAGTGTTGTTAGGCGTCACCTAACGGACATGTGCAATTATGTACTCGAGCCCTAGACATCGCTACTCATTCAGTCATTTTTTTATCAGTGATGTTAAGTGACATTGTCTTCCGACTTCGTCTGTACTAGTGCTTCATTGTCCACCGCGTTGTGTGATTGCGTGCGCGTGACATGCCACGTTGTTCGTCGTTGACTTACTCTTTAGCTCTGCTTAGTGGACAATGGTCTTGTCTTCTGTGACACCCTATTCTAGTGGTGTTTGCTTACGTCACCTGATAGACAGGTGCAAGTAGGTACCCGAGCCTTAGGCATCGTCTACTCATTTAGTCGTTTTAATCAGGTGACGTTGTCTTCCGACTTCGACTGTACTAGTGCTTCGTTATTCCAGCGTCGTCTACCGACAACGTCGTGTGATTGCATGCATGCGCGGGCACTCGTCGCCTGACCTGCCATGTTGTACGTCATTGACTTACTCTTTCACGCTGGTTGGTGGACACGGTCTTGTCAAGGCTTCATCCTACTCTAGTGGTGTTAAACTTTAGCCATGTTAACGGCAGGTGCAATTAGGCATTCGAGCCTTAGTCGTCGCCTATCCACTAAGTCGTTTTTAATAGGTGGTACTAGGTGACATTGTCTTCAGACTTTGTCTGTACTAGTGCTGCATTGCTACGACGTCTTCTAATGACGATGTTGTGTGATGACGTGATTGCGTGCCCGCGTCGCCTGACCTGCTGCATTGTTTGTCGTTGACTTACTCATTCGCGTTGATTAGTGGAATTGACATCGGTCTTGTTTTCTATGGATTCATCCTACTCTGGTGGTGTTAGGATTAGTCACCCAACGGGTAGGTGCACTTAGTCATTAGGCTTCTCACTTAGTCGTTTTTTCTTATCGATTGTATACTAGGTGACGTTGTCTTCCGACTTCATCTGTACTGGTACTTTGCTGTTCCGGCGTCGTCTGTTGATGATGTCGTGTTGTTGAATGCGAGTGTGGTCTACGAAGCATTCCAAGGTCATCGTAGTTCTAAGTGCGGAGCGAGAGACAACACGTCGTTGTGCGTTGTGTTGTATTTTTTAATATTTTTAGCGCCTAGCGCTTTTAGTAATTTAGACATATTGATTTTAATACCTGTCTCATGTATGTACATTGTGTGACACTTTAACAATACAGTTTTCTTCTTCTTCTGGTTTTCGCCTGGGTCGGATGTTTTTGTATCAAGACATGCTTCTGCCGTCGGCTCCAGGCTTCCGCCCTTGTTGCTTGGCCCCTGCTTCTGTTGACATCGTCATCATGATCAACATCGTCCGCTGTGAGTCAATCAGTACGCTCAATTACTCAGTGTAAGGCCAGTCAATTAACGGTATGATCAGCTTTGTCCAGCTTTGTGAGTCAATCAGCATGCTCCCTAATACTGTTAATCAGGCCTCAGCCATGTTACTCGGTTCTCTATACCCGTTTTTTTCGCTATACCCCAATCTGGACAGGGTTTCGGACGGGAGTAATAATGTGTTTGCGGATTCCGTGTAGACCGTTCAACCCCTGTTTATCTCCTTTGTCCGGTTCGGGTCCCACATATTTACACGGAGCGCACCTGGACTCTACGTCAGTGTAGGCGCAGACTCATTTTGGCCCACTCGCAAACAAGTGTTCTTAGTAACATCCCTGTAGCGGACATCATGACGGACCATTGTGGAAGTCTGGTATTGTGCTCGCTAATCATTACATACGCGAGGATCTGGAAGGCGTGGCAAGGCTGGGGCCTCAGGTGTGCGCCCAGTCCGGACCCCCTCGGGACACCCATCTACGGGGTTCCCGTCGTCACAATAAGGGGTTCGTCCCCGTCCCGCATCATAACTTCGATTCGTGCTTTTATTCGTTGTTGTGTTGTGTTTTTAGTAGTTTTCTTGGCGACCCCTTTGGTCTGTACCGCCGACCCCTCAGGGGCGGGGGTAGTTGAACCCTTAGGGTTATAGTAAGCTCTTAAAGATAATATCATCTCTTTGTTTTTTCGATGTTAATTCGTTTATTCATATAGACAATACTTTCAAGTAAGCAAAACACAAACGATTATTTCGAAGCGTCACCTACTTATCAAGATATAGCCCTTCAAAGTGAGTAAATTTTGCCTCCTCATTATCTCATTCTTGAAACAGTTTTCCGCGGCCCCTCAAGTGTAGCATAACCTTCGTTAGCGATGTGACGTCATACACAGGAGTTGCTTAATGAAATCCTTAGGCGATTTGTCGATTTTCGTTGATAATATCGTTTAAAACATAATAAGAACGTTTTGACATTACAAGTTTCCGATAGAATGGGTATTTGTGCGTCCGTAGGGAGTAATTTCGGAGTTTTAGGAGCATTTTTCGATATTCAACCGCTGATTTTAGATTTGTTCTTTTCCAATCGAGTGGAGTGTTATGTTATCTTATAAGCTACAAAATGTTGTGAAATGAATAACTGACAATTCAAAAATAAAACAGATCATGCAATTTTTTTAATATCATAAACGCCATTATTAGTTAATTTTTTTGATGTGCTTGATTTTGTGTTTGAAGAGTGTCTATAGCTTGAAATCTACTGCGTCAATATTTTTCATGGTCACTTTATTTTGCTAATAGAATAGTTTCATTACAACTAAGAAAATCCTATAATTTTCATCAATGTTACTGGTTTACACTTTTTAGAAGAACATATTCGGGCTATCTTTAAATCTAGAGTCGTGTACATTTAAAATTACTTAGATTCAGTGTAATACCACTACCATTTCCTAGCATGTTATATAAAAGGCCTTGCATTTTATATTACATGTAGTTTTTGATGGTCAATTCATATGTTTGTGGAAATAAAATAATGTTTAAATCACTTCGGATAAAAATATGGAAAATGTATCTTTCCCAATTTCAAATGAAAGTATTGGAACTATAGAACTTTGATCAACCTACCATGACCGCGTGTACATGTGTTGTTTGGTTCTCAATTTTAAATATTTTTTTTACCCCGGCTATAGTTCAGTCGTGTAGATTTCCCCTCTTATTTAATATTTATCTTAGTTAGAGTGTCAATAACGCAACTACATCACTTATTACATATCGCTACATTGATGAACAAAAATACTGAAATATATTTTGTTATTTTGCATAAGGACGAATGTGAACTTTTTTTATTCAACATGAATGAGGCGTGTTAACACCGTTATAATCCGTATGAAATGTGTAATAGATCTCTGTGACGTTTGAACATCTTCATCATCTGACATGCGGGCCGCCGCCATATTGATAACGATAAGAATTGTTCCAAAACACATTGCAGAATTACGGGTCCCGCAATGGTCACATCCAGTACTAAACAGTATTGACATCTGCTGCCATTTGTAGTACGTTTTACGAGGCGTGTATATATGTATTTTGTTGTATAAGGACAAAGGTAAATATGTTATTTAGGCAGTTATGTAAGGCAAAATCTAGTGGATTCTGTCATTAGACGCCAAACGACTCCTGTGTATTACGTCACAAGGCCAAGCAAGCGGAATTCGCTCTCGGCTAAAGTTTTATGAGGCATAATTGAGCGGCGTTCTAAAAAGGCGTTATAAAAGGTGTTTATTAGTTGAATTGACAAATATCAAGTGAAATCCTCGTCATCTTGGAATATGCTTGAATAAAAACCGAAAAGTGATATGGTCGGGGTTTGTGGATCTTTAACACTGTGGCTTCGTAGTGGACCAGTCGCCAATCCCTAAGGGGAAGAGTTACCTCCTCTGCTCTCGGGTTATCTCGCAGCCCACCGCCCTCAGTGGCATGCTGGCTACGGTGAGTTATCAACTAAAGTATGTAAATAATTGTACGTTTTTTATTAAACGTCATTATTTAAACTCACCGTTGATAACTCAACGGTCTTTATACCCCTCCAAACTCCCCTCCTGCGATGCTTAGATCTACCTGCGTCCAGGCTCCTGGGGAAAGAAGTGGGACCAAGGATAGAGGGAGGTAACTCTATTCAATTTAACTGTGTTATATTTGGTCAAGTGATTGAATTGAGAGAGACTCAATGTCTGCGATGAGTTATCAACGGTGAGTTTAAATAATGACGTTTAATCAAAAACGTAATATTAAATACAATTAACTTCATATTCAGCAATTCCGTATTTTCGTTCCAGAGAACAAAAGATAAACATATTGTCAGCAAATTAAATAAATAGTGGAGAAGACAGGTAGGTACAATGTAATTTAAACATATAGTGCAACCTCACAATACTTGCATGTGCGAAATCGAAGATAATGAGCATAGAAAGAAAACAATAAAGAGAACAAGGGCAAGTTAAAGGGGCAGTGGCATGTCTTAAGTCTCTTTAAGCTCAAAGTGTGTTAAAGATAGTCTTGAATATACCTTGCACACATGACGAAGGTCATCTTGTATACAATTGTTAGCCTTGATTCAGTGCTAAATGATTGTGTTACATTTATCCTTGGTGTAAAGGTTGATTTTTACATTTGTATGCAACAACCTACTGATCCAATCAAAATGACGTTTACATGTTTCCCTTGAAATCCCTTCACAGGAAGTCAACTCTGAAGCTAGTTGAACAAACACTCTATGGCCTCCTCAAGTTATCAACAGAATCTCACAAACTCACAAATACAATGATTGTATTCTCAGCATTTCTCTTGCATTGCTATAAATTGCCACCAAATGACCTGTTTATACGGCGAGCGTTTGCAAATGATTAAATCATTACACATATGCAAATTTGCTCATATGAGCAAATTTCGCCGTATGGACGCATTTGCACATATGTATGTGTTACTTCCGTAAGCAATTTTGCACCTAGTAAGGGGTAGGTGCAAATGTTTATTATCGTGAGTAAATATGGTATTTTCTCTATTCTAGTAAACGTTCATGGTATAAAAACATAGTGACTTAACACAGGTTGAGCCAATATATTTGGGAACTGAAGAAACTCTTAATATTGTTTTTCAAGTTTTCTACATAGGACAATCTCCTTCTTGCACGTGATGACCTTCGAAATCCATCTGACTATCCGATTTTCATTATCATTACGGCGATATAGTCAAACCAATGTCAACAGATATCAATTAATGTCATGTATTTAGTTTACATCTAATACATATTAATTGGCATGTTTTAGGGATTCTCTTTTCATGTATTAAAGCCCATTTGCTTAGGCAAAAATTAAACACGTATGAACGCATAGTAAACTTACTTTTACTCACGTGTGTATATTACTACCATAAGCAATAGTGCATATGTGCAAAGTTCGCCGTATAAACAGGGCATTACATTCCATCAGAATGACAGTATGAGATAATGAGCGTCCATCAAACTTCAAATCACGACACTTTATACGGCTTACCTACGTATATTGCCTCATACCACCTGGCAGGTAAGTCAATACGGACAGCATCACCAATGTGGATGGTTTCACCATTACAATCTACTGGAGGCTTCTTCTTGATTGGGGCTGCAACGCAACATAATCTGGTTTGAACAAAGATGCAATTTTATACCAATGACATTGACATACGTTTATACATCTACCGTGTATCCAACAATAACACCCATGGCCATTTATATTGGGGCAGAGTGGCAAAGACATACACCATCCTTATGATATTTGCATGATGATATCATATATCGAGCATTTAACATTTCTCTACTGTAAGCTAAATCAAAAAATATTTTGAAAATTGTGAATTGTTACACTTTGCGCAAGCACAACCTAATAACGAAGACAAAGTCCAAAAACTGGGAATTAGTGTACTGATAGGATAGCCATCTCATTGGCTGAATACCTGTGGGCATTCGCCAAACTTTTCTTCTTTGAGAATGACAACAATGTTATCGCTCTAAGAATATGAATTAAGCTTTGCAGTATTTCCCACGCTTTTCCGTGCTAAGATAAAGGATCACTGCACCCAAAATGCATAGTGGGCTCTGATTCTCTAACATGAAAACCTTAAGGAGATATGTCAAAGTTTGAATCAGTCAGTAATGGAGACTCGAAAACGGTATTTTTTAATAACTCATGGATTGCTTTCCTGAATGTTCCTTATAGTTGAGAAAGTTTGGGACTGCATTTATAATTTAACATAAATGAATATGTTTTGACAGTCATAATGATTTGATAAAGAACTGCATCTATATGTAATGTACCGAACCAAATCAAATATTTTGTAATTTTTACTCTTTGAATTAAAAGTTATTTATTCAGAGTTCTAAATCATTCCAAATATGTTGTTATATCAACAAAATCCCATTGAACATGTCAAATCCTCTCAATTATAATCCTTAAAAATACTGCACATATCATTGTCATTCTTAATAATTCTCTTTTAGTATGAATATGCGAAACAAACTATGCTATGCACAAATTGAACACCATTTCCGATTTTTGGGAGGGAAATGACCCTCACACAGGATAATCTTGAACCTTTGGAATGTTTTAACATATTAGTATGGTAATTTGTTATGAATACATTAAAGTAAGGTATGATTCTTGTGCCTTTATATTTAAAAATACAATTGTCGAAGAAATCACGATGATTTATCACGGGTCTCATCAGGTGAATGACGTTGAGTCGGTTGATGCGTCATAAAGTGTAATTATGACGTTACAATACATTGCATAGATACATTCAGAGATACAATGCATAGAAATAGATGTACATTGAATTGATAATGACATTACATTTTAGAATTGAATCTTGGCTTATATTTATTAATAAACAATACTTCTTTTTCTGCCAAGCAGTCAGATTCAGTTGAATCAACTTTGTTTATCGGAAAAACAGAATATTTATTTTTTCCACACAGTTCTAGATGCGCACTAAGAGGGATAGTACGATTGTGCTTTTGTCTAATTTGAGAACGATGAAGATTCATTCTCCTTTTTAATTTCAATTTTGTTTTCCCGATGTGTTTTTCTTGACATCCATGATCAGAAACATACTTACCATTGTACACGTGCTTGTGTTTGCCTCGTGTAGAAGTCAGATCATTACATTCACGCATGTATATCATGTGATAGGCTCGTGAGGAACTTAATTCCAGAGTGTCACACAGGTATTCATGCAGTCCCGGGCCACAGGGCGTGATGACGTCACTCAGATGACCACAAGAGACCAAGAAGTAACCACAGACCAAGGCAAGGAGAGCAAATAGTCCAGAATCCATACTTGATTGTGAGCCCCCTTGTGATATGTTAGAATCTAAGTGATCTATAACAGTATATTCACCATTGTTGTGTAAACAATGGATAATACATTATTAAACATTTCGCTTTCGCAATTTCTACAACGTCAGTAGCATAGAGGAATGAATCAATACAGTTTCATACAAACGTTTATAAATAATTGCAATGGATTTCTATTTACATCATATATTATTGACACCTCGACACACATTCACGGACAAGTGAAGGACGAAAAGCTTGATGATTTAGATTGTATTGTTATTTACATCCATGAACCAAACACATCCATTTTGTCATACCTTGATTTTGAATTAGTTTTGAATTCATGAGGTGTGGTCTCAAACGTACAACAGAACAAACATCTACCGCCCCTGTCCAAATTGAAAACGATTCCAATGAGCAAACATATTGACTAACAAACTGATACTTGCCAACAGAAATTTAAATATTTTTTTTTATTCTACACAAAGAAATCTTCTAAACATATGAGATCAAAACTGTCTACCAACTAGGGAAGTTCTTCAAAATCGTTATAAATATATAAACAATTCCAATGTTTGTCCTCTCTTTGTTGATCACCTTTCTCTCTCTGTTGATTACCTTTCCTCTCTTTGTTGATAATATGTCATCTCTTTGTTAATTACCTTTCTTCTCTTTGTTGATAATATGTCTTCTCTTTGTTAATTACCTTTCTTCTCTTTGTTTATAATATGTCTTCTCTTTGTTGATAACCTTACTTCTCTTTGTTGATAATATGTCATCTCTTTGTTAATTACATTTCTTCTCTTTGTTGATACTATGTCTTCTCTTTGTTAATTACCTTTCTTCTCTTTGTTTATAATATGTCTTCTCTTTGTTGATAACCTTACTTCTCTTTGTTGATAATATGTCATCTCTTTGTTAATTACCTTTCTTCTCTTTGTTGATAATATGTCTTCTCTTTGTTAATTACCTTTCTTCTCTTTGTTTATAATATGTCTTCTCTTTGTTGATAACCTTACTTCTCTTTGTTGATAATATGTCATCTCTTTGTTAATTACATTTCTTCTCTTTGTTGATAATATGTCATCTCTTTGTTAATTACCTTTCTTCTCTTTGTTGATAATATGTATTCTCTTTGTTAATTACCTTTCTTCTCTTTGTTGATAATATGTCATCTCTTTGGTAATTACCTTTCTTCTCTTTGTTGATACTATGTATTCTTTTTGTTAATTACCTTTCTTCTCTTTGTTTATAATATGTCTTCTCTTTGTTGATAACCTTTCTTCTCTTTGTTGATAATATGTCATCTCTTTGTTAATTACATTTCTTCTCTTTGCTGATGATATGTCATCTCTTTGTTAATTACCTTTCTTCTCTTTGTTGATAATATGTCATCTCTTTGTTAATTACCTTTCTTCTCTTTGTTGATAATATGTCATCTCTTTGTTAATTACCTTTCTTCTCTTTGTTGATACTATGTATTCTCTTTGTTAATTACCTTTCTTCTCTTTGTTTATAATATGTATTCTCTTTGTTGATAACCTTTCTTCTCTTTGTTGATAATATGTCATCTCTTTGTTAAATACCTTTCTTCTCTTTGTTGATAATATGTCATCTCTTTGTTAATTACCTTTCTTCTCTTTGTTGATAATATGTCATCTCTTTGTTAATTACCTTTCTTCTCTTTGTTGATAATATGTCATCTCTTTGTTAATTACCTTTCTTCTCTTTGTTGATAATATGTCATCTCTTTGTTAATTACCTTTCTTCTCTTTGTTTATAATATGTATTCTCTTTGTTGATAACCTTTCTTCTCTTTGTTGATAATATGTCATCTCTTTGTTAATTACCTTTCTTCTCTTTGTTGATAATATGTCATCTCTTTGTTAATTACCTTTCTTCTCTTTGTTGATAATATGTCATCTCTTTGTTAATTACCTTTCTTCTCTTTGTTGATAATATGTCATCTCTCTGTTAATTACCTTTCTTCTCTTTGCTGAAAATATGTCATATCTTTGTTAATTAGCTGTTTTCTCTTTGTTGATAATATGTCATCTCTTTATTAATAACATTTCTTCTCTTTGCTGATAATATGTCATCTCTTTGTTAATTACCTTTCTTCTCTTTGTTGATAATATGTCATCTCTTTGTTAATTACCTTTCTTCTCTTTGTTGATAATATGTCATCTCTTTGTTAATTACCTTTCTTCTCTTTGTTGATAATATGTCATCTCTCTGTTAATTACCTTTCTTCTCTTTGCTGAAAATATGTCATATCTTTGTTAATTACCTGTTTTCTCTTTGTTGATAATATGTCATCTCTTTATTAATAACATTTCTTCTCTTTGCTGATAATATGTCATCTCTTTGTTAATTACCTTTCTTCTCTTTGTTGATAATATGTCATCTCTTTGTTAATTACCTTTCTTCTCTTTGTTGATAATATGTCATCTCTTTGTTAATTACCTTTCTTCTCTTTGGTGAAAATATGTCATCTCTTTGTTAATTACCTTTGTTCTCTTTGTTGATAATATGTCATCTCTTTGTTAATTACCTTTCTTTTCTTTGTTGATACTATGTATTCTCTTTGTTAATTACCTTTCTTCTCTTTGTTTATAATATGTCTTCTCTTTGTTGATAACCTTTCTTCTCTTTGTTGATAATATGTCATCTCTTTGTTAATTACATTTCTTCTCTTTGTTGATAATATGTCATCTCTTTGTTAATTACCTTTCTTCTCTTTGTTGATAATATGTCATCTCTTTGTTAATTACCTTTCTTCTCTTTGTTGACAATATGTCATCTCTCTGTTAATTACCTTTCTTCTCTTTGCTGAAAATATGTCATATCTTTGTTAATTACCTGTTTTCTCTTTGTTAATAATATGTCATCTCTTTGTTAATTACATTTCTTCTCTTTGTTGATAATATGTCATCTCTTTGTTAATTACCTTTCTTCTCTTTGTTGATAATATGTCATCTCTTTGTTAATTACCTTTCTTCTCTTTGTTGATAATATGTCATCTCTCTGTTAATTACCTTTCTTCTCTTTGCTGAAAATATGTCATATCTTTGTTAATTACCTGTTTTCTCTTTGTTGATAATATGTCATCTCTTTATTAATAACCTTTCTTCTCTTTGTTGATAATATGTCATCTCTTTGTTAATTACATTTCTTCTCTTTGTTGATAATATGTCATCTCTTTGTTAATTACCTTTCTTATCTTTGTTGATAATATGTCATCTCTTTGTTAATTACCTTTCTTCTCTTTGCTGAAAATATGTCATATCTTTGTTAATTAGCTGTTTTCTCTTTGTTGATAATATGTCATCTCTTTATTAATAACATTTCTTCTCTTTGCTGATAATATGTCATCTCTTTGTTAATTACCTTTCTTCTCTTTGTTGATAATATGTCATCTCTTTGTTAATTACCTTTCTTCTCTTTGTTGATAATATGTCATCTCTTTGTTAATTACCTTTCTTCTCTTTGTTGATACTATGTATTCTCTTTGTTAATTACCTTTCTTCTCTTTGTTTATAATATGTCTTCTCTTTGTTGATAACCTTTCTTCTCTTTGTTGATAATATGTCATCTCTTTGTTAATTACATTTCTTCTCTTTGTTGATAATATGTCATCTCTCTGTTAATTACCTTTCTTCTCTTTGGTGAACATATGTCATCTCTTTATTAATTACCTTTCTTCTCTTTGGTGAACATATGTCATCTCTCTGTTAATTACCTTTCTTCTCTTTGGTGAAAATATGTCATCTCTTTGTTAATTACCTTTCTTCTCTTTGTTGATAATATGTCATCTCTTTGTTAATTACCTTTCTTCTCTTTGTTGATAATATGTCTTCTCTTTGTTAATTACCTTTCTTCTCTTTGTTTATAATATGTCTTCTCTTTGTTGATAACCTTACTTCTCTTTGTTGATAATATGTCATCTCTTTGTTAATTACATTTCTTCTCTTTGTTGATAATATGTCATCTCTTTATTAATTACCTTTCTTCTCTTTGCTGATGATATGTCATCTCTTTGTTAATTACATTTCTTCTCTTTGTTGATAATATGTCATCTCTTTGTTAATTACATTTCTTCTCTTTGCTGATGATATGTCATCTCTTTGTTAATTACATTTCTTCTCTTTGTTGATAATATGTCATCTCTTTGTTAATTACCTTTCTTCTCTTTGGTGAAAATATGTCATCTCTTTATTAATTACCTTTCTTCTCTTTGGTGAACATATGTCATCTCTCTGTTAATTACCTTTCTTCTCTTTGGTGAAAATATGTCATCTCTTTGTTAATTACCTTTCTTCTCTTTGTTGATAATATGTCATCTCTTTGTTAATTACCTTTCTTCTCTTTGTTGATAATATGTCTTCTCTTTGTTAATTACCTTTCTTCTCTTTGTTTATAATATGTCTTCTCTTTGTTGATAACCTTACTTCTCTTTGTTGATAATATGTCATCTCTTTGTTAATTACCTTTCTTCTCTTTGTTGATAATATGTCATCTCTTTGTTAATTACCTTTCTTCTCTTTGTTGATAATATGTCATCTCTTTGTTAATTACCTTTCTTCTCTTTGTTGATAATATGTCTTCTCTTTGTTAATTACCTTTCTTCTCTTTGTTGATAATATGTCTTCTCTTTGTTGATAACCTTTCTTCTCTTTGTTGATAATATGTCATCTCTTTGTTAATTACCTTTCTTCTCTTTGTTGATAATATGTCATCTCTTTGTTAATTACCTTTCTTCTCTTTGTTGATAATATGTCATCTCTCTGTTAATTACCTTTCTTCTCTTTGCTGAAAATATGTCATATCTTTGTTAATTACCTGTTTTCTCTTTGTTGATAATATGTCATCTCTTTATTAATAACATTTCTTCTCTTTGTTGATAATATGTCATCTCTTTGTTAATTACCTTTCTTCTCTTTGTTGATAATATGTCATCTCTTTGTTAATTACCTTTCTTCTCTTTGTTGATAATATGTCATCTCTTTGTTAATTACCTTTCTTCTCTTTGTTGATAATATGTCATCTCTTTGTTAATTACCTTTCTTCTCTTTGTTGATAATATGTCATCTCTTTGTTAATTACCTTTCTTCTCTTTGTTGATAATATGTTATCTCTTTGTTAATTACCTTTCTTCTCTTTGTTGATACTATGTATTCTCTTTGTTAATTACCTTTCTTCTCTTTGTTTATAATATGTCTTCTCTTTGTTGATAACCTTTCTTCTCTTTGCTGATAATATGTCATCTCTTTGTTAATTACCTTTCTTCTCTTTGTTGATAATATGTCATCTCTCTGTTAATTACCTTTCTTCTCTTTGTTGATAATATGTCATCTCTTTGTTAATTACCTTTCTTCTCTTTGTTGATAATATGTCATCTCTTTGTTAAATACCTTTCTTCTCTTTGGTGAAAATATGTCATATCTCTGTTAATTAGCTGTTTTCTCTTTGTTGATAATATGTCATCTCTTTGTTAAATACCTTTCTTCTCTTTGGTGAAAATATGTCATATCTCTGTTAAATAGCTGTTTTCTCTTTGTTGATAATATGTCATATCTCTGTTAATTACCTTTCTTCTCTTTGTTGACAACATGTCATCTCTTTGTTAATTACCTTTCTTCTCTTTGTTGATAACATGTCATCTCTTCGTTAATTACCTTTCTTCTCTTTGTTGATAATATGTCATCTCTTTGTTAATTACCTTTCTTCTCTTTGTTGATAATATGTCATCTCTCTGTTAATTACCTTTCTTCTCTTTGTTGATAATATGTCATCTCTTTGTTAATTACCTTTCTTCTCTTTGTTGATAATATTTCATCTCTTTGTTAATTACCTTTCTTCTCTTTGGTGAAAATATGTCATCTCTCTGTTAATTACCTTTCTTCTCTTTGTTGACAATATGTCATCTCTTTGTTAATTACTTTTCTTCTCTTTGTTGACAACATGTCATCTCTTTGTTAATTACCTTTCTTCTCTTTGTTGATAACATGTCATCTCTCTGTTAATTACCTTTCTTCTCTTTGCTGAAAATATGTCATATCTTTGTTAATTACCTTTCTTCTCTTTGTTGACAATATGTCATCTCTCTGTTAATTACCTTTCTTCTCTTTGGTGAAAATATGTCATCTCTCTGTTAATTACCTTTCTTCTCTTTGTTGACAATATGTCATCTCTCTGTTAATTACCTTTCTTCTCTTTGGTGAAAATATGTCATCTCTCTGTTAATTACCTTTCTTCTCTTTGTTGACAATATGTCATCTCTTTGTTAATTACCTTTCTTCTCTTTGTTGACAATATGTCATCTCTTTGTTAATTGCCTTTCTTCTCTTTGTTGACAACATGTCATCTCTTTGTTAATTACCTTTCTTCTCTTTGTTGATAATATGTCATCTCTTTGTTAATTACCTTTCTTCTCTTTGTTGATAATATGTCATCTCTTTGTTAATTACCTTTCTTCTCATTGTTGATAATATGTCATCTCTTTGTTAATTACCTTTCTTCTCTTTGTTGATACTATGTATTCTCTTTGTTAATTACCTTTCTTCTCTTTGTTTATAATATGTCTTCTCTTTGTTGATAACCTTTCTTCTCTTTGCTGATAATATGTCATCTCTTTGTTAATTACCTTTCTTCTCTTTGTTGATAATATGTCATCTCTCTGTTAATTACCTTTCTTCTCTTTGTTGATAATATGTCATCTCTTTGTTAATTACCTTTCTTCTCTTTGTTGATAATATGTCATTTTTGTTAAATACCTTTCTTCTCTTTGGTGAAAATATGTCATATCTCTGTTAATTAGCTGTTTTCTCTTTGTTGATAATATGTCATCTCTTTGTTAAATACCTTTCTTCTCTTTGGTGAAAATATGTCATATCTCTGTTAATTAGCTGTTTTCTCTTTGTTGATAATATGTCATATCTCTGTTAATTTCCTTTCTTCTCTTTGTTGACAACATGTCATCTCTTTGTTAATTACCTTTCTTCTCTTTGTTGATAACATGTCATCTCTTCGTTAATTACCTTTCTTCTCTTTGTTGATAATATGTCATCTCTTTGTTAATTACCTTTCTTCTCTTTGTTGATAATATGTCATCTCTCTGTTAATTACCTTTCTTCTCTTTGTTGATAATATGTCATCTCTTTGTTAATTACCTTTCTTCTCTTTGTTGATAATATTTCATCTCTTTGTTAATTACCTTTCTTCTCTTTGGTGAAAATATGTCATCTCTCTGTTAATTACCTTTCTTCTCTTTGTTGCTAACATGTCATCTCTCTGTTAATTACCTTTCTTCTCTTTGCTGAAAATATGTCATATCTTTGTTAATTACCTTTCTTCTCTTTGTTGACAATATGTCATCTCTTTGTTAATTACCTTTCTTCTCTTTGGTGAAAATATGTCATCTCTCTGTTAATTACCTTTCTTCTCTTTGTTGACAATATGTCATCTCTCTATTAATTACCTTTCTTCTCTTTGGTGAAAATATGTCATCTCTCTGTTAATTACCTTTCTTCTCTTTGTTGACAATATGTCATCTCTTTGTTAATTACCTTTCTTCTCTTTGTTGACAATATGTCATCTCTTTGTTAATTACCTTTCTTCTCTTTGTTGACAACATGTCATTTCTTTGTTAATTACCTTTCTTCTCTTTGCTGATAATATGTCATCTCTTTGTTGATTACCTTCCTCTCTATGTTTATAATATGTCATCTCTCTGTTAATTACCTTTCTTCTCTTTTGTGAAAATATGTCATATCTCTGTTAATTACCTTTTTTCTCTTTGTTGATAATATGTCATCTCTTTATTAATTACATTTCTTCTCTTTGTTGATAATATTTCATCTCTCTGTTAATTACCTTTCTTCTCTTTGTTGAAAATTGTCATCTCTCTGTTAATTACCTATCTTCTCTATGGTGGAAATATGTCATATTTCTGTTAATTACCTTTCTTCTCTTTGTTGATAATATGTCATCTCTTTATTGATTACCTTCCTCTCTCTTTGTTGATTAGCTTCCTCTCTGTGTTGATGACTTGGCCTCTCTTTGTTGATAATATGTCATCTCTTTGTTGACTATCTCTCCTCTCATCGTTGAGTACCTCAACTGCGTTTGTTAATTACCTTGACTCTCTTCGTCGATTACCTCTCCTCTCTATGTTAATTACCTTGCCTGTCTTGATTACATTTAATGTCTTTGTTTAATTCAGTCCAAGAACATCCTTCTATCACTGGCCGATGTTCTTGGCACATTTATCTCAAATACTTTCGAGGGGAAACAGTCAAATTGCATGTTCTTTGCGCATTTCGGCTGTTAGGGGAAAGTCTATTTTGGTGACTTATTTAAACTGATGGAATATGTTGTCACTTATTTGTAAGATCTAATTTGCGAAATTATCATAGTTATTTTTAGATATTGTGGTTTGAGCATTTTTGAAAATTTTGGTTGTTTCACCTTTTTTAACTTTAAACGTAAAAAAGACATTGCTGTTTCCAAGATGACAGTTGTCAACTCTGAAGGCTTTGTGAATATCAAAGAATGGACTGCGAAGAAATTGACCCTTGAAAATAATGGTTGCAGTGATTGATTTTGTTTACTAACTTACGCTACTGTTTTAACAATAGAGACATTTTATAGAAACAAATCATATAATACAAAGAAGCTGTATAACAAAAGAAATTGTACCTCAGTAAGAAATAAATATTAAAGAATGGGATTTGAACCTCGATTTTAATTTTTTTTTTTTTTTAATCAGATGGTCTCGCTTTATATATTCTGTGTATTAAATGTTTTAAATTCTCTGACACCGTTTTGATTTGATGACATATTTGAAAAAACATGATGAGACAAGTATGAGAAAAATGTCAGTATTCTGTATTAGTAAGTACTTTTGAAAACGGAGTTAAACCGCAAACCATTACACCTGCTTGAACTGTGCTCCTCCATTATCATTCAGATAGGAGAATGTGATCAATTCGGTATTAGGTAAATGTTGCGTTACATGTTTTGCGTCCTTGTATCATGTTACTTGTAAGTTTATACTAACCTTTGATACTTTCTGATAATAGTACAAACTATTCTAAAAGAAACTAACCATATGAGATATCTACTTCCAGGAACCCCATGAGAACCAAAAGGCAGTTTTAACTTCCACTTACATATTAGCAGATTACAATACGTATAGTAGAACTTATCGTTTCCAGGAAAATTGGTACTCAATATTTTGTTTCCAGGAATCTGAAACTCATATTTCATATAATTAACACATTTATTAGGAATTCTATGCAATAAAACAGAAAAACAACTGACAAACCTGAAATCTTTAATCCTAATTTTTCTTTCAAGATTAATATTTTAGTAAACGAAATTATTTAGATACGTATTCTCAAAGTGTGTTGATGTCCAATTCTAACCCAGGTATGTCCAACACTATTGAGTTGTTGTGGATAGTTTGACAATTAATGTATGTTTAACATATTTATTTACCTCTCGTTGAGACATCAGTTATTTAAAACTATACAATGTGAATACTTATTTACAACTGACATTTTGACATGACGTTGTAATTGTAAGTGTTGTTGTAACAGTATGTGGCAATGGTCTTTTCTGCTTATACAAATTTATATCAGTCTGGGCGTCATGTTTTTAGCAAAATAAAATAGCTAATTTATATCAACGAGTGATAAACAAAATACTAAACCTAGTTCCGTTTATACCATTTTCTAAAACTCGCGAATGATATCAGTATTATATGGAAGCGTATTGGGATCAGATGGTTTTTAAAAACGATTTCATGTGACTCTAATACACTTCCATCGTATTAACTTCATGTTTAAATGTTGTTTATATGATGTACACAGAAAAAGCATGTTTAACATTTTAAAATTACATGTACATAAATTTAGATTTACTGTTAAGTGGCAATAAAAAAAACTATCATATTCGAAAAACCAGCATTTTTAAAGCATTTCAACAATTTATAACTCAGTCAGTTTTTAATGTTAATTGTTCAATGTTTAAATTCCAAGTTATTGTTTTAACATCTACCCCAATGACCTTCTGAAAGTGAGGAACCAGTTTGATTGTGCTCTGGTGTCCTGTTCCACAGCCAACGTCCACTGCCAGTTGGAACTTGCCTCCTCCAGAACTGTGGTAGTTGAGAATAGTCTGGAAAAGATCTGGAGTGTAATCAGGTCTGCTCTTGGCATAGAGTCTTGTGTGTTCATCTTCCTCAAAATTGTCTACAATCGTTGTTCATGGTATAAAGGTCAGCAGCACTATATTCTTCCTATTCAGTCAGCAAAGACTTTTAATAACTATCACGGCCCAATATTAGGAGGAGTAAAAAGGTAATACAGTGATAGGCACATGCATATTTACGTAGTTCTTCTTATTCATTACTACAATAAATGTGAACTGCTATTGTTTTAATTATGAGTATGTTTGATATCATGCATCATTAAGCGATGCTGTGATTTGTGATAGAAACATGATGATGATGATTGTGTCTTTTCAAATATTCATTTTTCACACTTTTCAAAATGTGTTCTGTGAAAAATGGATATGAAGCATTGTTCATTACCAAATTAAGATTTAACAGATGAAGTGTTGTTGCCAATGTTTTGAATGGTTTGAAGTATTGACCTTGTTGAATCAATACTATCATTATGTATGGTACATACAGAGGTCCATGTGAACTCAATATGATTCCGAAACCATTGTGTGTCAGCTATGCATTACAAAACATAATTTTTTTAAGAAAATGTGATTAAAGAATTAAGTAATCACTTTTATATATTTTTAACATTTTCAATATGTTGTTTGTGAATATATAATTAAATCAGTGATTACTGTAAAAAAAAAATTATAATTCCGTTTCCAGTGTATGTAAAAGACCACGAGGGCCAGTTTTCTAATCGTTGAAATGGTAACTTAAATAACTAATAAGTTCCACAACAAACAACAAGGTCTAACATGCTTATACCATTGCCAAATAATAACACGTGTGCAGCGAGTTATCTAATCAAGTAGTTTCATCCGTGTATAGCCAATTACATGTATACAGCTGCGTACCGAAATTTTGTTCACCTACATATGAATGTTAGTGCAAATATCATGTAAATTGACGTTCATTTAAGAATTGAATGTCAGTTTGTGTGTTTGCACTGGAAAATGAACGATGTCAAAACGGGATTCAAACCTCCGTGAACGGCGAGCTTGCAAACTGACTTTCAATTCTTATAATTTCTTACATTATTTTTCGTGATATACCTGTTTGATGAAACCTGCGGCACTCATCATGCTGAGTGAAGCGTAATAAAAAATGATCTTTCAGGGACACGAGATCAGAGTTATCCGTCCTTTGAATGACGTCATGGCAGGGAGATAGCCATTTGCTGTTGTCATCTCGTCAATATTATGTTAACAACAGTCGAAAAAGCAATATTTCATTACCACGACTGCTCAAATCCGAATCCCGGTAGTTCATAATGATTAGATTGTGAGTATTTGCTTATAGATTGCATAATTTGTATTCAGCCAGCGAACTCGTTTAGTTCAACATCAAAGAGTTATGCGCGATCTGTTATTGAAATGTTTTATTATTTTAACAATTGAGAAGGTAGTATAATATTGAGTTTATGTTATTCAATCAAATAAGCTGGTAAATGCATTGTAACCGTTTGAAATTTGCTAACAAAATCACGCTCAATCAGGAAAGAACGCTACAGTACCGTCGAATGTTCACACGACACAAAAGCGTTCACACGAGTATGAACGATTTTCGAAGAGTTCATGGGTTATGAACCTCGAAATTCTGATCACCTGACCGCACTCTCAACCAACCAAAGTTAGGGAATCCGTGAAAACTTCAAAGTAAGAAATTATTGTAACATGAATACAATTACATCACATACAATGACAATGAATCATCGTATATCCATGGGTGCAACGACCATTATCAAATGTATCCTGTGATCGTCATGCCAGTGATACATGTTTATGAAATTTGTCATAATGAAAAAGACCGAAAGGGTCAAATTTTGAAAATTGAAATTGAATTCGAAAAAAATCAGAACAAATTCATCACAAGCCATTTGTATCTGTGATGAAAGAAGTAAATACGAGGGCGGCGAAGAACCACCTAAATCCACATAAATATTTACAGTTGACAACATTGGACATACTTGATGACTTCCCAAAGCTGTTCAAGCTGTTCACACAGTTTTGATGTAATAAAATGTTTATTTCTGTTATGTTACGCTTTAATACAAGAATTAGACGCGATCCTGAGACTAGTAAATAAATCGGAATCGGAATCATATAAAACGTAGTTAAAGTCATGATTTATATAATTACTGAAATTCAGGTTGGTTATACTACGGCTCAAACAATAGCAGTTATTGTCTGTTAATTGATTTGGAGGTCTCATCTTGTTTTTAATGTATTTCATCAAAAATATACATCATCGATGGTACAGGGATATAGATGTGTTCTTGCTGAGCTTGTTCTGAAAACTATTTCAACTTATCTTCAGAAATGAAGAGAACTCTAAGAAAAAATAAAGTAGTAATGTATAGAAAAGTCTCAATATAATAATTTCGTGATAAGGAGAATCTCTTTTATGTAGTTAATGCATAATGACATGAGTGAATCGTTTAAGAATATTAAACATTTTACATTGAGGAGTACGATTTTTATCATTGATAAAGCTGTAAGTTAAAGGCGCTGTAGCACGTTTTTTAGCTCAAATAAGTTGATGAAATGTATTTGGAAAATAATGTCACCAATAGTAAAACACCCTTGTCTCTTTTCGAAAATCAAGTTAAAAATGAGTGTACATGTTCCGGATAGCCATGAGAATCGTTTTTGTCGTTCAAAATATAAAAAATGTGTTCACAATAAAATGGCCGCCATGCAATTTTTGCTTAATACACAACACTCTTATTACCACTACGGGTAATTGGTTTGTGTAATAAGATGTGTTACCCTCTAAAGTAAGTATAAATGACATAAACTATCATTATAAATGAGAAATTTGAAAAAATAAAATTTGCAAAAAAACGTGCTACAGCGCCTTTAAGTTCTGTGTGGGGATAAAACAGGCGTTAAATTCAGTAGCCAAATATTATTTATTGCAGAATTTTAGAGATAGCCTTTCTATAGACATTACCCATACACTCATTAACTGTGCAAGCATTATAACTATTTTGAAACATAATGGACATTGATCAGAGCAAGATACCCATTATCGACCACATTATACATGTAGTTAATACCTATTAATATATAAAGAAGGTATCCTGCTGGAATTAAGGTCCCAAACTCAAAAGACAAATGTTAAACTTTTTGGCAAAATATTTATTGGAAATACTACAATACAGAAAACACAATGTATAGATGTAAATACATAATTCGATATCATTAGCAAATCTAAATGGTAATACTACCTTATACATGTAGTAATAGAAGAAAGAGTAACAGTAATGCAAAATCATAAAACAGAAATGTTCAAATAGATCAAATGTTTAATGTCTTTATAGAAACAACAATAGTTTAATTATGTGGTGGAGCAGAATCTTTGAGGATTCACATAAAAAACAAATTTTACTTTAGAAAAATATTGGATACCCTTAGTGATTGTTAATGATGATTTTGATTATTAAAGGTTTCACAAATAACTGATGGTGTTTGACAGCCTATGGTACGTAGTATTTGAACCATTGATGAGCACATTTGTATAATTTATATGAATCAGCGGGATATTGGAAGTTGTGAAAAACATGAATTGCTATTTTAATTTTACACGGTAATGTTTATTGAAACAAGTGAAGAAGCGAGCACAGCTCACATGACCCCGCTTCCAAATATAATTTTACATAATTGAAAATAAGAAAGGCACATCTATGGAAATGACTAACATGTGTGTAAAGTTGTATGAATATGGAATGTACAGTTCCAGGGATAACTCTTCTATGGAAACCGCCCAAAATAACATTCAGAAATAGGTCTAACCCCCAAAAGGCACAACTAGAGATCATGGCTAACATGTCTAGCATGTTTGGTGAAGCTAGCATGTATAGTTTGAGGAATATGCTCTGCAAAAAATGACTTCCTTACAGAGTCACTGTTTTGGTCATGTTTCCATGGAAACCGCAAAAAATAAAATTCAGAAATCAGTCTAACCCTCAAAAGGTACAACTAGAGATCATGGCTAACATGTGTAGCAAGTTTGGTGAATCTAGCATGTATAGTTTGAGAAATATGATCTGCACACAGTTTTGTGATGGACGGACGGACAGAAAAACGGGCAGAATGAGCGCTATAAACCCCCGCTTACGCTTACGGGGGTATAAAAATCAGTATGTCCATGAGATGAGATGAATGCTTCTTCTCTACGCACGGCACAAGTCGCTCTTGTCTCCATCCCTGTCCTTAAAGGGAGGATTCTGTCGCCATCTTGGATTGTTTTAATTAAGTAAAATGAAAACACGCTACATTGTACCTTATTTACAACGTTTTAATAACTGAAGACATAAACTGATAGAATATTTACATAGAAACTGATAGCATGTCATAAAACTAATAAAGAATATGCTATTATGCTGTAGCGACGTTTCCCCCCCTCGCAGCGCCGATGAATGGCTTCAGTTCTCATTGTTTTTATTTTGTGCAAATGTGCGCTTGTGTTTATCAAGTTGTGAAATATAATGTCATTAAAATATTACCTTCATTAGTATATTTCAATTGAACTGTATCATCTTGTATTAATAACATGTATGTGTAAACAGGAATATCCTCCCGAATTTCGTTTTCACAAAACTACCCCGATTGAACCCTCCTTTTAAACCTTTCGCATTTCTTTAATGTTTCTGTGTTGTCGAAACGGAGCACACTTTGCATTTCAGATGCAGCACTGCTATCTTTTCACGGAAAAGTGAACAAAATGCTGCAAGGCTAACATTAGCCACGGAATAGAGGCTGGTATTATTAAATATACACTAGTAAGACTATAACCTCAAACTTTCAAAACTATTCCAATTTCGAAACATGCGTTACAATATAAAAGAAAACATCTATCACCGTTGTCAGTGCATTATTTTATCGAAGAAATAGTCCGGAATAAACATATACAAATGGTGAATGTTTATTACCATAGACTTGTCACTCCTTTTCATTGATGACATACGATTTTCAAGACACAATTGCGTTTCCAAATAGTTTGTATATATTGGGACATATATTTATGTGTTCTAGATATCTGCATATTTGGCCTTGCTATTTTGTTAGAACTGCCCAGTAGCCAATGTTTGTTAAAGGTGCATCAATTGTGTTTCATAAAAAAATTTGGCTTTAATACGCTCAAACCATATGAGCTGTTTGCAATACAAACAACTTCACTCAGCTTGAATATTCTTCCCCAATCGCCTAATATAGTCAGGCCTCGATAATCCGAACGCTTCCGTTTTTCATCAAAAACGTTCGAATAGTGAAATGTTCGGACTACTGAGTACTGAGGACTACTATAGAGATTAGTTTGGTTACATCCTCCTACCGTTCGGAAACTGCGAGATTCGGATTATCGGTGGCCGGATTATCGCGGCTTGACTGTATATGATAATTTCCAATTAAAATCGAGTAACATCATTTTGCATGTGCAGAAACCAAAACTGCATGTTCTATTTACATGTACAGTTGTTGTATGAATTATTCAACATTATCAACCAAAAGATGTTATATTGTCTGTTTTAAATAAGATTCCAAAATTACGTTTGACTCATTGGCGCGCGCATTGTCCGGTTTTCGATCAGAAATCACTACTTTTACCTTCATATCGTCAATATACTAAGTCGACTATCATCAAAATGGTAGTTTTCGGGTAACAGTCGGTACTTCTCGATAAAGTAACACCATTATAACGTTTGGAATATGTGATCCCCCAACAACACAATGGATGGACCTTAAAGGTGAGATGAACAAAAATGCGAAAAGAATGAGCATTTCACACAATTCAAACGATAGAACTCTGAGAGCACAAGAACACCCGTGCTTTGTCCTGTTGTTGCACAAACTATTCTTCAAATAAGCACTTTAAATGTAAAGGTAATTTACGAAAGATTAGTTCTTATCTAGATGTCCATTTAACACGAGGCGCTCTCGATCATTTTTCAGAAAATGCATCCTACATCAAGGTTAAGGTCACAAGGTCAAAGGTTATGACATTGGAAACACAACATTTTGACAAATGCTGACGAATAAAAGTTATGGTGAAGGTTAAAGTTTCAAAACATGACATAAGAAAAATGTAAAAACAATTTGTTACACTGTTCCCAATTGCTCGTATATCGCTGCAATACTGGCAATACCGTTGTATATCCAGATGACGTATAACGTTACAGAGCAATTGACAGAGAGGTGGGAGATGGACGGACAGACAACACCATTACATAAAAACCCTTCAGCTTACAAACTTACTAACATACACTGTAACACAATATAAAAGTTTTCGTTTTATTAACAGCATCGTACATGGTTGCATTTCTCGAAACAATACATGATATTGACGAGTTCAGTCGGATCCGTTGTCCACATACACCTGCTGAACAAGTTTGTTACATTCGTACGAAAGCCTACAAGGGCCAAACTAGGTGACAACATTTTTTTTTTAAAGTTGTAACTACAACTTTAAAAAGTTGTATATTCAAGTTTTAAAGTTGTAATTACAACTTGAAAAGGTGAAATTACAAGTTTTAAAAGTTGTGTATTCAACTTTTTAAAGTTATATATTCAACTTTAAAAAGTTATATATTCAAGTTTTAAAAGTTGTATATTCAAGTTTGAAAGTTGTAACAACAACTTTGAAAGTTGTAACTACAACTTTAAAAAGTTGAATATTCAAGTTTAAAAGTTGTTATTACAACTTGTAAAGGTGTAATTACAACTTTAAAAAGTTGTATATTCAAGTTTGAAAGTTGTAATTACAACTTGTAAAGGTGAAATTACAAGTTTTAAAAGTTGTATATTCAACTTTTAAAAGTTATATATTCAAGTTTTAAAAGTCATATATTAAATCGACTTTATCTTATATCAGATCTACTTAGTCATATATCAGATCTACTTTATCAAAGATCAGATCTAATTTATCATATATCAGATCTACTTTATCAAAGATCAGATCTACTTTATCATATACCAGATCTACTTAGTCATATATCAGATCTACCTAGTCATATATCAGATCTACTTTATCATATATCAGATCTACTTAGTCATATATCAGATCTACTTTATCATATATCAGATCTACTTTATCATATATCAGATCTACTAAGTCATATATCAGATCTACTAAGTCATATATAAGATCGACTTAGTCATATATCACATCTACTTTATCATATATCAAATCTACTTTATCATATATCAGATCAACTTAGTCGTATATCACATCTACGTTATCATATATCAGATCTACTTAGTCATATTACAACTTCAAAACTTGAATATACAACTTTCTAAACTTGTAATTACACCTTTAAAACTTGAATATACAACTTTCTGAACTTGTCATTACACCTTTAAAATTTGTAATTACAACTTTAAACTTGAATATACAACTTTTTAAAGTTGTAATTACACCTTAAACAGTTGTAATAACAACTTTAAAACTTGAATATACAACTTTAAAACTTGAATATACAACTTTTTAAACTTGTAATTACACCTATAAAAGTTGAAACTACAACTTTAAAAAAAAAATGTTGTCATTGAATTTGGCCCTTGTAGGCTTTCGTACATTCGCAACACACGTAACATGTGTTTCATTCTATTCCAAAATAACTTATAAATATGTTCTTTTCTTTTCATAATTAGGTAGGAAATTCATTTTAAGGCAATTGAAGTTTGGAAATGTTTGATACTATGTCGATATTAAGTTAGATTCTGATTGTATTGAAATAAGTGTTACAGTTACATAGATGAATACTATATGTATCAACAGTCCGTCTCGGTGAGTTCATTCTTTTTTTAAATATTAACTTTAAAATGTTTTGAAACATAAATGTTGCATATTTCTTCCACATAGGAAGTGCTTTTAAATTAAATATATACGTTATTCAATCCAATATGAAGTTATCAAAATTTACAAAGATTCTGAAAAAGTTTCATAAATTGATGTCTGTTATCTCTAAGAAAAATTTATATTGTCAATGAATAATTTGTCTGCTTCCATTGGCACACTTGTCTCAGACAACTGGTTATTTTAACATATAATGCAGTGAATATGTTGAAGAAAAGAAATTCATCTTTTAGTGAAAGTAACTGGATTGTCATTGTCAGACGCAGCGAAAAGAAATGGTCAGTTGTACAAAACTAATGATTGAAATATACAATTGCAGGGTATGAAGAAGGTTGTTTTTTTTAATCATGCTACAGAAGATGTTTTTAATGCATGGAGATCCTGCAAACCATGATGCACAACTCATGATGAAAATGTAATAGCCTTGAAATTCCTTAAACATAAACCCTATTTAGACTCTTTGGGACATTAGTGGTAAAACAGCTACGGGGGAATACCTACTTCAATCCATGAGCCTGGAAAGTTGGTAAATAAATTTTGGTATTTTGTCTACAAAGAGTGTCCAGGAACCAAGACCTAAACAAACAAAGGCACTGAGAACAACAAAAGGGATTAATATTCCTTATTGAACCTACTTTCTTGTGATACCAAATAGTGCTACAATACAAGCATTTATAAACTTGTTATTTATGTCCTAAGTCTCCAAAGTCATTTAAACATAAACATTTGTTCAGCAGCTGTATTACCTCTGGCTCCAGTCAAATCTTCAGTGTTTTATCTTCAGCCGTAATGATGCTTCTAGAGGGCTGTTCCAAGTTTGAAGTTCTTCCTTCGTGCCTGAAAGTAGTATGTGTTCCATGATTGAAGGTCATTTTAGTCAGGTCGAATGCTTCAGATAATACAAATTACCTGTATAATTGGTTGTCAATAAATCTAGCATAAATAACATCCAATCATTGATGACATGAATTCCATGCAGTTTGAAAAATATGACACAATGCCTCAATGCAAAGAATTCTCGTTACGCGTTATCAACATATACATGTAAGCCAATGGACATGTTTTGGGACCAAGAGCAGGCCAGCTATGTGTGTTGCTTGATTATAATAGCATATGTTTTATAGCGTCTTTACGGCTATGGCATAGTCAAAGGGCATAATTTGTATTATTACCCTGAAGGAAGTGTTCTTTTGCAGCTGCTCCTTAGAACTTAACGTGACTGGGGGCGGGATAGCGCAGTGGTTAGCACGTTTATCCTGGGTTCGAATCCCGCCAGGGGCACGGCAACTTTGTCTGCAGTAGAGAACTGTTCTACACGCAGTCAGGTTTTGGTGCAATGCTACACTGAATTTAAGTGCAGTGCCACCCATGGTTCGCTAGTTCCAGCCGATGCTTGCAGGTTTCACCGCAATGCATAGCCACATGGCGTTACGGGCTTTCTCCTTGCCATAATACTAGCAGCCGCGATATAAGTGAAATATTCTTCAAAGCGGTGTTAACCCCCAACTCACCTCACAACACCTCAACGTGACTGTATAGGTCAGGACAGTGTCTTGATACCAATGTCAATAGCTGGGTGGACTGAATGCAATTTTGATGAAGTGCCTTGCTCCGGGACACAACACAGTATGAGATCAATGTCCATAATTTAGCAACCCATTTCAATAGTTGGGTAGACTGAGTGCAATGTGGATTAAGTTTCATGCCCGACACACATGGACAGAATACACGAGAGTATGGGACTCAGTGACAATTTGTTGCTGTCACCACAGGGATTCGAAACCGGGCCTTTAGCGTTAGAGTCACTTACACCTTCATTCCAAACTGGGAGTCATAAATTAACACTCGTACGACCTTGATAATAGTTTTCTTTCCATCTGTGTGTGTTAACATTAATATTATTATTATTATTACAAGTAGTAGTAGTAGTAGTAGTAGTAGTAGTAGTAGTAGTAGTAGTAGTAGTAGTAGTAGTAGTAGTATTTCATTTAAAAACCATTTGTGACTTTTTTGCATTGTGCATACATGTATGTAACTATCGCTCATTTTGACAAACTAATGACTAAATCAAATTCATCAAAAGGAATGAATTACAATTATATTATTTTCAAAATGTAGAGGCCTAAACGGCACATCACAGAGAAAATAGATTTTAAGGTTTTTGAAAAAGAAGAAGGTTCAAATTTATTGTTTGAAAGATGTACATTTTACAGCTGATCAAGAACAAATAAGCAACAGTTGGGTTATAAAGAATTCTAGTTATCACCTTTTAAAAGTAATTCAATAGGAACAACAAGTTTATTTAATAAACATTTTGAATCTAAAGTACTTGATAGCACTATAGATCAGGATGGAGGTAGTTATGTGGCACTTGATCTTCTCAATTATACTCTTGTAAATCTATATTGACCAAATACTGATAGACCTGAATTCATTAAAAAATTAAGGAAAATAGCTGAACATTTTGAGGAAGACAAAATTATTATTTGTTGGTGATTAAAATATGGTTATGGATCCTGAAAAACATACATATAAATAAATAACCATGAAAACAATCCCAAGGCACGTAAAAAATTGTTAGAAATGATAGATATATTAGAGCTAAAAGATCCATGGTAGGTGATAAATCCATTCCTGAGTTTATTGATAGTGTCTGCCGGGAAGACAGGGGTCGGATCGACCTGTCGACAAATGGAAAAGTACTTGGACCGAACTGTCGACAAAACCATTTTCTCAGGTTTTCATTAATCGAGCGCAGTTACAATGTAGTTACTACCTCGCTATAAAGATCAGTGTGTACTCTATAGCGCAAGCGTACCTGTGTAATGCTATTTTAATCTAAATTTTTCATTTTAAAGTTCATGAAATTAAACATTGTGAGCCATATTTTAAAACTGATGAACATTTTGAATATTTGAAGAATATTTTATTTCATGTTTATGTTTAAAATTTTCAGGCTATGAAATCGTTATATTTTAAAAATCATTATTTATCATTTTAAAACTTATGTAATCGTTGAATAATTTATTATCTATAATTATCAGTTTAAACCTTTTTAAAGTATTTTTATTCATTAGAGATTGTTGATGTCAATATTGATTATTTTAAGCTCAAAATAACTGAATGTCTTGACTCGTTAAAGGAAAACTGTGTAATAAAGTGTATCTCTATAAAGCCTATGCCTATGTTGTGTTTTGATAGTGTGATCAATGTACTGAGCTCAACAACTCCATGGACCGAAGTTTACCGACGAGTCCTGCCACAAAAAGGGTATTACATATCTATTAAACGCGAAGATGGAAGAATTATAAACATAAAGATTGAGTAAAAAGATATAGGCAAAAGAGATTTATTGACATGTGAATTTGTTAAAATATCAGTATTTTTTACTCCATGCCAATTCCTGCGCTAAGCACATCTTTAGGCCCTTTCAATATTTCTAAAATAAGCAATCACCAAGGTTACCTAGCATCTTATAAATATTAAATCCAAAAGTAACAAAATTCAAACATTCTTAAACTGAGAAGAACACTTCAAGAAGGAATACAAAGAAACCGAGTGGAAAAATATCAATCAACTGGTAACAGATTTGTGGAATTTAAGGATAAACACAACAATCCATTGAAAGCAATTGTTCCTATTACAAAATCAATACCTTACAGATATAATATGAAAAAGTTAAACCAAAGTTAAACCATGACAGCAAAGAATTATTATATATTGCCAAATAACAAAACCATTGCATTTTCATATTGTTAATATACAAGCTTTCCTTCGTTTTGGGTAACACTCAATGTGCATTTAAACAATCATGTACAAGAAATGCCACATTTGACTTATGTACAATATGCAAAATGTTTTGTTATATTTCGAAATGTATGGATATGTGAAAAATGGAATTAAAGAAAGAAGTTCTCTCATTGCGTAATTCTGATCTTTTCTTGCCTGAAATCACACTTGTATAAAGGTGTCATCTAAAATGAATATGATTATAATAAGAATATTTGAAGTTATCATCGCATTGTTAGATTGTTCACAGTAGTGAAGAGGTAAAGTGTTTGTGCAGAGTGTTTTATAAGTCTTGTTTTATCCTTCTTTCACGTATGGTATCAGGTCAAGACATAAATTTATATAGGGTGTCGGTAGAGATGAATCAGAAAGTATAAACTGAAGGATGACTCTTGCTTTGTTGAGATTACGTATGGAATGTTAAAAAACAATTCACTGCTAATTCATATATTATTTTCGGCTTAAAGACATATTTATACATGTTTTTGAAAGAAATAATTCCAAAAGTTTCTAAGTTCCTAAGAATTTTGAAAGACATGATTACTGTTGAGAAAAGTATATCATGAAGAAACAATAATTTTGAGAATTTCTCTTATAATAATCTCCACCTTTTCCACTATTTAATCTTCAATTTTGTGTTCATACCGGTAATATGTGTATATGAATGCGTATATATGTATGTATGTAAATATATATATGTATATGTATATGTATATAGATAGATAGATAGATAGATAGATAGTTAGATAGATAGATAGATACATTATGACTTTGATATTCACCACTTCATGTTACTATTCTGTTGAACCATCTGATTGTTGAACCATTCATAGAGATATGATGCGTGTAACTAAGTTATAGGAACAATAACAATATTTTTTTTAAAATTTAAATGTGGGAATTATGTACCAGTCACCATTTGACATTTGATCACAAATATTGCCAGATTCTAATTGTACAGGTCGATGACAGTTAAAAACCTGAATCAGCACCACTGATAGTTACTATTATTGAGAATACCATGATACCATCTGTTTTCAATTTATGTTCGATAAAAACAAGCATGTAAAGCCTACCAGGTTAAACTTTTTTCCAGTGTAGCACCAGGAGAGGAAATGATATGTAGTTGACAGATTCCTCGATCTGAGCTTGAAATAATGCACTGCATGCTTCGCTCTCTTCTTACCGTTGAAGACACGCATCTGTCCAGGCCTGTTTTACGCCAAACATATGAACAAATCCAAATCAAATAAATGTTTATGATAGCCTACACAGAAATACTGAGTTTAATTTACTTTAGTGTTTCCTGAATCCTATGATAACAGTGTTCTATCCAATAATAAGTTTATAAGTGACGATATGATATGAAAGCTTATTCTACAAACGCTCCTTAAGTCTCAATTCAAAATGATTGTTCTCATATGATATAATTACATAACGAAAGGTAATCATTTTAGTATGGTGCTGAATGTAAATCCCAAGATGAAATACATCTCAGTAGTTCAAAAGCAAGTGTCACTAATGTGACATGATCCATCACAGCATATTATCACTTCAAAATGAAAAGGAAACAAAGTTGAGGCCATGGTTTCATTGAAATTTTATGTCATCAGAAACCTGTACAGTTTACTATGTACTTCAGTGGGGTTGTTGAAAATTCAAATATAGTTTCAAAGCATACTGTGAACTTATAATAATGTGAACATCATATTTGAAAATAGCCCAGTGAACCTCTGTTTAGATACACCGAGTAGCAATAGAAACGATGCTAAATTTCAAAAGAGTCAACCACAAAATATTTCTGCCGGATAAAGTCGATCGTGAATGTCGAGATGAGGATATATCTTGTAAATAGAGAATATTAACCAAGTGTGTTTCTTTATCATAAATATCATATTTTGGGAATAAATATTGCATTATGCTAGCCTTTGCCGAGCATTATACATTATTTTTTATTCCAAATATTTGATATTAATGATACGAAAACACACGAGGTTTATAATATCTTTATCATACAATGTCATTATTGAAATAAGCGTTTTGTTGTGCTAAAAGTTGTAAAAGAATTGACCCAGTTTTAGCGGACTAATTCCATAGATGTACTTCAGAGTGACGGTCACGACATCGGCTATATATGTCTGTGAAGTACCTGAAAATTGATCTTAATTAAAACAATTTAAAAACGCGATGTGTGTGATTCTTGAATAAATCGACAATTAGTCCCTGATCTCTTGTTCATGGATATATTTTCAATCAGTTCATAAGTATCTATCTAATAATTCAAAGCACTCATAAATCACTTGATCACGTTAATAGAACAATGGAAGTAACTCCAGTTTCAACGTTTTGGGAGCTGCGTTGCAGGGTTGATTCGGACTGCTGCATAACAGTATCGTTCACACTTAAACTGTAATTATGTGTGAGGTGAGGTTATTTCTTTTGTGTATGACTTATGTACCTATTAATGTACCTAATACCGAATGCTCAGTCCTCAAGAACTACCAAAATGCTGGTACGATTTACGAGGAGTGTCGGGCCACACGGACACATCAAGATTCATTTTGTTCACAGCCATGGATACTCTTGGTTAAACAAATCTACAATTATCTTGACTTTGTTGAAACTACTATGCACTGTACCATATCAGATGATTTCGTGCTTTTGAAATCAATTCATTCAAGCGGAAATACTCGTGTAAACTCCCGGTTACAGTTTTAGATGACTCGTAAACAGTTTTAGGATTCGCATGAAAAGAGTGGAATGTAGTTTATGGTGTGTATTTGACCTTTGACCTGTTTTGCATATTTATCAGATTAAGATACCAAGTTTACCAGATTGCTTTATTGCATCGATAACACTTGCGTTCGGCTTCGGATCCAGAGGTCCGGTGTTCGAATCCCCCCAGGGGCACGGCAACTTTGTCTGCAGTAGAGAACTGTTCTATACGTAGTAAGGTATTGGTGCAATGCTACATAGTACCACCCATGGTTCGCTAGTTCCAGCTGATGCTCGCAGGTTCCACCGCAATGCATAACCACATGGCGTTGCGGGGTTTCCTCCCTGCCATAACACTAGCAGCCGCGATATAAGTGAAATACTCTTGAAAGCGGTGTTAAACCAAAACTCACCTCACCTCACCTCCATAACACTCTCCATTATATGATAAATGTATGTACAAAATGTCAGTCATGAGAGTATGATCCTTTATGTCTTATATCTGTTCAAACATACATGGGGTGCTGATCTTGCTATTTCAAAGAGGTGTTCTTGAAAAAAGGTTTGCTATTTATTTTAAATTCTTATGAACTATGGAAATTTTGTTGGCATAAAAATGCTTATGGCATAATGTACCTTCTTGGACGCATCAGTGGTAGTATACCTCGGGGATTGAAATATCTTACATATCTTACATATCCATCCATCCCCCCCCCCCCCCCCCCCCCCCCCCCCCATTTAACTCCGAGCTTCTGTGTCTGTGGTGGCCTCAAGACCACAACGGTTCTCCAAGGAAAGATTTCTATGGCAGAGCTAGTGATTTTCACACGTAATTACAAGTATTTGATGAAAAAAATTGGTAACATTTCTACGGATTTTCAAGAGTCATACCTTAACGGAACAACTACGGATTAGCTGTGGAAGACCTATAGAATGTTTAAGGCTTGGGAGGAAGACCTACTGTCACATCACGGCGAAATGTGGTAGACGTACAGAAAATTCCACGAAGGAAGTACGCAAATATACAGGTGGCTTACGAAATCCCTGCGAAAGATTTGCGGCAAGAACGGTTTTCACGGAAGAGCTACGACACTAATCCGTTCTACACGGAGGATCTACGACACTAATCCGTTCTGCACGGAGGAACTACGGAAATCTAAGGAAGATTAACGGTATACTTGCGGAAAACCTGTGATAAGCAAGAAATAGATGCGAGCAGAGCGAGGAAGACCTGCGTTAACCACAGAATGATCACTGTAAGACTGAGGAATTTCGGCGAAGATCAAATGATTTTAACTTGAAACAGTGTATAAAGGCCAAGGTTTGACCACCAAAGCCTCAATAGAGCCATTGAGTGGCGCCAGAACAAGCAGACACAGATGAAAAATATACAGAAAAGATGTCATTGCAAGGTGGCATAGACATCTTCACTCTTCCATTGATATAAACGCGCTGTCATTGCTGTCACTACACTTGAGGTAGACAACTGGTTCGATAAAGCCACACGTGTCCATTTTTCCAACATTAAAATGGCCGATCGAAGGTAGTTCAAGGGATCTGACTGATATAGCGATACCTGAACACTCAGAGTAGAGTTTTAAATATGGTCCCTTGATGAAAAGGTCAATCATCTTACTGTCTGGACTCTCAAAATCGCATGCGACGTCTACCTCTCACACTAAAGAGTTCCAAAAAAATGAAGGGTCACACGAATAATACGAATAACTGTTTTCTATGGATGCGGCTAATCGGGCAGTGTAATTGTATGCTTTACCTAGACTTAACTTGAACTTAAAAAATACATAACAAATTGGCAAATTTTCAAATTTGTGAAAACAAAATATGCACACAAAAAATGTACTACATCGCCTTTAACAACTAGCAACGAAAGGATTCAACAAATTTAATCAGTAAATCTCAAAAGAGTGGGGCCATGGCTGAGGGTGGAGAGAAGAACTAATGAAGAAATTTACGAAAATCTCATGTACAATCGTATCACTACCGTAGCTGTGCCGTATGAAACCGTATTTCACAAGTGTAAAACCATATCTCTATGTACAGTGGAAAAATTGAAGGCGGGGAAAGATGAGGAAGCCTTACGGAATAGTTAAGGCTAGGAGTTACGGCTAGTACGGAACGACTACGAAAGGCGAGACGAATACTACGATTTTCCTTTGTCCCCACGGAAGACTTAGGAATTGGAAAACTGTGCATTTGCTTTTGAACATGTTCAAAAGAAACCGCACAGTTTATTTTCGACAACGGGAGCTGACGATAGGACTACGGTTCTTAACGGACTTTGGGGGAACATTTACGGTGTTCCAAGGTAGAATTGCGAACACTCAGGGTAGACTTACGATTTCTCACATTCTAGGCAACATTCTCAACCGTAGTTATGCCGTAGCTCAGTGAAATGGGGGTACAAGGATTGCAGGCACTTGTAGTTGCGCCGTAGCTCAGTGAAATGGGGGTACAAGGATTGCAAGCACTTGTATAATACAGTATTTTTTATTCCAAATATGTTATATTAATAACACGAAAACACACGAGGTTAATAATATCTTTATCATACAATGTCATTATTGAAATAAGCGTTTTGTTGTGCTAAAAGTTGTAAAAGAATTGACCCAGTTTTAGCAGACTAATTCCATAGACGAACTTCAGAGTGATGGTCACGACACAGGGGCTTGTATTGCTGAAAACAAACAGTTCCTAGGTTCAATACTACGATTCGATATACCTATACTTATAAATAAAGAAAGGGATGCAACGTCAATTTTACCCCCTGTCCAATCAAGTCCAAATTTCAAAATGTTACCACACTTTGTACACCTAAAACACATTGTAGAAATGTAGCACAGTGATTGCTCGTTCGATTAAAACAAACATAAACACAATCGGTCAATTATTTCTTAAGTTATGACACTTGAAACGCGATTTTTTGCTCGTCAAACTCGAGTGGGCCAAAATGGTGTCTCAGCAATACATCGTCAAAAATCGAGGAAAATGTCGATATTTCATTCCTACCAAAAGCAATCAATCTCGAAAAGAGTTTTCTACTATCACTTAACATCCCTGATACATTTGTCATACTTGAATAGTTCGGGTATCTTACCGTAACAACTTTATTGCAACTTTATAGTAATTACAGGCAAACCGTGTATAAAAGCCAAGGTTTGACCACCGAAGCCTCAATAGAGCCATTGAGTGGCGCCAGAAACAAGCAGACACAGTTGAAAAATATACAGAAAAGACAGAAGATGTCATTGCAAGGTGGTATAGACATCTTCACACTTCCATTGATATAAACGCGCTGTCATTGCTGTCATTGCAAAAACTACACTTGAGGTGGACAACTGGTTTGATTAAGCCACACGTGTCCATTTTCCCAACATTAAAATGGCCGATCGAAGGTAGTTCAAGGGATCTGACTGATATAGCGATACCTGAACATTCAGAGTAGAGTTTTAAATATGGTCCCTTGATGAAAAGGTCAATCATCTTACTGTCTGGACTCTCAAAATCGTGTGCGACGTCTACCTCTCACACTAAAGAGTTCCACAAAAATGAAGCTTTTAAGGTCAAACCATTTTGTTTCAATACGAATAACTGTTTTCTATGGATGCGGCTAATCGGGCAGTGTAATGGTAACAAATTTGCGAAAATAAAATATGCAAAAAAAACGTGCTACACCGCCTTTAACAACTAGCAACGAAAGGATTCAACATATTTAATTGATATATCTCTAAAGAGCGGGGCCATGGCTGAGGGTGGAGAGAAGAACTAATGAAGGAAATTATGAAAATGTCATGTACAATCGTATCACTACCGTAGCTGTGCCATGTGAAACCGTATCTCTATGTACAATCAAAAAACGAAGGTGGGGAAAGATGAGGAAGCCTTACGGAAAAGTTAAGGCTAGGAGTTACGGCTAGTACGGAACGACTACAGACGACGAGACGAATACTACGATTTTCCTTTGTCCCCATGGAAGACTTACGGATTGGAAAACCGTGCAGTTGCTTTTGAACATGTTCAAAAGAAACCGCACAGTTTATTTACGACCGCGGGAGCTGACGGTAGGACTACGGTTCTTAACTGACTTTGGGGGAAGATTTACGGTGTTACAAGGTAGAATTACGAACACTCGGGGTAGACATACGATTTCTAACATTCCAGGCAACATTTTCAACCGTAGTTTTGCCGTAGCTCAGTGAAATGGGGGTACAAGGATTGCAGGCACTTGTAGTTGCGCCGTAGCTCAGTGAAATGGGGGTACAAGGATTGCAGGCACTTGTAGTTATGCCGTAGCTCAGTGAAATAGGGGTACAAGGATTGCAGGCACTTGTAGTTATGCTGTAGCTCAATGAAATGGGGGTACAAGGATTGCAGGCACTTGTAGTTATGCCGTAGCTCAGTGAAATGGGGGTACAAGGATTACCGGCACTTGTAGTTATGCCGTAGCTCAGTGAAATTTGGGTACAAGGATTGCAGGCACTTGAAGCAGTAACGCAACGGGTTCGGCACTGAGAATTACTGCTACACGTTTCTCGTGAATCAACAGTAAACTCAATTTCAACAATATCAGTGAACATATAAGCAGATCTTTTTTCTTGAAATTTTCAATCGCAGCTTTCTCACTTACTGGTATTTGAACTTCGTGATGGGGTCAGCAATGGAGTTCATGCTTCTTTTCATGGCTACTCTCTTCCGACGATCAAACATGATAAGCTCACCATTACCTGTATGACGATAGGTGAAGATTCATTTAAATTTTCTCATATTAATCAATTTCGTATTTTTGTTTCCGAGAATAAACGATAAACATTTCCTTAAAACCATGACAGGTAGATCAAAGGTACATTATTTGAAGAAACGAAGAGTAACAAGTTATCTTACACTGAACATATTGCAACCTCACAATAGTTTTTCAAAAACAAAGGAGCTAAATTGGAGATTATATGTACCTCATATCAATTGCTAGTCTTGGTGCTATGTTAAATGATGGTATTAATTTTAACCTTAGTGTAGAGTTTGCATTTCTGACACAACCTACTTATCTGACAAAAATTAGGTTAAAAGTTTCTTTCCTAGGAAGTCAACTCTGCAACCAATCGAACACCAAAGACAATGTGGTCTCTTGCCCAAGTTCAAGCCAGAATATTGACTGATTTCCTATATATTTGCATAATTTGTTTATTAATATATATAATAGTCTTGTATCAAAAGCAAAATCGGAGTGACAGACTCACCGTCTGATTTTATACCATCCTGGACCGAATTACCAGCCAATAACTTAAAGGGGCTGTTCCTATTTATTTCCTATTCATAATGATAGCTTGTGCATTCAAATTTACTTTAGAGGGTACAACAACTTATTACACAAACCAATTATCCGTAGTGGTATCTGTTGCGTAAAAAGCAAAAATTGCATGGCGGTCATTTTATTGTGAACACATTTTATTATTTCGAATGACGAAAACGATTCACACGAATTTATTTAGCCACGTACACTTATTTTTAATTTGATTTGCCGAAAAGAGAAGGGGATTTCACTATTTGTAAAATTATTTTTTCAACACATTTCATTAAATTATTTCAGCGAAAAAACGTGCTACTGCTCCTTTAAAATTGATATTGACAGTGCCAGCGTGAGAAGACTAATGAGCAACCATCAAACTTCAAATCACGACACATCATACAACTTACCAACGTATATGGCCCCAATCCACTTTTTTCTAGGTGAGTCAATACTGACAGCATCACCAAGGTTGATGGTTGCACCATTGCAATTGCTGGGTGCTTCTTCTTGGTCGGGGCTGCAAAGCAAGATAATCTTATATTAACAGAACTGTAATGTTATACCAAACCGTGGACATACGGTAACGTTTAAATATCTATGAATCATGACAACCATGACTTTTATATAGGGGACTTAATGGTCGCACTGAGGACATTATGTATTATTTCATAGATAACAATCTATGGTTGCACCAGCCTTCCGGAAAGAACTTTATCATTATGCACTGGTTTTCAGATTCCAATTGATGTCAAAATGCCTGTATGTCTCTCAGTGTAATAAACAACAATTAACATGTTATCATTGAAACCCTCAACTAATGTGACAACTTTCATACAAAGTTTTGCATTTCAGTTCAAACTGTATAAAATGGGGAAACAGTGTACAAACTAATGTTGGCATAGTGTACGCTCTGGGCCCTTTGAGTCATAACACATAATTGATGTAGAACCTCGTAAGACCATAAAATAATCATATTTCACCTTCCTATGGATAATCAAAAACGTCAATTACTGAGAATCATGTTCATCTGAACGTAGGCAAGTGATTGGAACCCGGCGCACTCCGAATGAGCCGGTTTGAAAAGACCACCGAAGGCGGCTTATAATGGCGGACAAATGTTATCCTTGAGACATTCAATCATTATTTTTTAATGAATTTCCTTTTGACAATTGGATAGTTGATTGATTTATTTTAAAATATTTCTGTTTCTTTAAAACAATGCATTACACGCTAATATAATATTAATCCAAGTTTTGAAATAATTTTAAAAAAATACTTGTTTGATATAAATGACATGTGTATTGAAGCTAGTTTGAGAGATGATGACGTCTTCCTGTCTGTTCGCCGATACACTTGTTTCAACTAAGCCTGGTCCAGGAACAGCGCACGCCGGACATGTGACCGTTGTATACGCCGCCAAAACGAATCAAGCATAGCCACTGTCTCCGTAAGGTATGATCAATATCTACTTAAGATCTTTGTTATAACTTTTATCATTGCTGCACACTTCAATCGGTAAGTTATTCATAATAACAACAGTAGGTCTAATTCGGACATTTGGTCCCATGATAGCCTGAACTTATATATTCAGGCGTTTATTTTTGTGTCCGAGTGGCTGCCAGCCCGTCATAACAACAGACAACACGTTGAATGGTTTAATTATCTTTCTGAAAGTATTACTTTATTGTGTAGTTACCAAGCTAAAGTTTACCAGAAGATGGGTAATCACAAAATAACATGCACATGAACTATAATTTTCCAAAAATATATTGCCCAAAATTGAAGGGATGATATAAATTCATTTATTCCTCAAAATTTAAATCCTTACATAAATGTTTACATTTCGTATGCTCATGATATTTTCTTACAGAACAAGTTCTGTTACGGTCATTTATAAAAGAAATATCCTAAATGTAGTATCTTTTATTTTCAGATGTTCTATTTCATGAACACCGTGAAAGGTGCGCGAAAGGTGGCCTAATAGGCTCATAGGGTCATGGGCAAATGAATATTGTTTATATGAAAAGTGATGATACTGAGTAAGTACCTTTTTGTTTCTAATTAAGCGATTTTAATTCTATGGTAGCAGATGCGTAGTTCATGTAAGTCCTTGTAATGTTCATCTACAGCTGTTCAAGTTGATATTTAATATATATATATATATATATATATATATATATTTGATATCAAATTTATGAAAAGAGGTGCTAAAATGACATCTTGTTACAGCTATTTAGGTTGATGGTAATGTTATTTCTTCGACAATATATCTCTATCTTGGAACCTGAATTTAAGTGTTCAAAAGACAGGCCCCCCGAAATATTTGAAGGAAATGCGTCAATTTTGAAGAAACTCCATCCAAATTTGAAAGAAATGCGTCCATTACGGAAGAAAAAATGCTTCTTTTCTCGAAACAATCGCAGCAATATCGGTGAATTCACGGTAATAACAGAAACAATCAGTCTGATGTCGGAAGGACCAACATACCTATCGGAAACGACATCGGCCATTTCCGTGAATTCTCGGTCGATGCCGGAAATGCACACATACAAAAATCGCGTCGGAAGAATGTTCCCCTGCTGCGGTGAGAAATGTTTTTACTGATTACAGTCCGTACTTTACATGAATCGAAGTTAAATTACTTTTGTTGAATGCGTCTTGGTATAGGGAATCAACAAGACTTTAGGTTACTGTCATGAAAATGAGTAGTTACGGTGCTAATGTTAAAACAGTTCTCGATTCGCTGATTGTTTACATTGAAGTCTGTGTCTACAACCTCTCATTCTTGGACTCTCTGGACTTCTCAATTGCCAACTCAGCCAATGAACCTCTGAATCAGAGGTCTCAGAAAAGTGGAGGGACAGCATTCCTATGCCACAATCATCTTAAAGCATATACTCAGGCTATAGATATTGCCCACGACAGAATCACTGCCATAGAACTCTCACTCCCAAACCAGCATCCACTCAATCTCTTATCGATATATTTACCTCCCTCAAATCGATCCATAGATCTGTTCAAGCTTTGTCTTGATGAACTTCAAGAAACTTACTCAGCTCTATCAGAAAAGGGCCCAGTGATCATCCTCGGCGACTTCAATGCCAAAATTGCAGGACCAAGAGCAAATGTCACCCTTGACCAAAGATCTAATCTGCTTGCACAATTCCTTACTGCAAACAATCTCAACTCTGTAAACATGCAGAGTCTATGTACTGGCCCAGTGAATACATTTTATGCATATACAGGAGACACCAATAGACCACATCGTTGCACCATCCGACCTTATGCATCTCATCCATGCAGCAGAAGTAAAAGATGATAACCCTCTGAATATCTCAGACCACCACCCAGTGGTATGCTCTCTCACACTTGAAGTTCCTAATAAAACAAAAAGGGATCCTTTTACACCTAGACCAGCTTGGGAGAAAGCCATACAAAATGGCAGCCTGAAGGACTACACATACGCAGTCTGTTACTCCCTCTGGGGAAAGCAGATTCCACCACAAGAATGTGACAATAAGGATATAGACAATCTCAATGAGTTGATAACCACAGCTCTTATCACAGCGGCGTCTGACTGCCTTCCCATGAGACATTTCAGATGCTATCTAAAACCGTATTGGAAAAAGGAGTTGAAAGAATCCCACAACTTGATGTCTCAATACAGACAGAATTGGATTCTAGATTGTAGACCAAGGGGTATGTCCCACACTAGCTTCTATAACTACAAGAAAGCCAAGGACGGATTTCGTGCCGCTATGAAAGAAGCTGCTTCCAAGTATGAAACAGAACACTTCAACAATCTGGATACATTATTTGACATCGGCCAGAAAACATTCTGGGCCCTCCTCAGCACCAGAGATAAAAACTCCCAAATAGCAACCATATATGCATCTGGGAAGCACAGCTCAGATTCAAATGATATATGCCAAGCATTAGCAAATCATATGAAGACTATCTTCAGCAAAGGTAAAGATGTCCATTTCGATCAAACCTTTAAAGATTATCTAGAAGGTAGAGTTGACGAAATAAAACGGTGCATCTTAAACAAGTTTATCGATGCCAAAACTATCATGACTTCCCAATCTGAAGTTAAAGATATCTGCAGAACTCTGAAAAATAACAAGGCCTGCGAAGTTGATGGAATATTCTACGAACATTTAAAGCATGGAGGATCAACTCTTCACTATTATTTATCTGAGCTGTTCAACAGAATCCTTACTATAGGATTCATCCCATCAAAGTGGAAAAAAGGTATCATCATTCCAATCTTTAAAGGCGGAGGGAAACCCAGGACGTCCCTAGACTCATACAGAGGTGTGACCCTGCTACCTGTGATCTCAAAACTTTTTGAACATGTCATCGCCAAACGGATCCCACAATTCCAAGACTCTACAGACTTCCCTGATCCTCAGCAATGTGGGTTCCAGAAAGGTCTCTCGTCTCTTCACGCCTCCTTTCTTCTACAGGAGACAATATTCCACTACAAAGAACGAAACGACTCTCTTAAAGTGGTCTTCCTTGACAGCAGCAAAGCTTTCGATACCGTGTGGCATGATGGGCTCCTCTGGAAGCTAAAGGAGTTGAACATTCACCCGGCAGTGTGGCGAATTCTCTGCAACACATATTCTGGGATGGAGAGCTGCGTTCTGGTAAATAATACCTTCTCACCCTGGTTCAAACTCGATCGCGGAGTCAGACAAGGTAGTGTTCTTTCTGCCAAGCTCTACCTAGTATACATCAATGAACTCTTGTCAAATCTTTCAAGTCTACAGAAGGGAGCATTCGTCCTTGACCTCCACCTCGCCGCTTCAACCCAGGCAGACGATATCTCACTAATGAGTCCAATCACAGACCATATCCAGTACATGGTAACAGAGTGCCAGAACTACAGTGCCAAATGGCACTTCACATTCTCACCCGCAAAGAGCAATGTGATGATCTTCAATCCTTCAAGGAAGATCACATGCAGCATCAAACTTTATGGGAAAACCTTACCTATAGTTCAAAATACCAAACATGTCGGCATTCTTCTTGACTCCCATCTCAACAGCCACAGTCAAACAGCAAACGCCAGCTCGAAGATGAAGTCAACACCAATAATGTTAATGAAATCAGGCCTGCACAACAGAGGCTTAAACCCAATTACCAGTGCAAATCTAGTTAAGTCTGTTTGTCTAAGGCTCTATTCGGATGTGAACTGTGGGCAATCTTGAACAAAAGTGATGTCATCACTGTTGAAGCACAAAGATTTTGTCTAAAAACCTGCCAGGGTCTCCCCAAAACAACAAGATCTGACATCTGTAACGCCTTAATTGGATGGTATTCAGCAGAATCATCTATCGACACAAGAAAGCTGTTTTTCTTCAGCTCCCTGTGCAACAGCAAGAAACACCTTCTGTGCTAGTAGTTATTTATGTCACGCCTATTTGCTGTTGCGCCCTCATCGTGTAGGTGGAGCTTGTGATAAATGTGGCGTGAACTGTGCAGATATCCTGATCCATACCTTGACATCATGTGAAGCATCCACTGATGCCAGAGATCAACTCTGGTGCGATATTGTTGATGTCGGCCCAATAGAGCTGAGTGTTCAACTGCACAACAGGACTGATATAGACCTGGTGTGCAGCCTGCTGCCGTGCCGTCCCCCAGTTCCACTCTCCGATGAGGAGACTGTGCTGTACACAAAAACTGTGATAAATGGACTATACACGATCTGCAATACTTGACAATCACTCGCGTCTCTCCTCTCCACTTAACTTAATCATAATTTAACTTCTCTCGCATTTCCTTGTACTCTCCTCTGGAGGAATAAAAGTATATATATATCACTAACAGAAAGACTAAAAAGCAAAGATGATCTCTGAAGCGTGTAAGACGTTTCAGGGTTATTTCATAAGTAACTTATTAATTATGTTCAAGTTTGAGTTCAGTAATCAAAAAAAATTGGGATTGGGAAAGACACCTTTTCAGGGCTATTAGTGTGGGTCTTTTTATTGTGAATATTTAATTGGTGAATTTTTTAGTCGTTGATTCCGGGGGTATATTGTTTTTCACCTGTCTGTCTGTTGTGCCACAAAATCTTTAAACATAAACATAACTTTTGATTGGGCAGAGCCAGGTCTGAGAAACTTGACATGTGCATCCCTTGTGCTGTGCAGATGATACCATGATATTTGACCTTGTGACCTTGACCTTGCTCCAGGATGCGTCTGGGGGCATTCATGCAATCTTTCTCTTTATTACTTTGAATAAGTTTCCCAAATTTCCTATTCAACTATTCCTTAAATCATTAATTGGTCTTGTCACATTGAAGGTCTATATGTCAGATTGCCATTGGGTGTTGGAAGAGATTCATGATTCAACATATCCTGTCATGACTGAAAAACTTGTTTTTGTTAGCAGCTGATGACCCAAAGGGCACACAGAATTGAGGAGATGGACATTGGATGGAAGCAAACGAACCTCCCCATCCCCTTGGAGGTGAAGGTACTCAAGAATCGAGTGAGTAGCAGCTTTATTCTGTCGTTTGGTAATGTATATAATAAGTGACCCAATAATTAATTTCTAAAACATTGGTTATCACCTCTCAAATTTGTTCCGTGTCTTGTTGAGAAGTGTCCCAATAATTCCCAGTAATTTAACATTATATACATATGTTATAACTATAAAAGTCCCAATAATTACTTTTTTACAGGAAGCTGAGTAGCTCTAAAACTTGGTTCGAGTCTCACCGAGAAGTCCCAATAATTCACCATTCTGTATATGTGTATATACATGACCCAACTATACCTATATTGCAAAGGTTCTTTGACATTATGATTTTCATCAGCAGCTGATGACACAAAAGCCACACAGAATTGAGGAGGTGTGTCTGATACACTGTTGTTGATGATTCAGATCTGAAAGACTGTTGCTGAATGTCCACATCTCAAGTTTCCAGAGAGAATTACTTTAACATCAATGCGGAAATACAATCGAAGGAAAACATTTCTGTAAACGGTTCGTATGAATTTTTTTTGTGATAATTAACCAAACTCTAATATTCATATCAAAAAGCAAAATTTCTAGACAATGCCTTTTTTGTGACAAAAGGATGTTGACATCAGCATGGAAATATAGCCTTGCACAAGAAAATCCAAGAGTATCCATAGCATTATGTCTCTATTTTTGCTATCTTTTCTTATGTATTCTATTTGAAAATTGTACATGTTGATAACTTAACATACTTACTTGTGTGTTCCTTATGTTAAAGTAGTAAGCAAAACCTCATGAATAATGTATCATATATTTTCACATTAGAATGGTTTATACCTATGGTTATATTACATATAAAAATGTCTCTGATATCAACTATATCAACACTATTTGAAGTAACAAATACCACATGCTTGCAGAGGGTACTTTTACTTTAATCACCGAGTGTTGATAATATATATGATTTAGGAAGTCTAGAGGCTAGGATGAGCAAAATATGAAAACAAATCTTCACCCTACTTTTTAACCAGTGATCATCAACATTATAACATATTGTTAAGCCCTCATAGCATTGCAACTAAATATGGTAATGTTCTCGGGGATGGAAAACCGTGAGAGGTATTTAACCTTTATTTAACTGTTTTAACTAATGTCAAAGCATTATTTGATTGTAAGATAAGATATCACTTCTAGATATATAATGTGGGAACCAATTTTGGATGCTAAGGAGTATAAAAATGATACTTGCTGTCCATTTAGATGTGTCGCTAGTTTGGTTGCCAATTAAATTGATAATTACTGTTTACCTAGTCCTACTTATTCAGATTTACCAGATGTGCTTGACTCTTTGGATGCCAACAATTCGCTTCTTGTTGACAAAAGTATATAAATTCATGCTAACATAAAAAACGGTTATCTTGTTTAAATTTATATGCTCAATATACCATATAGATATACACGCAATCAATAAAGGTTTGCCTTTTTTTTTTAAAATACCATGTCAACATGTTTTGAAATATTTGTTACATATGAAACCTTGCATTGTTTCTTGTAAATCAGTTAAACATTTAATTCACCAGTACCAATCCACCTCTCAAATGCTAAACAATGTTCATACAATTTCAGAAGCAGACGTTTGTGCTGGTGATGACTCCTGTCCTTTGGAGATTGACATGGGAGTTTATGACAAACTTGCAGATTTAGATGTGAACCCGGGCACTGTCAAGGGAAACACCAGCTCTGTCGAGGGAAACGATTCTTCTGTCGAGGGGAACACCGGCTTTGCTGAGGGGAACACCGTCTTTGTTGAGGGGAACACCGTTTCTGTTGAGGGGAACACCGTTTCTGTTGAGGGGAACACTGTCTCTGTTGAGGAGAACACCGGCTCTGTTGAGGGGAAAATGGCTCTCAGGAAGAAAACCCTGACTCTGCTGAAGTTGTCAGTGTAACTGGTAAGGGCAAAATACTGTTCATGTCGGTGACACTATGAGAGTCTGAAGCCCAGTTTCATATTTGTTCAGCAGCATAACTTTTCTATCTTTCCAGTAACTTTCCATCTTGGCCCACATCATAAAGCAGCGGATTTGTCGGTGTCGTGTTTAAGTCGGCGAGACTGTTAATTCGAAGTTAATTTAACTTTGAGGAAGCTATGGTAGTTTATAGATTGGATTGATTGAGGGTGAAAACTGCATTTCAAACTAATGGGGCTGTTGATGGCTATTAGTAGGGAATAACATTTTACCAATGGGAAACTGTTTATTCCCCTTTTGAGTGAAGGGGGCATATGTGAGTGAGCTTGCAATGTCATTGATTCACTGTGGGTAAAGTATAGTGATCACAACCTAAAAGCTTATTCCTTACTTCATCCTAAAACTAATTATTACAATACTGAAATTATGTGTAGATATACTGTGACTAATGCAGATTACAAATCTTAAATATAACGGTCATTACTACCTGATGCTAGAATAAATCCACAGGTAACAATTTGAGAGTACCATGTTTGGACGCCCGGAAAGAAGTTTAAAATGTTGCAAATTGTAATTGTATAAATTTTATGTTGCTGTTGGACAACATCATAAATTGTGACAATTAGGTTTAGTACCATAGAATGATCTCCTGTTTTCACAAATTGTAAAACTTAAGCTACAAATACTATTATAAGACAAGTTAACTGGCTAGTACAAAGATTGACAATGGGCATTATGAATTGTATATGTGGAGAGTCAGCTTAAGTTCAAATTGTCAAGCCTTTTTTTATGAAATGCAATTACCATTTACCTAAAAATCTGTAAGTAGTCATTGACAGTAATACCCTTATTCCAGGAACGAGAACGAGAACAGCTTGGAGTGCTGAAGAAAACCTCATTCTGAGAAAGAAGTTCAAGCACTACCTTTTGGGAAAAGTCAGAACTATTCACAACTCTGACTTGAAGGAAGTTCAAGGATTACTGTGTAACAGAACTTTACCTCAGATTAGGAGTAATATAAATAACATTAATCATGGAAAATCCAGGTGAAGGATTGCAGATACACTGCCTTTTTTTGCTCATCAGTCCTATAAGCCCAAATGTGCTTACATGCTCTGACAGTATCGATCTTGCTAAATCAACGCCACAAAATTTTTCATCAATGTTTCTGAAACTCCATACATGCATTTGATTTACATTAGTGATGCACATTTTGGAAGTTCGAAGGGATTAGACATTTTCACCCGTCTGTTTCTGAAATTTTACATGTGCTTTGGATATACATCCGTGTTGTTGTCCCCCGCCTATGTATTCAGCGTAAGTCACATTCTTGTTTACACGATATCTCATGAAGCGTTGCATCCAAAGTCTTTAAATTTAGTGTCAGCCTACATTGTGGTAGGACGCAGACACCAGTCGATTTGGGTGACCTTGACCTTATTTTCAAGGTCACCACGACACTTAGACCTCTTTTTGAACCCTTGTTTACGCGATATTTCATGAAGCGTTGCATCCAAAGTCTTCAAATTTGTTGTCAGCCTACATTGGGGGAAGACGCAGACACCAGTTGATTTTGGGTGACTTTGACCTTAATTTCAAGGTCACTACGATTCTTTGACCACTTTTTTAACTCTTGTTAACACGGTATCTGATGAAGTGTTTCCAACATAAGTAGGTAATGATTAGATTTACGAGAACGAGTTCAAGTACTGGTAGGTGATTTGATTGAATGCTTCAAGTATGTGACCATCACTATCTTAATTACGAATGTGCTATTGTGTACACATGTTAGCTGACACGTTTTCTGGAAGCTACTGTAGTACCTGAACTTTTCTTTTTCACTATAAGTGAAGTATTATTGGTGCGATGAACATGTTGACCCAGTAAAAATATATACATTTGTATATATAGTACACATATTGGACCCTTTTTCCGAAGTTAATTGGGACTTTCCGAAGATTTAATAGGTCAGACCTAATAGATAGGTTTGAAAATAGTAACTAGATCTGAGTGCTTTAAATGGTATATATACTTTAGCTGAAAGTATACATAGCATAACACGCCTGTCCTTTAAGCAAAGAAAAAATATTCACGCCTCTATCTCTTCTCCTTCATTGAGGTCCCAATATCGTGGTTTAATCTGCTAGACCCAGTAACACAAGTTTTTTAATTATATATATATGGTTGATGCGTCATAAAGTGTAATTATGACGTCACAATACATTGCATAGATACATTCATAGATACAATGCATAGAAATAAATGTACATTGAATTGATATTGACATTGCATTTTAGAATGGAGTCTTGGCTTATATTTGTTAATAAACAATAATTATTTTTCTACCAAGCAATCAGATTCAGTTGAATCAACTTTGTATATCGGAAAAACAGAATATTTATGTTTTCCACATAGTTCAAGATGCGCACTAAGAGGGATAGTACGATTGTGTTTTTGTTTAATTTGAGAACGATGAAGATTCATTCTCCTTTTTAATTTCAATTCTGTTTTCCCGATGTATATCTCTTGACATCCATGATATATATATCAGAAACATACTTACCATTGTACAGGTGCTTGTGTTTGCCTCGTGTAGAAGTCAGATCATTACATTCACGCATGTATATCATGTGATAGGCTTGTGAGGAACTTAATAACAGAGTGTCACACATGTATCCATGCAGTTCCTGGCCACAGGGCGTGATGACGTCAATCAGATGACCACAACAGACCAAGACGTAACCACAGACCAAGGCAAGGAGAGCAAATAGTCCAGAATCCATACTTGATTGTGAGCCCCCTTGTGATATGTTAGAATCTAAGTGATCTTTAACAGTATATTCATCATTGTTGTAGAAACAATGGATAATACATTATTAAACATTTCGCCTTCGCAATTTCTACAACGTCAGTAGCATATAGGAATGAAATTGTTTCTGGTTCAATACAGTTTCATACAAACGTTTATAAATAATTGCAATGGATTTCTATTTACATCGGCTGTCATATATTATTGACACCTCGACACACATTCACGGACAAGTGAAGGACGAAAAGCTTGATGATTTAGATTTTATTGTTATTGACATCCATGAACCAAACATATCAATTTTGTCATACCTTGATTTTGAATTAGTTTTGAATTCATGAGGTGTCGTCTCGAATGTACAACAGAACAAACATCTACCGCCCCTGTCCAAATTGAATACAATTCCAATGAGCAAACATATTGATTAACAAACAAACTGATACTTGCCAACAGAAATTGAGATTATTTTTATTTTACACAGAGAAATCTTCTAAACATATGAGATCAAAGCTGTCTACCAACTAGGGAAGTTCTTCACAGTCGTTATAAATATATAAACAATTCCAATGTCCGTCCTCTCTTTGTGTTGATAACCTTTCTCTCTCTGTTGATTACCTTTCCTCTCTTTGTTGATAATATATCATCTCTTTGTTAATTACCTTTCTTCTCGTTGTTTATAATATGTCATCTCTCTGTTAATTACCTTTCTTCTCTTTGTTGAAAAATGTCATCTCTCTGTTAATTACTTTTCTTCTCTTTGATGATAATATGTCATCTCTTTGTTAATTACCTTTCTTCTCTTTGTTGATAATATGTCATCTCTTTATTAATTACCTTTCTTCTCTTTGTTGATAATATGTCATCTCTTTGTTGATTACCTTCCTCTCTCTTTGTTGATTACCTTCCTCTCTGTGTTGATGACCTGGCCTCTCTTTGTTGATAATATGTCATCGCTTTGTTGACTATCTCTCCTCTCATCGTTGATTACCTAACCTCCGTTTGTTAATTACCTTGACTCTCTTCGTTGATTACCTCTCCTCTCTTTGTTAATTACCTTGCCTGTCTAGATTACATTTAATTTCTTTGTTTAATTCAGTCCAAGAACATCCTTCTATCACTGGCTGATGTTCTTGGCACATTTATCTCAAATACTTTGGAGGGGAAACAGTCAAATTGCATGTTCTTTCCGCATTTCGACTGTGAGGGGAAAGTCTATTTGGTGACTTATTCAAACTGATGGAATATGTTGTCACTTATTTGTAAGAACTAATTTGCGAACATATCATAGTTATTTTTAGATATTGTGGTTTGAGCATTTTTGAAAATTTTGGTTGTTTCACCTTTTTGAACTTTAAACGTAAAAAAGACATTGCTGTTTGCAAGATGACAGTTGTCAACTCTGAAGGCTTTGTGAATATCAAAGAATGGACTGCGAAGAAATTGACCCCTGAAAATAATGGTTGCAGTGATTGATTTTGTTTACTAACTAACGCTACTGTTTTAACAATAAAGACATTTTATTGTAGCAAAACATATAATACAAAGAAGCTGTATAACAAAAGAAAATGTACCTCAGTAAGAAATAAATATTAAAGAATGGGATTTGAACCTCGATTTTTGTATTTTTTTTAAAATCAGATGGTCTCACTATATATTCTGTGTGTTAAAAACACCGTTTTGATTTGATGACATATTTGAAAAAACATGATGAGACAAGTATGAGAAAAATGTCAGTATTCTGTATTAGTAAGTACTTTTGAAAACGGAGTTAAACCGCAAACCATTACACCTGCTTGAACTGTGCTCCTTCATTATCATTCAGATAGGAGAATGTGATCAATTCGGTATTAGGTAAATGTTGCGTTACATGCTTTGCGTCCTTGTATCATGTTACTTGTAATTTTATACTAACCTTTGATACTTTCTGATAATACTACAAACTTTTCTAAAAGAAACTAATCATATCAGATATCTACTTTCAGGAACCACATGAGAACCAAAAGGCAGTTTAAACATCCACTTACATATTAGCAGATTACAATACGTATAATAGAACTTATCGTTTCCTGGAAAATTGGTACTCAATATTTTGTTTCCAGGAATCTGAAACTCATATTTCATATAATTAACAGATTTATTAGGAATTCTATGCAATAAAACAGGCAAACAACTGACAAACCTGAAATCTTTAATCTTATTTTTTTCTTTCAAGATGAATATTTTAGTAAACGAAATTATTTAGATAAGTATTCCCAAAATGTGTTCATGTCCAATTCTAACCCAGGTATATCCAACACTATCGAGTTGTTGTGGATAGTTTGACAATTCATTTATGTTTAACATATTTATTTACGTTTATTATTCATTTCGTTGAGATATCAGTTATTTTAAAACTATACAATGTGTATACTTATTTACAATGACTTTTTGACATGACGTTGTAATTGTAAGTGTTGATGTAACAGTATGTGGCAATGGTAATTTATATAAGTCTGGGCATCATGTTTTTAGCAAAATAAAATAGCTAATTTATATCAACGAGTGATAAACAAAATACTAAACCTAGCTCCGTTTATACCATTTTCTAAAACTTGCGAATGTTATCAGTTTTATATGGAAGCGTATTTGGATCAGATGATTTTTAAAAACGTTTTCATGTGACTCTATTACGCTTCCATAGTATTCACTTCATGTTTAAATGTTATTTATATGATGTACACAGAAAAAGCATGTTTAACATTTTAAAATTACATGTACATAAATTTAGATTTACTGTTAAGTGGCAAAAAAACAAACTATCATATTCGAAAAACCAGCAGTTTTTAAAGCAGTTCAACAATTTATAACTCAATCAGTTTTTAATGTTATTTGTTCAATGTTTAAATTCCAAGTTATTGTTTTAACATCTACCCTAATGATCTTCTGAAAGTGAGGAACCAGTTTGATTGTGCTCTGATGTCCTGTTCCAAAGCCAACGTCCACTGCCAGTTGGAACTTGCCTCCTTCAGAACTTCAGTAGTTTAGCATAGCATTGAAGAGATCTGGAGAGTAAACCGGTCTGCTCTAAGCGTAGAGTCTTGTGTGTTCATCTTCCTCAAAATTGTCTACAATCGTTGTTCATGGTATAAAGGTCAGCAGCACTATATTCTTCCTATTCAGTCAGCAAAGACTTTTAATAACTATCACGGCCCAATATTGGGAGGAGTAAAAAGGTAATACAGTGATAGGCACATGCATATTTACGTAGTTCTTCTTATTCATTACTACAATAAATGTGAACTGCTATTGTTTTAATTATGAGTATGTTTGATATCATGCATCATTAAGCGATGCTGTGATTTGTGATAGAAATATGATGATGATGATTGTGTCTTTTCAAATATTCATTTTTCACACTTTTCAAAATGTGTCCTGTGAAAAATGGATATAAAGCATTGTTCATTACCAAATTAAGATTTAACATATGAAGTGTTGTTGCCAATGTTTTGAATGGTTTGAAGTATTGACCTTGTTGAATCAATAATATCATTATGTATGGTACATACAGAGGTCCATGTGAGCTCAATATCATCCCGAGACCTACAGACGGTTGCAGATATCTTTACCGGTATCTACCGCGATCAGACTGCAATCTGAATGCAGTTGACCGCGATCAGAATGCAGTCAGATTGCAGTTCACCGCGGTCAAACTGCAGTCAGAATGCGGGTGACCGCGATCAGACTGCAGTCTGAATGCAGTTGACCGCGATCAGAATGCAGTCAGACCGCGTTTGACCGTGGTCAATTCCTTATTGTATAAAGTATAAAGAGTCATTGAAAGAAGGGGAATTTGTTCTTAAAAGCGCATCAATTGATCTAAAGAGGACATGTACATTTGTACAGATATCTTTTTTCACTCACTATAATTTGAAAATACATAAACACTATTATGGATAATTGACATCTGTATGGAAAAGTGTTTGGCATATTATGCTAATTGTAGAACCTACATATAGTTACTGTATGTACAAAATCGGTATCACCGTTTCACTTGTTACGGCCAGAAGTAATTATCAGTAATCACTACAAATAACTTTCTTTGATTTAAATTGAAGTAAATAAGATTATGTTATGTGTTGTGATGCGTGACTTTAATAAACATGATAGTATTTATAAAGAATGCATAAGGTTTGACAAATTGTTTTCTGGAATTAACTTATGTTGGATATTCTAATATAAAGATCAATTCGTCTACAATAGCATCTGTACACAGTTATTTGAGATTAGCAATATTTATTTCATTATATTTTCAGTTTTTACCGATAATACAAGTACTGCTAAGTAGACATAGTGCAGGATTTTCTATACATATTTCATGTAATGATATGTAATAGATTTGCGTGAATAATATTACAGTGAACATTACTCAATAATATCATTATAGATAATACATTTAGATGCGCAATATATTTGACTGGATGATATGGTAATAATTCTCTGGTTTATCAGAGACCCCCTAATTAACTGTTAATAAGACGGTCTGAAAAGAAAGTTTTAAAACTGATGAATAATCTTTTGACAATTCCTGCTTTAACCATATTTAAATGAGGGCACTATTTTTTTTATTGATACAAGAGTATTATTTAGCCACTGTAAACACGTATTTACCTTACTTTATTCCAGTAAGAAAAACATGCCTTTAACTTGCCATATGCGCATACTAATGAAATGAAATTTTCGAGAAGAAGACTTAGTTTTTCCGGGAGAGTGGGATCATGGCACAATGACATAACAATCTAACGCCTGCAGATGGTAATGATTCGTGCCACCTGTCTGTCGCGTAATTTGTGCGATCATGAAACCGTAGCGGTTCCAGTGTTGGGATAGGTGTATATCCCGACCAGTTCACAGGCGCCGTGTACATACAACAGGTGTACATGTGTACGTCTCAGTGAATAGCTAGCTCCCTCCGTGAATCAGGGTTATATTGGAAGAGGCAGACAGACGAGTTTATTCATGTATCATTCGTATTCTAGTTACGTAACATCATGATTGGTTTGAATTTTTGTGAAAAGTTCAGAGAACACTTTAGAATTGATTGAATGAAGATGTGATGATTAACATTTGGTTGTATTAATGTTTAATGCTGCTATTGAACAATTGACACTCTTTCAATAAATGAATTTTAGAATGTCACTGTTTGTGTCGCTATGCTACATAACGGGTACATCTTATTCAGAATATCATATTTATCAAATTTAGGAGCTATTAGATATCAGAGTCTTGATTTTTGGTATTTAAAATCCCCAATACTTAAATTATTTATACTCATGTTCAGTGAACAGATTGTAATTTAATGCAAAAAAATATAGAAATAGATTAGTCGTTGATGTCATATTCTTACTATTATATATGTCAAACGTATTATGATAAACATCATAGATGACATTCTTGATTTAGGTTTTATCAAATATCAACAGTGTTATGAAGACCATTATAGTGTATTGACCATGTTCTACCTGCGACAGTATACGTTAATTCCTGTAAACATTTGCTCATTGGCAATACTGGTGTACCAGTTGCCTCATTATCAATGTCAGTATCAAGAGTATTTTGAAACTATATTAAGTAAAACCTTTTTGCTAAGTACCAGAAACTATCGTCGTTTAGTGTCTGCACAATTAATCCTGACACTAACTCATCCTCACTCAAATGTATATCAATTCTCAATGAATGATTAGTCGACTGAGGTCAAAAGACATTATTGTTTATTGACGCAGTCTCAATATATAACACAACATACAAGACGCACTGGCGCTGACGCCATTGTTGCGTAACAAAATCACTCAATACATACCGACAAACTGGTCACCGGCGTTAACATAAAATGATCATGTGATACACCACTTTCATCAGTGAATAGGAATGTGTATTCCTCATCAGTTCTTATTGTAACAATATCAGACAATAAATACCAATAATCCGGTCACCTGCGTTGATATAAAATAATCATGTGATATACAGCTTTGATCACTGAATAGGAATGTGTATTCTTCATCGGTTCACAATCCAAATTCATTACAATTAATAAAATATGTTTAAACTCATATGGAAAGGATGTAAATAACATCTTCAGTGAAATGACCACATGCGCACTTTGATGTTTCCGACTTTGTATCTACAGTGCCGGACAAAAGTCATGGGAGTAAAATTGCAGTATTGCCGCGATCGTGTCGGAGCACAGTTGGGTCGTGATTGCATTATTCCTGCGGTAGGGTCGCGACTCGCTCGCGCTGATTTAGCGTCTCTCTCGCAAGAATTTCAAATCTCATTGCGTTAATGTAGGCGGGGCTATTCCGATGCGGGCAGGTCGCAAATTAAGCCGTTAACAGCTGATTGGTTTACTACTGTAATGGGCGGGAGTAAATGTTTAGAATTGCACATTTACGGCCAAATGATTGATGATTCACGTCAAATACCATACTGTTATGTTGTTAAGTGTACCGGCAGTAACCTTACTTACTGTACTTGTTTTCAGTTTGTATGAGATAATCAGTTTATCAAAGTGCCGAAATTAAACATAGATGTTTACAAGATTTAAAAAGCGGCATAAAAGAACTAATACGTGTTTATTAGTTGTCATTCTTTGGCTTATGAGACAATGTTAAAAACCTATCACATATATACATAACATATAAAGTGCTAAGTAACGGTAAGAAGTAGAAGGTTAAAGCGATATAAGAGTAAACTGTATAATGGTAAATTAATAAATAAAGTAACATATTGACGTCTTACAAAATATTTCTTTTAGTTATTTTTGCAACATCAAGTATAGAAAATTTATTATTAAGTATATTAGTTAAGTTTGAGAATCTAAATAATTAAAACGAAGATCTGAATAAAACTACGTTCTAACAGGAAGTGTATTTCAGACTCCACTTTATCACAAAAGGGAATGAAGACGAGTTCGACCATTTATATGCAGGATACTGGCAACGTGTGCATATGGAGAATGCGCATAATTAGTATTTCCCCACGATAACACAATAGTGTCACATGTAAATGGATTAATGTTAAAATATTGTTTCTCCAAGTACATACATGTGTATAGTGTGTGTACTAGTATGTTTGTAAATAATACATTTCATTCAAGTAGATATCTTACAAAATATTATGTATATTATATT